>JBAMAW010000741.1:0-329016 GCA_037043295.1 Amiota minor | reverse complement strand
TTATTTAGATAATTTGTTTCGATCTCTAGCATGGTCTCCGCATAGAAAGTTCTGTTGACTCAAGCCTTCCTATGGCATATTTGATTATTATTTATTTATTTATTTTAATTTTATCCCCCCTTTTAACAAGTTAACTGAAACACAAATCGTTAATTATCAGCAATCACTTTATTAATTTCACATATAAAAATTGTTTCTTTTTATTTTGATAAATTTAATTTTATAAATTGAAAGTATTCCCGGAATTTATATTTCTTACTTATTTTTATATTTTAAATTTCAATCGGATTAGACAATTTTTCTTTTCTGCTGAGATATATAGAAATCATTTATTGTTTATGTCTTTATTTATTTTTTTTTTTTCTAATTTTTCCTTTAATTTCCAAGTTTTCTGTTTATGTTACAATATATTTTCGTAGCTATCCAGCCCAAGGAAATGTTATAAATTATTTACCATTTTATGATCATTTTTAAGTTTCCATTTTGTTTCAATAACTTTAATTTGGATAAATATCGTATATATACATTTATATTTATAAACTAATTTTATTTTTTATAAACTAAAATTATGCTCGGAAATCTCTATCCATGACATTTGTTCTTGCTCAACCCAAAAACAAAGTAAATTCCGAACTTGAACTGCTGCAGCTTTCTGGGTCACAGCACCCGGTTGTATAACGCAACTCCACGTCGAGTTATTACTCTACCCGCATTTGGGTATTAAACCACAGCCACCACGATACTCCCACAAGTGGGCCGTACCCGCTGGCCAGGGCGGAAACAAGTTCCGTGGGCTCCTGACCACCCGTGGTACCAGAAAATAGCCTCTGGTCAGGCTTCGTACCCAAGGTACTACCAAATTCGAACTCCAAAAAGTTCATGGGTTGGTGGCCCAAATTTGATGCATCCACCGTATAGCCAGGACATTTATTTTGGTCTTGGTCGGCCAATTAACCTCTGATTTTCTCACTTTTTCGCCGATAAACCATGTTAGTTCTACAGCAATCATACATATTATGAAGTTACCCAGTGAAATGGCAAAAGGTCATATATATTGTTGATTAAAATTGATTTTCAATAAAGAAAATCTTTGTTCATAAATGTACCAAAAACCGAGGATACTTTTTATATCACCATATGTAGAGAATACCCAATTTACTCATATATCCATAGACATGTGAGTGAAGGGGGAAGGAAACTATTATAACGAAGATAAACAAAACCAAAATTGAATTGAAATGTAATCCAAAAATTAAATTATAATGCGGGAAACAAGAAGCGCTTAAGCAGGCAGAAGCGCCGCCTTTGAAAGAAAACAGATTAAAACGAAGACGAAGATGATGCCAAAAACAAGAAAATGAAACCAATCGACGGGGATCTTCACAGCCGATCGACCGATTGTCCCACCGATGGAATACAAAAGAAATGCCGAACAACCAGCAACAAAAGCAAATTGAACCAGAGTCTTAAAGAGAGTAGCGGTGAGAGCGCTCGCTATTCTTATTGTTGTTACAGTTGATTGTGATGTGGATGATGATGTTGATGTTGATGATGAGAGGGCAAAACTACAGACAGCGAGTGGCCAAGAGAGTGTGAATAAATTAAGCCGTCAAACACTAAATAATAAACAACAATGAGAAGCAGCAAGCAGCAAGAAAAAAATCAAAATCAAAATCAACAATTGATCAACATATTGATTAGCGCTGTTAGAGAGAAACACGATTAACAACAAATGATGGCGAACGATGGACGGACGAATGAACAAACAACATCATCATCATCATCGACAACATTAACGAAATATAATCTTAAAATAGCCCAATTCAACGAACAAACAGACCAAATGGAAGACAGACAGTTAGACCCAGACTCAAACCCAAACCCAAACCCAAAACCAAACCCGATCGACAAACCGACAGCAGCAGTAAAAATACCAACAACAACAACAACAACAACACGAAAAATAATGAATGTAGATACATATAAATTGGTTCAAACGCCATAATTATGATTATCATAATGTTGTTATTGTATTATGTTATGATGAAGCGGTAATCTCTATCATTGTTTTCTATTTTATATGTACATAATACAATAGTCAGAAGAATCTTTTACGGGGAAACGAAAACGATCGCATCGGTTTAATAGTTTTATTGATTTAAATACCCTACAGTATAACATTATAATTATATTGCTTCATTTAAGCGATTCTATACGCTTCATAAAATATTTTGTTATGGAATTTGAATTTGAAAACATGAACTGATAACTCAATTTCGAACAGATGTATAGATGGATGGATGGATGGATGAGTAACAATCTCTAATTGGAGAATGTTAAATAATGACAATAATAATGTGATGATCATCATTATTATACTGGAATTAATTGGGAACTTTAATCTCTATCTATCTATTTATACATATTATAAAACAAAGTCTTCTGTCCGTCTGAAAGCGATAAACTCAGAAAGTATCAAACCTATTTTCATACCGTTTTCACCAATGGACGAAGTGATTCATGAGAAAGGTTATAGGTATATAATCCATTAAGATTTTGTGTATTAAATAAATAAATTGGCTAAATTATGATAATGATTGTCGTTAATGTCATAGACAGCAGAAAGTAATGTAGCGTGCAGTGTGATGTGGGTGTCACAGTTGGCGGTGATGGCGCATATAAAGTGCATTCAGCACTTAAGCTTCCATTAAATTTACACAATACCGAAAAACCTACTTACATCCAACATTAGCATAAATTCTGAAAGCACCTTACCGAGAGGGTTCTTGGACCTTGGGCCTTACACAATTATTATAGAGTGTCTCACTTTTACAATATGAACATGAAGATCAAAAAACCAGAAAAGTTCTGAATTCATTAAAATTGGAATTTTAGCTTAAATTACGAAAACAATCTATAATGTATAATTTCTGTTAAATGGAGAACTTAACAGAACCCAGCACACTAAAACTCTCAATATCAAGCAAACAAATGATATTTTGTGATATACAATATAGTGTATAAAATACACTATAGAACTGGTTGTAGCGCACCGAAAGCTTATCTTAATTGAAACACATTGGTTGAGATACAACTCTATTAAGAGGAGCGCGCGTGCACGTTCAACTCTTTTATTTGTTATTGTTCTTGTTATTGTTAATGTTGTTGCTGTTGTTGTGGTATTATTAAACCAAAGTCGAAGTTTAAATACCAAAAAAAAAGAGGAAAAATAAATGAAAAATCAACGTCTTTGAAGAAAAATACAATGAAGGCGAAAAAAATTATAGAAGAACAACTTACTTTAATAATAAAGCAGAAAAAATTGTTTTTAAGTTTCAGTTGCATTGGAATTTTCGATACACTTCAATCATTATTTGATCAATACAATATACATACTTTATATTATAAAAGCAAGTGTAACTTAAACTCAGAAACGGGTTCCGTTACGATCAATGGAGTTAGAGTGTGTGGGAGTCCTTTATCCCTCATCCATGAAGACGGTTGTCGTTTCTACCTAAAGGGCGTTCTTTTTAGGATATAGGGGCTGGAAGTTTCCCCTCTAAAAGTTTCTAGAACACCCCAGAACATTCGAAGGTTTTGAACATTCCATAACATTGCAGATCATTGTCGAAGATTTGAGAGTGTTAAGGGATGCTCTAGAACATTATGAACCGTTATGAAGCAAGATTCTTCGAGGGTTGTGAGTCCTGAGCAATCAAATTGTTACAGTGATATCCTTTTGCTACACACAATTTTATATCAACTTTCTGAGCGAAACCTGGGAACCCCTGCTAAGTAGTTTTGTATTGCTTAAGTCATAACACTTTTGGATATGTTATATTTTTACTAATTATTGCTATGGTTAAATTGAAAGGAATTAAACAATCTATCACCTCGCAATGAATGGCAAGTGCTGCCAATACGCTGATCGATAAGATGTGTGTCTCTGGAATGAATTGATGGAGTGACAAAGTGATCGAAGAAATCAGAAACTGGATTTGACAAGAAAAATAGCTCAAAGACAAGATTTTCTGTAGGAATTGATACGCGTGGATCAGTGAATTTATTTTTGTTAGTGTTCCGCCCGGAAAGATAAAATAAATTATGAAATTCACAACAATATGGTGACTATGTAAATTTTTTTATTAGGATTATATCTACCAGAAGAAATCGAAAAGTGGATCAATCAACTTCAAATTTCGATCACAAAAAACTGAGAGTTTCATTGGCATGACACACCTTAATCAATTAATCAAAGCATGGTCAGGTCCTGATTATTTCCTTATTTCCTTTCTTCCTTCTATTTGTCACAAACATCAGGCCTAAATGTTGTTGATACACTACTCTATGTGTAGAGTTCGTAAATATTTTTGAACAAAAATAACAATAATCGAACAAATATGAAAAAATTAAAAAAAATGATGAAAAATTGAATAAAGAAAACGTGTGAAGAATAGTTGAAACCAATTTGATTTGCATCGAAAACTAATTGACCACAAAATTTATGGCCTCCCGAACAACGAACGAAATATGTATGTATGTATTTTCAAATCTTTCACAATTATTAAAATACATAATAATCATATCATCGTCATCGTCATCGTCATCATCATCATCATCAATATCACCATCAACATCATCATCAACATTAACAACAACAACAGGCAGGAATACCGACAGCCCGACATCAGTAGTAGTTGTAGTAGTAGTAACAGTAACATCTACAACCATTCAACAACAACAGCAACAAACCTATCCAACCTACCAACTTACCAACCTTCGAAACAATCAACAAGCCAACCAACCAACTAACCAACCTACAATAATAATAATAATAATAATAACAACCAACCTCTGTTTAATATAAAGACTTCAAAATGAGTGAACAATAAAGGTGAAAATTGTTGGCTTAAGAAGCAATAAACCTGATTATTGTATTAAAACAGAATAAAAAGAAATGAAATGAACAAAACAACAAAAAAAGAAAACCATAAGAAAAACAAATCAAGCTAAATATGAACCATCCACATTCGTCGATCCATCCATCCATCCATCCATACATCCATACATCTATCCATACCATATGATACGATATAAGAATGAATCTTTAACTGAATATGTATGTATGTATATATGAATATATATATATAGATATGTAAATAGATAGCAATATCAAAACTATAGGGACAAAGGGGTGTTTAACACAAAAAATGTTGAAAACGTAATAATAAGCAATAAAATTGCCATGAAATTAATATTCCCATGAATCTCAGGGATCTCATGCTGGGGCAATGTTCTCGTACTTTGCTCGTTTGCATCGTTCTCTCTCTTTAGCTTTAGCTTTATGGTATCTTTATCTTATTGTTACTCTCCCAAAAAAAAAAAAAAAAAAGAAAAGAAAAAAAAATGAAACGTGTGAATGATTTTAACAGTGAAGCAGCATTAAAAAGGCGTCGGTCGTCGATTGTCTGTTGTCGGTAAAAGAAAAAAAGAAATAAAGAAAGAAATCTTAACCTCGGTACTATCGAAATTTACATACCTTTCAAAATAAAAAGAACTAACTACTAACTACTATGTATTAAAGATCATTTTTATCGGAACTAAATTGAATTGAATTGAAAAAATTCAAAGGATCACATTCATGTTCCAATACAATATTCAAATACAAGTCTTTTTTGGCCAATAGAAAGTGATCCGATTTTGATTTTATCTGATGTTATATTAGAAAACCATCTTGTTCATATTAAAATTTTATTACTCAGTATTATAGAGCTTTAAGGACTTGAAAATTGTGGATCTACAAGCTTGGTATTATATAATATGTGTTAGTGAGCTAAAGATAAATCATTTTTGTGATGATTATTTTATTAAGATTAACTGAATTAAATAATATTTATTTACAAACTTATGCATCAATATCACAGCGAATTTCTAATAACCAATATCACATATCAGTATTATACTTTTGTAAATTTAAAATATTGTACAATATATAGGAAGAACAAAGCAGCAATAGTTTCTTTTAAGGGAGCAAACCGAAAGAATACAAAGGACACATAATTTTGTACCGAAACGACCATGACACTATAAATGAAACATTATGGTATTACTAGATAATACAAGATCCTCTCCTTCTAAAAAAAGAAAAAAAGAAAAGAAAAGAAGTTGGGATCATATGACCAATGTGTATTTTTAGTGTTTTGCTCCTTGTGACATGTTTCTGTATACTCATAAAACATGAATATGAGAAACCTACAAGACAAAACATATACAGAGCGAATATTTCATTTATTTATTTAATATCAATTTGAGGAATATGCTCACAATTTGTGTGAATATCCATAAATATGAAAAAACTTCAAACCAAAGACTACTAAGGCCTAAGGCTATGTACATACACTCCGTTCCACTTGATGTGTCCCATACACCTAACAAATTTTTTTTTTAAGCTTAATTTTACAGATTCAGAAAAAATACCTTTCTTGTCTTCAATTTTTAATGAAACTATAATTAATTCTAAATCAAGTACAGAAGGATTTGTTTTTGTAACTGTAATTTTTTGGTAAATTAATTATAAGAAAAACACCCCGATTTATGCGCCCCTTGAATAGAACACCTTTTCAAAAAAGCCGTTTATTAACATTTTTATGTTTCAAACATGTGTATTTCTTCTTTTGGAGTACATTTAATTATTGTCAAATGCATTTGAACCAAATCTTCTCATATCCTTCTTGGAATTGATTCGTACAACTGTGGTAAAGAATTGAGTTCAGGTATGGTTCCATATTGCTGTCCGGCTCCACACAATTTCCGGGTTCACCAACCCCTTTTATTTTCAATGTTGTTCAAATCCGGTGAGTAAGGTGGTTGGCTTAAAAGAGCTACTTTCTGGCTTTCAATATAGCATTTGACGGTTCGGGCAGTAAGGATTGGCGCGTTGTCATGTAAGGGTCCAAAAATTTTGTGAAAGAATGGAAATGCATTTTTTAAGACGCCATTGTATGCCATCGTATTTATTTTTGTTGACAAAAATTGTAACTCACAGATGCCGTAATACGAGAACGCTCCCCATACCATGACACCTCCACCCCTGCTATGTGGAAGCGGTCCAAATGATGGGCTTCCTTTCATAGATCATAGATATAATAGGTGCAGCCATCGGGTCCATCCAAATTGTATTCTTTTCATCTGAGAATACGACGCAATGCCACTCTATAGTCCAGCTCATATGGTAACGGCAAAAAGTATGCCGTTGCTCCTTTTGAAGTGCATTCAGTGGTAATGTTTTTTAATTATTAACCTTTTCAAATATCAGCTTTCGATGTTACATGCCGAATAGTGGTTAGGCTTGCGTTAGTCCACATTTTGCCTTGGTTTTGGATATTGAGTTTTGAGGCTTTTCTCAAAATACGACGCCTGTCTGCATCACAGAAGACACTTTTTTTTATATTTCATATATCACATATAGACAGCTAAATAGTCATTGAACAAACATTTTTGAAAAATCCGTTACTTTCAATGTTAAGTTTTGAGGGATTTGCATTCAAAGTGACAATTTTCAGGGTATCCTGTCTATTTATCCATTTTTCCTTTACCCAGATTCCGAGATACAAACAAACGCAGACAGATTTCATTGTCATAATATGTTATCCCTTTAAGTTAATATATCCTGTTTGGGATAGAGATCTTAATGCTAGTATCAAGCATATCTTAACTATGGTAAATCATAACCACATGTACTCTGTTCTATTTTATATGAAAGCGTGGTGGCTTAATCAATTTTATCTATTAATTAATTTACCATTTCTTGTTCATGCTGCATGATGATGATGATGCTGGTGATGAACGTAATAGGCCAAGCCGGGCAAGGCCTATCATATGAACATAATGCAACCTCTCTTAAGCAATACTACTTAATTATTGTATAAAGTGATTTCTTTTTTACTTTTAAAGGAGCAACAACTCTAAATTGAGTTGAGTGAATCATATCAGAGAAGAGAAAAGAGAAAAAAAACATAAATTCAGATAGTGATAGAGAGAGAAAGAGAGAGAGAGAGAGAGAAAAGAGACTCATCAATTTAATAATTATAAATTGTTCTGGTTTTGACTGTTGCTAAGAAGAACCCTTTTTTTATGATTTTATTGGCTTCCGTTGCCTCAGTCTACTATGCTTCACCATACTTTATAATTTGGGGTATCATTTGAACGCTTCATGCGTTCGATAACCTTCAGTATGTGGTTGTTGTTACTGTTTTTATTTTTATTGACTTAAACAACAACAACAACAACAACGACTACAAATATGGTATATCTATTATATATAAGTATGAAGAACTAACCGTAGCAGAAACCGAAACTGAATCCATAACCAAAACCAAAACGAGCCAACAAAACTTAATTACTGTCATAAAAAAGGGATTTGTGAACGAAAATTGATTTGATATAATTTTTTGATCAGTTTATGTTTCTTTTCTGTCTGTATAGAGATTATTATTATTATTATTAATTATGTATGTGAATGATGGTACGCATAATTACATTGACATGCTGTTTGTAACTCTTTTAAATAAGACATCTAAGAACCCATAGTGGAATGATAGCATTACAAAGGTAATCAAGACAAGTTCATTTAATGATTCATTAAAAAATGTATATAAAAACTAGTGACCTAAAATTTATATTTAATTATTTATTAACAGGTTTAGGTTTTAGCTAATCCATAGCTTTTTCTGAGTTGTCATCCCTACATTAGGAAATTGAACTGCATATATCAATTTTTGCTGACGACACTGCACTCTACACCTTTGGACCAAAATTTGATCGAATTGTCACCGCACTGCAAGAATCGTTACGGCATATTTCAAACGATAGAAAATTATATTAAATGCCAAAACATGAGCGCTATTTTCTTTACAAGGAAGCTTTTCCTTAGAACTAAACAATAAACAGATCCCATGGGATCAGAAATGATATTAGATGTCTGGTAATTCATTTGGATAAACAACATGCATATTGAGAAAACCCTTGACATAAGAAATGGAATTATCAAAATTCTTTTTTTTCTTTCATAAGGCAACTGGTATCTAATGTAGTGATCGCAAGTTTTTGAATATGTCAAAAAGTTTTAGTAAATTTATTAGTATTACCACTTAATAAGGGATAAAAAGTCCGAAATGTCGTCGCTTCAGCCTTCTTATAAGGACTGCATTAGCTACATGTCTGGCTAATATATTTTTGTGTTCCATCAAACGGTCATTGTACTTGGGCGACAAAAGCCGGCCTGATCTTCAACAGTAGTCAAGTTCAGGTCATGATGTAGAGTAGTGTTGCGAATAGGTAGATCATTCACAACTATTAAGAAGGCGCAAGGCTTTGTTTTACATGATCTGGACCCGTTTGAGGTTTGACTTTGCAGCTATACTGAAGACTTGTAGGCCATATAGCCAAGAGGACCCGATTATTTGCTGATCTCTGTTTGCTTGTTCCGAAGCGTTAGCTTTTTGTTGAGAAGCGAGTAGAGTTTCTTAGTATAGCTCAACATGTTCCAACTACCGCGATGATATGCACCCTGAATGTGAAGCCCAAGGCGGTGCGACAAGCCACACAGCAGATTTAATAAACGACTTATTGAAATCCAAATTCAGAGAACGTGTTTGATCGAAAAATGGACCTGTCGATTGGACGCCTAGATCGTGTGATTTAACACCTCTAGACTTTTTTTATGGGGCTACGTTAAATCATTGGTCTATGCCAATAAGCCAGCGACGTTAGAGGAGCTCAGAGCCAATATGGAACGAGATATAGCGGCGAAATGTGTGGCCAAGTCATCGAAAATTGGGTTCAATGAATCAACCGCTGCAAATGTGCCCGTGGTGGATATATGAGCAAAGTTGAATTCCATACATAAATGTTTTGATCGTACTTCAAGCCAATAATAAAATTTTCAAAAATCTCAATTGGTTTTATTTAAAAAGAAAGTTGTCAAGTCCTTAATGGAAAACGCTTAGTGCATTGACGCATCACTGTTCCGCTAAGGTGACTGAAACACATTCCACTTTAAAAGACGAATTTTGCGCTCACCCCATTTATCTCATAAGAAGTTATTCTCTTTGAACTGCGAGGGTCGTTCAATAAGTACTTATAAAAAAATAGAAAAGCAATTTTTCTTTTTTTTACATTCTTTTTATTTTTAAATTTAATGTTCTTAAAGTTTAATACATTTAGTTCAGCATTTTCCCATATTTTTTTGTAATCCTTCCAAATAATAGGCTTTCTAAAGATCCTCAAAATAGGCGTTTGTTTCAGTGAAAACCTCTTCATTTCAGTGATAACCTCTTCATTCGACCGAAATCTCATTTGTTATTAGTGTTTCTGACTGGAAATTTTTCTATTAAATGGCATTGTGTATTTGATGTAGTGTGTGTAAATGAGGACAGTGATGTAGACTAAAGTTATTTTTAAATATTCTCTGTAAAATTATTACATTAAATGTAAACAATATAATATAATATAATTTTTAAAATCGAAATTTTAATTTTTTATTACATAAAAAGGTATTTTTGTAGTAGGGTAAAAACAAAAGTAAAAGTTTATTTGAACGTAAAGTTAAACAAACAAAAAATAAGTTTTTAATTTTTTTCACATTGTTGCACCATTTCAAAAAAATTTTAAAAAATTATGAGTATAAGGTGAAATTTTGGTGATGGACATCTTTCAAAAAGGTGGTAAAAAAATTATTTTAGTTTTATATATTTTCTTAAAAATTGAGTTTTCATCTTGGAATCATAATGAAATTATTTTTTATGCCTCTTATTCGCAAGTATTGGAAAAAAAAAAAACATTAAAACTTTTTTTTATTGGATATTTTAAATTTAAAAAAAAAAACAAAAATTAAAAATTTGTTTTTCAAATATCTCCAAAATCGATTGAGAGCTGAAATTTATTATAAATTATTTTTATTAGATATAGAAATTATCCTCAAACTCAAAATGGAAAAAACTTTTGGTGGCACTTTTCCCATCAATACCTGCCTGCCTTTGCAGAAAATGCTGGATGGGGTAGCAGTTCTTAGCTTAAGTTATGAATTTTTCCATGGTGACTACACACGTTTGTTGTCATGGTGGAAAATTACTTTCTTCTTCAACAAATTGTGTTAATTTTTGTTTCATAATAATGTCGAATCTCTCCAATAGCTCTGAATAATATTCATCGGTGATTATTTTACCTTTTTTAAGGTATTTGTTGTGATTGATACCGCGTGTAATATTTTTGAAAATGTGATGCAGCCACTTAGTTGAGATGCCTACAGTATCAAGCACCTCACGCAGTTCCATTCTCCAAACCTCCAATTTCATACCATGGATTTAATCAACGATTTCTGATGAACTGAACGTTCGATGTGACTTGTGCTGAAATGACCACAAATTATTAATATTAACCAATGAAATTAATGCTGCATCCATTTCCATCCACATCCATTTTTTTTTTAAATACATAAAAGTTTGTTGCTTTAGTTGACAATATTAGTAAAACCATGTGGTCATTTTTATTAAGACTTTAAAAGCAAATTAGTGATGAACAAAACTAAGTTATTGATGCTGTGAGTGCCACCTCTCGGATTTTCTAAAGACTTATGGATCGACCCTCGTATTATTGCTCACTTCTCCTAATGATTGTTTTATTGCTCCCCTAATGAGATGCTACAATAAGCTCAACTTGAATTTTGATTGTATATACTTAATCTCTATTGTTGATGGTAAATTAAAAACAAATCATACAAAACAAATAAAAAAATGCTAAATTTCAATATTTTATTGATTTGTAGTGTGCGTTTTTGTTGTATAAAATAAATAAATTCTTTTGTGTATTTTTATGACTCTATAAATGACATTATTTTATGGAATATTTTGGACTTTTCACTTCCATGAAAAGTGTTTATTCAACCATAAAGATTTTTTAACTATTGATTTTTTTTTTTTTATTAAACAAATTGATTTATTGTATTTTTTTTTTTTTTTCCGGTCAATTTGTTTTTTTTATAATGGCATTTTTAATGATAAGAAATAAAAGCATATTTATTTTAAAAGGATAAACATAAAAAATCTATCAAGTTAATGTTAATGTATAATTTGAGGCTCTCATGATTCTGCATAGGCATATTAAATTCTATTGATTATACACTCCGACTTAAAAGTAGTCTCACACTAGGCCTACCATCCCCTTAATCGTATGAATTTACATAAACTTGTATTATAGTTTTTCAGAAAACTTTCTTTAAACTCATTTTAAATAAATAAATGAAGAAAAACTGAATTATATTAAAACGTAGAACCATGAAATCATATACTTACATTTCAATTGTTTCCCTTCTCCATATGAACATTTGATGAAAGGGTGAATAGATAAGTTTATATCAATATCTGATTGACTTATTAGCTTAATGTTTCTTTTAGTATTTCTTATAGAAAAGTCATAAAATTTGATTTCATTTGTTCGTTTCTCATTTACTCGCTTTTGGTTGCCACCAAAGTGGAATTCATAAAGAAGAATGCAATAAGATTTAACATAAATGAGGTGGCAACATGTGATTTGGTGGATCGTTCATACTTTAAATCGATTAGGAAACACAAAAAAACATAAATCAAATGATTAGACGATTGTGAAGTCTGCCTTTATGCAGGTTGAAATGGTTAAAATGTGTGAACGACTATAAAGATTTATGTATTAGAAATATTTAAAAGAACTTGATGATTTAAAGCTATAGAAATTAACCTTACATTAATAAAACTTCTTCTTTAATTTTGTATTATATTTGAATGTATCTCCATAAGAAATTTTAGTCTCCTTTCGGCAATTTAACGTTGTCTTCTTTATAGATTTGTGTAAATAAATGGCAAATTTTGAATAGTAAATTTTGAGTTAAAATGTTTAAAGAAGATCAGTTTCTCTAAACCAGAAATTCTTTAAGAACATTTTCTCCAAGAAAATATTTATTTAGGCCAAAGAAAATTGTTTCGTAAGATTTCAAAAAATTGTCTTTTAAGGCTCAACGTTTATTACAAGGGCACATGCATGTGGCTAATGCTTAAAACTGAAACATAAAGCCCCCAACATGCACATAGGTATTTTGTGAATCATAAGTCGGCTAAGAGAATCAAGCGGCTATGCAATGCGTTTGTGGGAATAGAGCCAACTAGAAAGTTCAATGATTTGGCTCAATGCCATCGGTCACCCAGTATCCTATGAAGGATGTAAAATCTATTAAACCACAGTGGATAAGAGGGACATAGAGAAGAGTAGCGGCGTCTGGTCTTCACCTGACACTTGTAGCGAGCAACGCCAAGCACGCTCAGTCAAGCAGTCAATCACTGAAGGATTCAGTTATGCCAACGTGGTCTGGGGCAATGCCACTGCCCAACAAGAAATACCTTTCATAGGTGCCCAGAATCACAGCTTGTTTGTGGAAGGAGCAGCTAGTCTAATTGAGAAGACAATTATTAAATGCCTAGAGTAAATAATCGCGCAACTAACTGCTCAGCCAGATGTTCTACAATGTGTTAGCAAATTTATCCAAGAAACTATTCCAGACTAAGAACCATTGATCCAGAACCCAGTCTTCAGAGGATCGATCTAAGTCATTAAAAGAGGTTATTTACTTACCCATCAATTGAGTTCCGTTTCAAAAAAGCTCAACTCAGATTTGAAACAAAATAAACTGTAAAATCTTCTCTTAGAAAAATCATATCTAAAGAAAAGCAATGTACATTTCTCCTTTCCAAATACGAAGGTTTGTTTCATCAATCAATAAAATGTTGATAACAAATCTTAGGCTCCTTTGAAATATACGTATATCCAAGTCCAACTGGCACTTGGCTATTGATATCTGATGAAGATGATGTTCTTTTCAGGAATGACAAGAATTTGGAAAAATTTATTTATTCACAATTAAGTTAAGTGAATTTGAAAGTTAATTTTATCGCTACAATTTAACTGCACAGTTCTACAAATGGTAAATTAATTGATTAAAAGAAAATGACACATTTTATTATTTGTTTTAATCATTTGAATTTATTTAGGTTTTTATCAATTTGATTTGATTCAATCTGTTATTTTTATTTTATGTTTGTGTTTTATTATTTATTTTTTAAATTTTACACTTAATTCAATTGTATTTTTCTTTTATTCTCTTTTCATTTGTTTTCAATATTTTATATTATTTCTATTTTTATTTTATAATATTTTAATTTTTCTTTGCATTCATTCCATAAATTTAAAAAAAAAAATGTGTATGTATTTAAATAAATTAATTAATTAATTAATATTTCTGTACTTGCAGGAATCAAATAAAATATTTAAATTTTGCAAATTTTTTTGAGGGTTTTTTCTTCTCTTTGTATTTTAGTGGAGGCAACAAAATTTAAATGGATTTTCAATTTTTGTAGTGTATTAATATTTTTCACAGAACTTAAGAGTAAAGTTTATGAATTGAATATATCGGAAAATTTTGTTTAAAATTAATTATACAATAAATTGAAATCTTTATTGTATGGTTTCAGGGAAATTGTGAAATTTTTCATTGCCAAAGTGAGTGAGTGATACTGATTATTAAAGTCATATCTCTAAATGGAGTTAAATAACTATCTATTACATATGTAAGGCTCTCTGTTCCATTTTTTTATGTCAATAGAATCCTTAAAGTTATGATAATGATAATGAGCTGAGGTACGACCGAATTAACCCAACAACAAGAAAAAAGAAGGTTATCATCTTTGGCTATGCCAAAGTTGTCATCCTTTGACGCACCTCCAGATAATATTTTAGCCTATGCTAATGTGATTGAACATACAGAATCAGTACAATTACAGTATTCAATAAAGGTTACCGATATACTTGTATGGGAGCTATACGATCCAGTAATCGCCAAGTATGGGCAATGACATCCATTTATTAACGGGAATATTATGGATTTTGTACTCAGTAATTGGATATAAAATCGTGAACCCAAGATATTGGCACTAACGTTGGAGATAGACTCCTATTAGGAACTGTTATTGAGATTACCTATACAACAATAATAACAATTAATAGTTCATCGCAGGTGCTCGATGCAGCATCAGTACGAAGGAAACGAAAAAGGGGAAGCCCAAGATGCATCCCTAATTAAATTGTGTTATTACACAAGTATTAACTATTATTGAGATGATATTAGATATTTAAATTCAACATGTATAACACTAAATACAATTGTCTTTATATATTCCATACAGATTGGTCAGTTTTATGATATAATTTTTTCAATTTCTATTTGACTGGTTTTCCGGGAAGTTTCAATTGAATTTGATTTCAGTTCAGTTTATTGACATTTTCATTCTTCGGCGCTAATATTGCACGTTCGCAGAGCCACTCTGGATCTGAAATTTGGAAAACTTAAATGTACCTCAGGCACTTGTTGTAACCAAATTTTAGATCGATAATACGAAAAGCAAAAGAGTTTTTCTAATAGGAACATGACTTTGAATCAAAATTGTATGGGAGCTAAACGATTTAGTAATCCTAGGGTCTTGAAAAATTTACATGGTTGGTGGACATAAGTCGAAGACTTATAGAGACTTCATTTCAGTTCGATAATACAAAATACCACAAATTTTCCAGGTCATCGAAGAAAAGCTTTCCAAGGATCTATCCATTCTCCAGAATCACACAGACCTCCTCCTCCCCTTCATTTTCACAACTACTACAGCAGAAACAATGAGAAAAACCTTAACATATTGTTGTTCCTCTAATTTCTTAATGGATTGATGGGTTTTTAGTCAAAATCTTGTTTCTGTGAAAAATATTTTTTGGAAAATCTTTGGCATAACCAAAGTATTGATTATTTTCTTTACTTTATTTTATCTGATTTTTCTTATGTTATTATTACAATATTTATTTTTATAATCTTACATGTTTTGCTTTTTTGTTTCGTTTTTAAACTTTCACTCCCATACACCCATAGGTGGACCACAAAAAAAAAAGAGCTTAACTTATTTTTTTTTTTTTTTATTTTACAATTAATTTTATTTATTTTTAATGATAAGTTTGTTTATTTTTTTTTCTGTTTCTGTTGTTTTTTTTTTTTACTTTACCATATATTTCTTTTTATTCTCTAATACTAATATAGTCTCTCTTTTGCTGCGTTTTTAATGCTCTAAAAAAATACTACACTTGAATTTTATCATATTATTTATATATATAAAAAAAAAAAATTCAATTCAAATACACCCAATAAACATTAAGCCTTATTGATTTACTTATTAAAATATATGTATGTATACTATATATATATAATATTTTATATTCTATATTTCTATTTAGGACACATCACAAAAAAATCAACAAAAAAAAAAAAAAAAAAAAATAAACTTAACTTTGGATTTACCAAAGCATAAATACACTTCACATAAGCTGTTTACATATATATAATTATATATATATATATATATATATATATATTCGTATATCTATACTATATTTATTTGAATAGAAATATGTATGATTTTTGTTAAGATTCTTATGTTTTCATTGCTACCTATAAGTTTTATTTTATTTTATTTTGTTTCATTTATTTCTTTATGATTTTGGAAAATAAAATCCTTTCTGTCCTGGCTCTCGGCTTTCATAGTCGGTAGTCTAGCAACTTTTCGGCACATTTTAAGTTGAATTCAAATTCAAGAAATATGAAAGAAATTTTATACTAAGTATATAGTGGAATCAGATCACCAGAAACAGCATTTACTTTGGTTCTCTGAAGTTTATACTTGTATGTACAGTACAGTGAACATTAGCTTAATAATAATACAAATTGGCAATTGATGCTGAGCTGAGTTATAAGACAACCTCATTGAAGAATTTCAATCTATCAAAGTTCACTTTACCCTAAGCAGGATATGGTATTTCTAGTTTCAAGAAGCAGTTCAACACTAAGGAACGTTTCCAGCTTTCTTTTGATATGACCGAAGAAACCAATTTCACTCTATAAAAGTTTTGGAAAATGTATCGTTGTCTTTCTCAAGAAATCTCAAGAAACCCGTCATTTTTTTCCAGAATAGGTTTTGGCCATCGCGATTTGTCGATTGTGGTGTGGTTTGACATTGCATCGAAGTGTCTCTAAAGCCAATAGTCAATGAAATTGTATATTTGGTAATTTGATGGGGCTTGAAAGTGAGTAATATTGTTACGAATGAACAAAGTCAGAAGGTGACAACCGAAGAGCTTATGGATTTGCAATGTACATGATAGCAAGAAGATGTGAAGGTGAAAGCATGGAAAACTGTAGCATCATATTTTGTACATTGAGAAGCATCATCTGGAATAAACTATACTCATTATGGGAGGAACCACTGTACACAAAGCTATTGTTTAAATTTTCTTGGATATGTTTTGTATAATATTGTCTTTACAAAGACAAACGGCCAACTGTTGAAATTTCAAATAAAATGAAGTGGACCACATCTCACGGTTGTCAAGGAAATTCAATTGAAACATACAAACAAGTATATTTGGGCCCATTTTTGAAACAAATTTTAACCTGAACCCTAAAAACTGTGAGGATAACAAGCATAAAAAAGTCTCCATGTTCTCCATGTTATGCTGATTAATTTTATTACTTTTCTAAGATGCACATTCATATAATTTATAGATAAAGAAAGCTATGTAATTACTCAATTTTCTATAAGAGAATCTTAAGAGAGACCGATACATATAGTACTTATGGAAGGGAAAATGACATCTCTTCATATAAAAAACACCAAGTGTAGTTCATTAAACCCAAGCATTTGCTATACATACTTTTCATCTATTCAGAAATATTCTTACTTCAATGGGAAGGAAACCAATAAGTTTTCATACAATGAATAGCCAGAAACACGATGAGGCATTGTTGCTTTCCGTATAAGAAGTCTTTTGATACTGAGAAAGATAGAAACCTGAAAATTTCGTCACTGATTCGCAAGAAAAAAGCCAAACAATGCAATGACTTCTTTACCTATTTCTCAAAGGGATTCATCAGTCTACATATCAAATTTCTTTTCAATATTTGAAAATGCTTTGAATGAATTCTTGAGATATATTAGATTACTATATTGTAAGCTTTTCCCTGTACTTTCTTTAGATATCAGAGCAAATTTATGAGATCCTGGAATGGACTGGAGTGGAGTGAACTGGATTGACAAATGTGGGCTGAAATTTCATATATTAATACAATAAGAATAAATTAATGGATGCATAGACTATAGTAACAATGGTAACGCATTGATTTGTATTTTAAATCATCACCATGATCTCCTTAAATATGAAACAACAGATGATTTTAATTAAAAACAATGGATAAAAGGGAAAAAGTCTTTTAAATTTTAATCCATTTTAAAATGACAAGAAATAAACCAGTGGCTATGTTACTATACTAAGAGTCCAAATGGAGTTCGTTCGGCTAAGACATTATTTGCACTTATCCGACCTTTTTTAGATTCTATTTTCCAATTAACCTCTCACACTCTTATACTCTCTCTTTCTCTCTCATCTTATATTTCCATTATTACATTCATCTTAACATCAATCTATCCTCAGCTTTAAACTTAATGTATGATCGCTTACGTCACTGTCACTGTCCGTGTCACATATGTAGGAGGATACATAACCACTGTGGATGTTACTTCCGTGTTTCTTGTGGCGAATTTGCAGCGATTGCCTCTGCTGGTTGTTGTTTTGCTCAAGATGCTCATGCCACTACTCCTGCCTTAACATATATTCTCACGTATTGTTAAATAACAGCGACTCTATGCTGAATGGATTACTCCGACGGATTCTAATGGGCGATGTTTGGTGGACAATATGACGATGATTCGCAGTTGTTGTATTTTGCAGATTGAGCTCAATGTTACCGAGCTTTGTTTTCGTTGGGAGCAAATGCTGTGATGCCGATGGTGATGATGATGATAATGAAATTTTGTACGGCTGGTGGCAACAATCAGTATTGCGATCATCGCCTTCATCGCCGCCGCGACTATCAACGTTTTCGTGTAAAGTCGCTTCTGTTGTTGATATTGAGGGTTGCGAGCCATTGAAGGCAGCAAATCCACCACCACCAACATCACCATTACTTAGTGTAACATTTGTTGGACTACCCAAACTGTTTCTGCTGCAGCCGATGATGCCTAGTGGACTATTACAGCCGTCAATAGATGTGCGACTGAGACCTCCACCACCTGACGTCAAACCTATTGATAAACGCTGTGGACTTCGTAAAGTTGAAGAGACAGCATCTTCGGTTTCGTCGTCGCTATCTGTACCACCAACAACATCGATTTGTATGCCATCATCCTCTAGATCTGAATCAGAGAATGTACCATTGGCCTTATGCTGTGATATGTACTCGGCCTTCAGTGCTTCCAAGTCAACCGTAATACCCTTCGCCTGCAATTTCCGTGCCTGACGATCAATTGCCTTGGCTAGCTTTTTCCGACGACGGGCCCTACAAAATGACACAAAGACAAAAAGATAATGGCTACAGAAATTGAGAGAACATAATCCTCATTCATAGTATGTTGGTACAATAAAATGGTTAACATTAGTTAAGTATATCTTTATCTTCCTTTATCACTTACCTTTCCTTTGCTTTGAGCTCATTTGGCGGTATGGGTTCACCGGAACACGTCTGCGGCTGGGCATTATGTGCTGGTCGTCCTGGTCCCTTCTTTGTGTGCTCACGCTTTCGCACCTTTGCACGTCGATTCTGGAACCATACCTATCTGGAACAAAGCGTATAATTTCAGAATAACGAAATCAACATACCATAAGCCCACCAATATTCATTGATTTAAAACTTTCGAAAGAACCCCAAACTCAAAACGAACAACATAATAACATACATAAATCAATCAAAACTAAACTCACCGCAACGCGACTCTCTTTGAGATCAAGTCGCATGGCCAATGCCTCTCTCATAAAGATATCAGGATAATGACTGGCCGAAAATGCGCGCTCCAATTCTTCCAGTTGCCAGGAATTGAAGTTAGTACGCGATCGGCGACGCTTAGCAGCATTACTATCTTCATCGCCATCACCAGGAAAACCTAAAAATAAAAATAATGAAGAAATACATATGTTAAATCAGAAACAAGAGAAAAAGTAAAAATCAACCAGAAGAGCTGATGAGCAAAAGATGGAAATGAAAATGAAAATGGAAATGGATGAAGAAACAGCACCTGCCTCAATGATCTATCGAAATGGGTTGGTTTGGTGATGGTGGTGGACTACTATGAATATTTTAGTTTAAAAATTAATATTAATTACATCAACAACAAAAACGTAGCAATTTCACATTCTATGGGGACTCCTCTTTAAAGTCACAGACACACATACACACGAACACACATACATAACATTTTGAAACACTAACAATTTGGGGGAAATTCCCGAGAGGAAAGAAAAACTAAACTATAATTTTCATTTAAAATAAGATAATTAAATATGAACCACAACAACAAGAACAACAACAACAATAATGACACCAATTTAATCAACAACAACAACAACAAGAACAAGAACAAAAACAACATTCTGTGCATAAATATTCATAATCATATATTTCAATTATAACGACCACCAAAAGCAACATCACTAAAAACAATCCACAAAGAAATTTATTACAATTTAATTACATTTCTCTAGTCTAGTCCTCTTTAGTCCGGTCCGCTCCAGTCCAGTCCAGTTCAGTCCCAAATTTACTTTCAACACACACACACACACACACACACACACACACACACGTATGGTATAATTTGGAAATTTTTCTCTAAACAAAATTGCTCAGGAGCGGAATTTGAGAATAGAAAAGGAAAATTGAATTGGATTTGTGAAATTTGAAAGAAGAGATACAAATACGAGTAAATTAAATATTGGTAGAGTTAAATGGTGTAAATTGATTTTGTGGAGACAACAAATTGTTCAGATTTGATAATGAAACTACTTATATAATGATAATTAATTCAAGTTAATGTTATCTGCATGATATAAAAATATGATAAATGATAAAAATCAATAAGAGAAAAATAAAAACAGTCAAAGTCAATTGAAATAGAAATGAATTCTATTAGTCAAATGAAGTTTGCAGAAGTAAGTGAGTGAGGAAGGAATTCAAATAAACAAAGTTACATTAGCAACCAGATGAACTATGATTTTCTCTCAGATAAACATTCAAATTGGAAGACACTTTTGCATTGCAAATTGATCAGAGGATCAGAGATACACTTACACTTAATCAATGTTCAAAGTTTGAATTGTTCTATTATTGTATTCAATAATATATTGTACTTAGTACATACTTCCGGATTCAAGCAATTCGCTCCTGTTTGCTTAGAACATTGAATTAAACTATTCGAAATCATTCATTCATTTCTGTTTTTTTTTTTTTTAATATTTTTTTGTTCTTTGTTATCCACCCTTCCCAGTCAACAACATCCTTTTTTGACCATTCTCTCTCTCTCTCTCTCTCTCTCTCTCTCTCTTATACAATCTTTTGTTTTTATTAAATTACCAACGATCAAGTCAAACGCCTTTCCATATATAAAATGCCACGCCTTTAAAATGCTCACTTTGTAATATACCTATGTAGTTATTAGCGAAGAAATAAGGGAAACAGTGGCGCTTAGAGGAGAACAAAACACACACAATCATACACACAAATATAAATAAGTATATACATGTTCACTTTTCCACTGGATTAACCATGGAATGCTATTGCCGCCTAAAGTCAAAAGGCTCAACTTGCTATAGCCACAACCATTGCTGCCACCACTTCGGCTGCTGGTTCATCTCTATAAACTCGTTTGAACAAGTTGCTCTTGTTGTGTTAGTTTTGCAGTTTAACTGGGTTCTGTTCTGTTCTGTTCAGTTGTGTTCTGTAGGATTGGGTTCGGTTGGTCGGTCGGTCGGTCGGTCTGAGGCTAAAATTGGCTTTGGTCACTAACCGTGTCTGTGTTCAACTAATGACTTAATAAGGCGCAAAATACCAAAAGTGAATAGAGATATAATACCATATACAATACTATTCATCAACAACAACAACAACAACAACAACTACAACATAAACATTCAAAGTATTCCAACATCAAGCATTTTTGAACAAAGAGAGTAAAAGAGAGACATGTAGTCATAAATTGTTGCCGGCACCATAAGTTCCATAAGCATAGTTCATTCCCAAATCTTACACTAAAATGTTTTTTTTTTTTTGGATTTTATTTTAACATAACATAAAATATTTATGACAGCGAAAGCGCTAGTTTTAATGATCGATCTATCAAAGAGCCGTGTTTTCCTATGGGCAACTTGGGCAGATACAAACAGGCCGAGATCAATAAAGATTCGCCATTTTCACTTAACATAAAAGCGTCCCGAACACAAGCGAAAAAACAAAAGAAAGCCGGAATTGTACTTTTGTACTTCTATATAAAAAAATAAACAATATTTTTTAAATTGCAAAAACCATTAAAATACACCAAGTCTGAGATTAAAATGTTAGAAGCAAGGCAAAAAAAAAATATTGTTAGAATTTAGAATTCTAAATTTTTGATTTTGAATTTCCATCAGTATTTTATTACATAATTTTGTTGTAATTTACATAATTTCATTTCATTCTATTCATACATACATCACACATATGTATAAGACCCCCAATCCAGTTCAACACACTTGGTAAAAGTCTGTTGCATGAAACTTTACAATGTCATAAGCCCATAAACCGAGTCATACAGGAAGAAATAAGGAGGCAAATATTGCAATATTTTTGCATACCATTTTTTTTTTTTTTATGAGTGGTGGATGGATGCAATGCAAGGATATATGTAATTGAAATATATTGTGATTTTGTTACATTAAAATTTGTACGAGTATGCAAAGTTAAAGAAGGCAAGGGTGAATGCTATTCATTCATTCATGATTATATTGTATACCATTGCAATTAAATGATGAAAAATGAAAATGAAATATACTTTTTGCATTTAATAAATTATTATTACAATTCCCTGATTACTGAGTTTTATAAAAAGATTTGTTAAATGCATTTTATGAAAGAAAGAAAAAAAACAACATCCATAGTTTTTCAAGACAAAAGTATAAAATGATGAATGAAATTAAATCGAATCGAATGGAATTTTTTAAATCAGAAAATCTTCAAATAGGGTTACAAAACTCTAATGTCAGAAGCAAACGGATATGTATGTATGTTTATGTTTATCCTGTTACAAGCTTTTCGACAATCTCCATATACTTACTTGTATCAGTCGTGAGGATATAAACAACTCAACATATTTTAAACGTGCATGAATCCAAATGGTATATTACCGACATAGTAAATCACTCAACCCTTTCCAACTCAACTCAACTCAACAAAATGGGCACCCGAACTCCCAACAAATGTAACATACATATGTGCATATGTACATACGAGTACATAGGTTTAGTCTATGCAAGTAACATGCAATCTTAAATGCATTTGCCCATTTCACCCCAATAATTGTTCTACTTGTTATGCTTGGTTTTGTGCCCCCAATTTAACCTTTAATTGCGAATTTTCATGCTTTCGGAACTCATAATTCTCCTGAGTAGAAATGCAAAAATATTTTAATAAAAATCAAAAGAAAAGATGGCAAACTTCGGCTATGCCAAAGTTACAATACTCTTTCCGCTTCAAGTTTTTGCCTATACTCCTGTGATTAAGCATATAGAAATATTACATTATTGATTTGACTTACATATCTTTAGCAGAGAGTCAGTATTCATACAGTATTTCAACATTGAGACCAAAACTTTTGTTTGGGAGCTATGCGATCCAATAACCTTAGGACCTTGAAATTTACATGGTTATTAAATAAGATTCAGTCACTTATAATTTCCAAATTTCAGTTTGATAATATAAAAAAAAAAAGTTTTCTAATAAGCACATGAATTTATATCAAGGTTTGTATGGGAGCTATACGACCCAGTAATCCTAGGACTTTGAAATTTACATGGTTTTTAAACTTGAGTGACTGCACTTGTAGTCTCCAAATTTCAGTTTGATAATACAAAAAACAAAAAAGTTTTTCTTATAAGAACATGAATTTATATGAAAAATTTTTTTGACTGCCTCGTTGGCCCAGAAGTTAGTGCGCTGGCTGACATCTCAAGAGTCGCGGGTTCAATTCTCGCTCAAGGCAAGTCTGTTCCTGCACTTTTCTAATTTCCTCCTTTCCTTCTTAACTTTCCCCTGAGCTGAAGGCCTCTGACACTTGCACAATTGCTCATAATAAATACAATACTAAGTTATAATTTATAATTATAATCTTAGTTCTAATAAATAAATAAATAAATATATCAAAATTTGTATGTGAGCTATACCATCCAGTAATCCTAGGATCTTAAAATTTACATGGTTATTAAATAAGATTCAGTCACTTATAATCTCCAAATTTCAGTTTGATAATATAAAAAAAAAAGTTTTCTAATAAGCACATGAATTTATATCAAGGTTTGTATGGGAGCTATACGACCCAGTAATCCTAGGACATTGAAATTTACATGGTTTTTAAACTTGAGTGACTGCACAAAAAACAAAAAAGGTTTTCTTATAAGCACATGAATTTATATGAAAAATTTTTTTGACTGCCTCGTTGGCCCAGAAGTTAGTGCGCTAGCTGACATCTCAAGAGTCGCGGGTTCAATTCTCGCTCAAGGCAAGTCTGTTCCTGCACTTTTCTAATTTCCTCCTTTCCTTCTTAACTTTCCCCTGAGCTGAAGGCCTCTGACACTTGCACAATTGCTCATAATAAATACTAAGTTATAATTTATAATTATAATCTTAGTTCTAATAAATAAATAAATAAATATATCAAAATTTGTGTGTGAGCTATACCATCTAGTAATCCTAGGATCTTGAAATTTACATGGTTTTTAAATAAGATTCAGTCACTTATAGTCTCCAAATTTCAGTTTGATAACACAAACTCCAAAAAAGTTTTTCTAATCAGAACATTAATTTGAATTTGGGTTTGTATGGGATGTACCCCTCCTACTACTCCGTTTCGGCTGATTCCATACATACATATTTGTACAGTGTCTGGCAAATTTTCTATCTAAAAAAAGCTGAAAGACTAGTTTGTATACATACAATGTTGCGTTGATCTAATCAAGAATATATTCGCATTATGGATTCTCCGATGTCTTCTGCTGTGTGTTACAAATTTCATGACAAACTTTTAAGGCATACAATTCACTACCTGTGAAGAGTATAAAAAAACGTAGCTCAAGCGAATGAAGTCAGTTTGACTTTGGAATAGGAATAGAGATATCCCTAAACACTTCGATTCCTAACATCTTTTGTTTGTAGAATGAATGTATAATTTCAATTATTATGGGCATTTGCATGCTATATATTTCATTGGTGAAACTTTTCCAACTACAATAATATACTTTTAATAATATGAATTAAGACTTTATGAATTCAGAGTTTCATATTCAAAATGTGTCCAACAAGACAATTACAATTTTATTTAATTGCACAGTTTTTGGTTTACTAAAGTATGTTATAGGTTTCAAACTATATTTTTCTAATTTGCAGTATAACTGGCGTGATAATTTTGAATTTTATTTGCCCATCATTTGTCATTCGTAGTTGTGTACATTTATTGTAAGTATTTCAGTATTTTTTACAAGTTTTAAACAGATTTATAGATTGGACTCTGAATAAAATGGTGATTAATGGTGATATCACAATATAAGTATGTACATAGTAAATATAAGGACTATAGTAAAGAAAATCTGTAATATTATGCAACATTTTTATGTTGTTCTTAACGGCTTAACTTATATGTCTAGGGGCCACCATCATCCAATCAAAGATGATGAAATACATTGTTCTCATTCTGGACGAGAGGATTACTTGCGGTCAGCACATCATGTCGGTGATATATATAGTTGGCGAAACAAGTGAAACAGATTTGACTGGTTGCTCATTGGCAATTATTCTGAAGATAAAGCATCTAAATATGCTAAATCTCGCTGCTAAATCCCGACGGAAGAGAGTACAAGTCTTGCAGAATAAAACATACAGCCTAATGGCAAGATGCTCATGGTATATTAGGAATTCAACCCTGCATAGAGATATGAACTTGGCGGTAGTTAAAACCCAGATGGCCTTTTACATTAGCCAACGTAATGACCGTCTGTTGGCGCACAACAACCGTTTAGTCAGACCATTGCCGGATGCAACCTGAATATGGAGGCTCAAAACGCTACATTTCGATTCTTTACTACAACGCATTAGGCGCACCAGGGGGCTCCAGGTCTCCCAAGGCCTTGTGTCACTAAGTTACACTCATTCTTTTTTTTTTTTTTTGTTTTTATAATAAATATTTTTTCACAATCTACTTATATGTAAAGACCTGGCCGTAGTGTTATGCAGAAAATAAACAAATAATAGAGCAAAATGAGATCTCATTCGATCTTAATTTATGTTGTATATTTTTGGGATGAACCTCACATTTACACTTCTTTATTTATTTTATTTTTAACGCTTCGAAAGATATGTGTACTGGAAATCACATTCATACAACTTATCATTTGAAAAAAGTTAAAAACAGTGAAATAATTTTCCACAATATTATAAGAAAGACAACAATTATAAAGGTAATAAGGCCACCATATAAATCGATCAAGGAAAATTATGCTCCTTTCAAAATATTATCAGATTTATTCTATGGCTCACATATGTATGTGAAACAAAAATAAACAAGGAAGAATTGAATAGCAAAAAGTATCTCTATAACATAAATGATATTGTATTTGCAAAATATATTTAATAGAATTCTTTGTATTTTCTTTTGATTATCATTAGCCAAAAGTTCAACATAAGGGCCTCGTCAATGTCAACTTTCCAATTTGAAATCAGATGTCTTTGTTTGTTTTGTCTCAACGATAATATTCCCATTAAAAAATAATACCAGAGAAGTCTTCATTATGAACTGCCAAATCTTCTTATATCACAACCCTATTCTCATATCAAGAAGAAAAATGACAATGATTTCCATGTGAAATGATGTTTTATTAAGAGAACCATTACCACCATATTTTTTTCTTTTTTTTTTTTTGCGTTTTAGGAAAGAGGAATCCTTTCGAACCTAAAGCCACTATCATAACTACGCGTGTGGTGTATAAACTAAACATCCGTCTTCTTCCCCTGGAAAATATCCCTACTCTGGGACTGCTTTATGTGTTATTTCAGAAGAAGTATCCAAGGCGTCACTCTAGTCACCTAAGTATGTCTAGGTTCGTCACATTTGTAGTCAGCATCCTGTATGACCTCCAGTCATTTCTTTATTAATTTCTCGTGCATTTAATTGCCTTTAGTAGACATACACCGCGTCTCGGGAAACGTGGGTTCATCAGGCCAATCAGTGACTGAGTTCCCCTGTCTTACCATTATCATTCTTAACTTCATCATAATAACAGCTCATCCATATGGTGTATACCATATGCATTTCCTTAGACTGAATTTTTTTACAAATCATTTGAATGAAATTCATTATTCTAATTAAAAAAGGAAAACAAAATACACGACAAACAAAATGGTGTCTTGAAGTAAATTCAAATTAATCAAATTACCTAAAAAAAAAAACAAAAATCTGATAAAATCAACAAAATTGAAGAAAATGATTAACTTAATAGATCTTGGCAAAGATTTTACATTAATACAAAAATGGAAACAAGAAAACAAGAAATCGCATGATAAATGATTTCAATCATATTATGACAGTTTTTTCATTTCCGGTTTGGAAATGTTGTATGGAAGTCTCATTCTTTTTTCCAAAATCTTCCTCCACACTCATTCATAAACACACACATATATATATACACATATCCACATACATATATATCTACATATACACAGTAACGGGAATATTGTGCAAATTCGGTATTGGCGAAACTTAAATACACTTTACACTTTTAAATGGTCAATTCAAATTTTGTAAAAATTATCACAACATTTTGTTTTTTAATAAAATTATATATTATTTTATCTCGAAAATTCAAAGATTTATCATATTTATATAGAAAAGGTATTACATAGATAGTTTTGTATATTTCAATGTCATGTTTTAATTTGTAAAAGCCGTGGCCAAAATAGAATTTTTGAGCTCCTAACTAATAATAATACAATATTCTGTAATGATAGGTAAAAACAAAACACTACTACATACTGGTGACCCTCGTAATGCTCTATACAGGATAGAAGATGGAATGGTAAACCACTGTTAATTTTGGGATACTTAGTATTCTGGGGTCTTGAGGCATTTGCGTATTTGCCCCATTTACCTATTGTATAAGACTTTCATGTTCACAAACATAAGACTAAAGTGGTTATACCATATTCATATTTAGAGAAAATATGCTTTTAGAAAAATTATATTGCAAAAACAAAACGAAGTGAAATGAAACTAACAAAACAAAGTAAGCTCACGTCGTTCGTTGATGACGATAATGTTTGGGTCTTGATGCGTATATGATGAATTGTTATAATGAATTGTAGCACTAAGGATGACAAGGCTGGTATGGTTGGCAAGAAACTAGAAGGTGGTAAAAGGGTGAGAATGACATGCTTTGGTTTTAGATTGACTTGACTTGAGTTGAGTTGAGTTGAGTTGAGTTGACTTAAGTTCAGTTCAGTTTAGTTGAGTTATGTTGCGTTGAGTTGAGTTTAGTTCAGTCTTAAGACAAACATTGAAAATTCGTCATAAACGTTTTCGAGTTGAAATTTTCATCATTCGTTGTCATAGAGATGATTAATGAGCAACGTAACAACAACTTAACATAACTGAACTGAACTCTGAGCTTAACTCTGCTCTTCTCTGCTCTGCTCTACTCTGCTGAAACTGAACTCAACTTTACTCATATGAACGTGAACGTGTCTATAGGTCTGTCTATGTAATACACGCCCCAAACTTGCGCACGACTCAATTTAACACCGCCCTGTTCATGTCATTATTATCAACGCCCGCCGCTCTTCTTTACAAATAAATTCCGCAAATTATGTTTTTTTCATTAATAAAAAGAAAAATAATTATAATAATAATAAACATTATAATCTTAAATGAAGATCTTCTTGAGACCTTAACTAAAAATCAAATCAAATCAAATCAAATCAAATCAAATTACTAATAACTTAACTCAACATCATCGAAATTAACATCATCATCATCATCATCATCATCATCATCACCATTATCATCATTCTGAATTACAATATACAATAATAACAATAAAACATTAACGGGGGCGAAGGTGAAGTCGAAATATAAATGGAAATTAATTTTTGGTGTTGATTTTAAATGGAGAAATTCATGATTTAAGAAGTGATGAAGATCATGATTATGATTATGAGAATAAACGATTATTAGATGCTTCATTTGTTTGATTTTTATTAACATATATACACTACTTCATAATATACAATATATTTTTGAATGGGAAGTGTAAATGTATCAAGCAGCGATTTAGGTATACAATAGCAGGTATAAAGATAAGAAGGCAATAAGATGCTAAATTTATGTTACCACTAAATATGGATTATGGTTATCAATTCAAATTTGATATTTCAAAAGGATAAGTAAATAATTTTTCGAATAATTAATACTAAGTAGTGACTCGGCCTACTACGCACTGTTAAAAAACAATATTATATCGGCATATATTGTGTATATAAAAGGTTTTGATTTAGTATGATCACCTGTAAGAAAATATTGTAATAGTTTGGATGGAGGAAAAATTTCTCCTAATTTAATATATTGTATATATATATATTTTTTTTTTTTTTTGTAAGCAGCAAAGATCTTTACATTCATCCTTTGCACTAATCGAAGACAAGCGACTTTGTATCTTTTGAACTTAACTTATGTGACTATAAATTATTAGGAGTCCTCATGTACCTGCGTTCTATGGCTCTCTGAGATCTATGTCCCTATCTCTATCTTGATTAATATGAACTTCACGTTCAACAAAGAATTCACTACTTCTTCGCAAAGGATTCCTTGGCCATGCATTAGGCAACCTGATTACCATAACTTTATCTGTTTTCGTTTCTTGTTTAAGTTCTTGTCATCATTGATTTAAAGAATTTTTTTTTTAATGTAATGTTGCCCGTAAGCAAACTTTACAATTTTGACGAATCAATTAATTTAATATGGACAATATTATCTATGCATTGAATGAATTATTGATTCTAAAATCTAACAAAAAGATATGTTTGATTGATTTTGAAATACACATGTCTATAAGCCAACACCACCACCACCATATCACCAATGTACAATACAATGATTTCTGCAAAAAATCATCGAAATGACTAGGAAAACCATGTCAAAATTAGTTGCATGAGTTAGGAGTTCTGCATGCCGCCCAGGATGATGCAGGATGATTTTACATTGGGACATTTGACACGACATAATCAAAGTTTTAATTCAATTCACATTCAATTTCTCATTGTATCATAACGACTTCTGATCTGATCTAATCTAATCTGCTATGATCTGCATTTCTATGCGACACATACATATGTGTATATTCTTAAAATTATATGTATAAATAAATGGATGGTTAGGCATCTTTTAAATTAGTACTAACAAAAAAAAAAAAAAATAGACATAGACATAGAGGGAGAGATAAGCCTTAACCGAATACTTTTCATCTTTCTGCGGGAGAAACCGAGGTGTTAAAAGTCTCTATATACCAAATTTTTATCATTCGAACTCTTAAACATTTCAAGTTAGCCGATTGATTCAAATGATGGACAATTGGTTATGGTTTCATTTATTCAAATTATTAGCATATTTATGCGAGTATGTGCTTGAAGAGATTCATCATTGGATTTACTAACAGAAAAGAACCTTCAACTTTCAAATAAATTTAATTAATTTAATTTAATTGATTTTTCAAAATCTTGTTTTCCAGAAATATTTTACAAATTTCTAGTAACTTGAAATATTATTATTATTATAATAATAATATGATATCATATATTGTATCTTTTGATGAAAAGAAAACAATTAAACCATTAAACAATTAACAGAACACAATTTCTTATCAATGAAAAGCGAAAATTCTATCATCAAGTTTGTATCTTTTTACTTATAATAGATTGATAAGCTTTTCATTTCATAAATTTTTGTTAATTAAATTGTTTATGTTCACTTATTGCACTTAAGATTATGTACGTACATATATTTGATTAAAAATATACAACTTAGTTTTGAGTTTGTTAGTTTGATCATTTGATAACTTACCTATAACTTGTATAAGATTGCTATGACTATGAATTTTAGTTACAGAATATGCTTAGATTTAGAATGAAAAAGGGACCATTCTGTCTTGCTATACACAATTTCGTTTGTATCTATTTGGGATGCCTACTTTTATTGTATTGTTCATATGTACTTCCATCGATCTTTGGAACACTGAATAACATCATTTGTATACGAATATTTACTAAATGGGGAAAAGAGTCTGAAGAGAAAATACATCAGATATTTTTATATAATTTTCTCCAAATTGAAACTCATTTAGGATTATGAGCAATTCTATGCATAGTTTTGTCTATCAGTTTCGTACCTTGAACATAGTATACAGATTTGAAGTCCTAGCGCCACACGAAGTGCTTGAACCTAACATTTTGTTAATTGAATCAAATCGTAAAAAATACTTTTATTCATTAAAAAAATCTATAAAACACACAAAAAAAAAACAAATAGCGATTATCAAAACAATTGCAATACATACATAAATATACTCGTATGTAATGCAAACTATTTTGGCTTGGGGTGAGAAACGTTGATTAATTTATTCGCTGATGTAGTCAAAAGTATAAATAAAAACAAAACAAAAAAAAAAAAATATTGTAAGCATGATAGAATAATGAGACTGGGCACTGGGCAAATGGGAGTCTTAAATAAAATGTGGGAGACTACATTCAAATTGCCATATTGTAGTGTGTAGTGTGTGGTATTACCGACAATTAAAATAGAGAAACTAAAGGAGCTTATGCTGTCTCTACTTTATACCTATTTCATTTTTTTTCACCTAAAGTCGGAGTTGTCTATGTACAGTTGTTACCTTGTATGATCTCCATTGTAGTGGAAAATAAAATATGGACTTAATTGCCCTAAATTCGATTAATCCAAATTTAAAGACCATTAACTTAGCTTAGCTTTAGAGACAAGAAACTCATCTTCAGTGAAACTAGACTTCATTGCTAATTGCAAAGAACGAAAACTCAAAAGAATTAAGCAACAACAATTTATTGATGGATGCTAAGTATGACTAAGTTAAGAAGCTTAGTGAAGTTCGAAACTTACCACCGTCTTCATTCGAACCCTCACTGGGTGGACCCGCCGGTGGTAAATTTTGCCTATTTCCAATCATTAAACGATGCTGTATTGTCGCCACGGTAGCCACAGCAGCAGCTGCCGTTGTTTGTGCCGCTGACACGTTACGCATAGCGGCACTTAGACCCGTAAGATTCGCAAATGCATTTGCACTTGCATTTACGGCAGCCATTTGTGTGGCTGCCGCAGCTGCTGCTGCAGATGATGGATGAGCATTCGCTTCGAAACGAGGACGACCCAAAAATGGACTATTTGGTCCAAATACACCGGGTACACCAAATTGTAGAAATGGACTCCATGGTGGAACACGTACACCGCCGGGTGCCAATTGTGCAGCAGCGGCATATAGCTGCAAGGCAGCAGTTGGATGTAAGCCCTCCGACGGCATTTCTACAGCGGACCGATTGCCGATTGTCGTTGCTATTGCAGTTGCCGTTGTCGTTGTGGTTGTTGCTGCTGTTGCTGTTGCTGTTATTATGGTATTGGGTGGTAATGATGGACTTGGTGGACAACGTGGTAAATGCACAAGATTAGCTGCGGCAGCTGCCGCTGCTGCTGCGGCAACAACGGTAGCTACACTGGTCTGGCCTGATCCTGTTGTTGTTGATGCAGTTGCGATTGTAGATGGTGTTGTTATTGCTTCTGTTATGGCACCAATTCCGATTTCAATGGGTGATGATGATAATGATGATGATGATGATGATGTTGAAGGTGTTGTTCTTTTGTTCGTTGTTCTTGTTGTTGTTGTTGTTGTTGTTATTATAGGATTCACTGGATTGCGTTCGTTTGTTGATGATGATGTTGTTGTTGTTGTCGTTGTTATTATGATTTTGTTATCAATGTCACAATCACCGTCGCTATCAGTGCCGGTTAAAAAGGAACTTTTTTGTTGGTGGTTTTCTTCTTGGGTTCTTCGTTGTTGCTGTTGTTGGTGTTGTTGTTTGGTTTGTATTTGCTGTTGTTGTTGTTGCTGTTGTTGTTGTTGGTGCCGTTGATGCTCCAAAACCATTATTGCAATGGACCAGAAATCGTTTTGTTTCGTTTTGGAAATTTGTATATTTTTTTTTGTTTTGTAATATTATAATTTTATTTACTTTAAATATTCTTGGTCATTTATTTAGCAACAACAATGTAAGGATATTATGATTTTATTTTATTTTATTTTTATAATATACAGACACACAGTTATTTAATTATTAGAATTTTATTAAAATAATAATTTTCTTTTGTGTTTCAATTAACTTTATGAAACTTTTGACGTAACACTCCAAATTACACATATAAACACACACAATTTTTGTTTTAATTTTTGGCAAATTTCGTTTATTGAAAAAATGAAATAAACTTTTTTATTTAATTTGATGTTACTTCTTCTTATTGACAAATCCCGCGCGGCATACTTAATATGTATCGTATGTATTTGTATTTGTTTAATCTGATTAGAATCATTTGCTGCACATTAAATAAGAATTAGCCATTTGCCGACGCATTTTCATACAAATGGTTGCCATTGTCGTCGGCGGCAGCCGCACACTTTCAATTAAAAAAAAATTATGTATAAAAAAAAACAGTTTTAAATTCATCCACCGTGCAGCGTCCAACGCACGAAGCGCACGCAACGATAATTTAATTTGAACTAAGCGCAACCGACAATAAGCAAATCGAGGAAACCGACAACGATGCCATACCATACCATACCATGCCATGCCATGCGATGATGATAACGAACGACAACGACCACGATCACGAATACAACAATGACGACGATGATGGCTTCGTCAGTAACGAGGATGAAGACGTATGCATGCATGCATGCATGCCTCCATGTAAATGCGACTATGTGTATGTGTGTTGCCTCAATTTGCTGAGAGCGAATCAACAACGCGGCAAAGAAGACAAGGCGCTGCTGCTCTTGCTTTTAGTGGTGGTGGTGGTGGCAGCAACACACTAAAAACTACAACAAGTGGCTGGTTGAGCTGAGTTGAGCTGAGATTGTTGCCATATTGTTTTCTACTTGCGAGAACACTACAATGGTGAATGATATGGGGATTGATAGTCAGTCCAATGGGTGTAAATGAAAAGGAAATACAACAACCACTCACTCACTTACTTACTTACCCACTTGTTTTCTATATGTATGTGTGAGAGAGCAGAGCAGCATTTGCCTGCAAATAATCTTCTTTGTATATGAAGAGAAATAAACCATTAACGAAGGGGCATACAAACAGACAACGGTTACATTTGCATGTGTATGGAATAAGTAGTATATGTGTTTGTTTGTGTTTATACTTACTTATAAGAAAACGGTGGATGGATGGATGACTGACTATAAAGTTTACAATGTAAAGGCCATTTACATTGGATAAGAGTTGCCATTATTTTTGTCTTGACTGTCGACTGAGTCAGTGAGCAGCGAGTGCTTGGGTGTAAGCAGTGTGGCCAATATATTTCAATTCAATAACTTATGTACTTTGATTGACTATAAGTTTGAGTGAGACAAATATGCATATACATATGTAAGTACCAGTGTTTTTTTTTTTTTTGAAATACTGGGAATTCTTTAAGGTTGTTTCTGTGCTACTACTTTACTACTACTACACATATCTGCATTTGTTTGCTTTTCTTCTTTTGATGAAATATAAAAAAGAAATTGTGGCAAACGCCTTTAACTTTATACATTATTATGTGTGTGTGTGTGTGTGTTTGTGAATCGGTATATTTGAGTAAGTTATGAAGAACGAAGAGACATTGAAACCCATTTTAACAGGGGCGGAGTTATACGGCCTTTTTCAATTTGTGCTCATAAATATATTATATGTGTATGTGAATTGCCAAGTTCTTTGTATTTTTTTTTTTTGTTGTTGTCTTTTCATCTATTATGTGTCTATGTATGTATATGCGTACTTGTATCTGCATCTGTGTGTATGGTTTACGTTAAGTGGTTGCGGTTGCTCATATTGTTATTGTTGTTGTTGTTGCTGCTGTTATTCTTGGTGTTGTTATTGAAAATTTATTTAATGAAAATGGCCATTTACAGAGGTACAAAAGACCTTTCTTTATTGACTTCTAAAGAGGACAAAGCTAGCGAGTGAGAGAGATAGAGAGAGAGTGCGAGAGAGAAAGAGAGAGAGAGCGGAAAAAGAGAGCAGGCGACGACAGACAAACAAAAAATCAATACCTTAATTTTAATTATTTAATAAGAAAGAAAGAAAATTATACAAACAAACAAAGAAAAATCATTATTGAAAATACCCCGAATATCTCACACCTACTGCTTGTCCTGATTTGTACCATTAAATAATCAAATTAAAAAATAAATATGTACAATAAAATTCTTAACTAAAATGATTTGTCAAGAGTAAAATTTTCAGTCAAAATTGGATTGATTATCCTTTGTTTAGACGACAAACAAATGCGATAAGCAAACTATGTATGTATTTTATTTGTTTTTGTTTGTCTTTTTTTGGATCATCCCAATTAGTTACAAATAAATGTGCTTCTATTAAATTAAGAAAATCAATTAACAGAACAACAAAGGCAATCATTTGCCATGTGTAATGAAAAGGTTGCTGCAATATAAAATGAACTGATCTGATTCATTGAAATCTTAAATGTATTAATCTTAAAATTTTTTTTTTCCCCAATTTTCAATTGCTTAAATTCAAACATGAAAAAGTTATTTAAACAACAGCCAATGTTATCTGGAGGCATGTTTATTAATGGTTTTAAACCAAGTTTCCAATTTATTAACACAAGCTAATACATATTGTACTAGTGCCCCATTGCTTAGTAAAACTGATTCGTAATTTTCTAGTCGACAGATATTTTTGGATAAAGATGGATGGTATTAAGTCTGATAGAAAATTAATAATCGCAAGGGTTCTGTGCTCTACAATGACCAAAAAAGCTTTTTTTTTTTTTTTTTTTTGATTTGCCTAAATCTTTACACTAAAAATTTTTACCAAATACCGTTATAAGTTTGTTATTTTGCCTTCCACACATTTTCGTAAAACCTTGTGATACCCTATAGTCTTTCGTTTTTAAGAAATCAAAAATTTTTAGTTGGTTCTATAATTTTGCAACGCACCTTATAAGAAATCCATCCATCTCTGACCCGTTGGAGGTATTTTTTCAAGCAATTGTGGTCAGAGACAGAAGAGGTGTGAGAGCCAATGAGCGATGTCCACTTTATCTGGTAGCAATTCGTTCCAATTCCGAAGCCAACGAAGGACGATGATGTTAAGCGTAGAGGGCGAAATCTCAGGGAAGAGGACGTGATAGAATTTATTATAAAGAGTGCATAAAACTCGTAAAGGATCATGTAGGGCATTGTTATTTGTGCATGTACCTATAGCTAAGGGAACGTAATTTTTGGATGTACGACTAGGGACACAGAAACTAAGTTGGCTTAAAAGCACTGACGAATCAACATTACCAGTAATAAGTTTATGAAGAAAGCTTATACCAAGAGTTATTCGGCGATTTTGTAATGATGGGAGATCTATAAGAAGAAGCCTGCTATAGTTTGAAGACAAACGTACATTGGGATCCCAATTTAAACCACGAAGTGCATTTACTTTAGTTAAAAGTTGCTTAGTTCTCTACCAATACAATGGAATAGAGAATGGAGATATCTCGATTTGAATATATTGTAAATAAGCGAGACAAAACGAAGAATTCTCCAATAAACAGCAACCTATTACAGTTGCAGAGGTGAAAAATTTGATTCGCTTCCTTAAAACCAGGAAATCACCTGGTCCATACTCAGTATCTTTTAAGCATCTACCAAATGTTCTTAAGCAAATTAGCTATGTAATTTCCAAGCAAATGAAAACTAGCTCAAATCAATATTAGATATCTATATTAAAAATACTCCTATCAAAGTACAATACGGATTCAAAGCTAATCTTATGTGTATTCAACCGTTCAACAAACCAAAGGAATTTGTGAGGAATGCACTAGACTTGACGAAATCAGTGGGCATAGTCACTTTGGATGTTCAAACTGTGTTCGACACTGTTCGGCACAAGGGCCTCATTCACAAATTCAAAAACATAGATGCCCCTTTGTACCTAATGAAAACTTCAACAGCTTTTGTAACTGATAGATTTTTTTTGGTTTAAGATAATCAGAGTTAAATCCAATCATAGATGTATCTACAACTTATAAACCCATGACATTCCTATGTGATCAGGCAACTGTGGTAACTTAACATTCACTGACAATACTATTTTTTACTGCTATGGCTACAACTACAGTGAGATTAAGAGGCATCTAGAAACAACCAACAAGTGGAAAATCAAATTAAAAACCAGCTCAATATACTTTACTTGGAATCGAAAACCCTGCCACTTGCAGTGTATCTATGAATCCATACAATGGGAAAACATCGTAAATACCTCGCATAAGAAGACCATTTATCCTTTTATAAAGAGGAAGTCTAGACTATCAATATTTGTTGGGTCATATAAAAATTATCCGCGGTTTTGTGCTACATTTTTTAACAAAAATTTTCTTTATTCAAAATCAATTTCAATCAAGTACTTATTGACCATTAATATCTATAATCTTTAGTTTCATAATTCACTCAGTTTAGAACTTCTATGGTTTATCAGCGAAAAACTTGGCTAAGTTATTGTCAGCGGCTCTTCGTTCAGCTAATTTTTTACCATGAAGTGAGTTTTGCAGAGACCTAAACAAATGGTGGTCAGAGGGTGCAAGGTCCGGGCTGTACGGTGGATGTATCAAAACTTCCCAAACAAGCTCCGTTAATTTGTTCCAGGTCATCAAAGATGTGTGTGGCCTAGCATTGTCATAATGGAAGACAACTCCCTTTCTGTTGGCCAATTCTGGACGCTCTTTTTTGATTGCTTCATTCAAATGATCGAGTTGTGCACAGTAAAGGATCGAATTGACCGTTTCGCCACGTTCTAGCAGTTCATAATAGACAATTCCCTTCCAATCCCACCAAAACTCAACATAACCTTGTTTGCCATGAATCCAGGCTTTAAAGCCGTTTGTGGAAAGTAACAGGCCTTTGCCTATGATCGCTTTCGTTGCACATTCTCGTATTTCATTTCATTTTTTATCGCCCGTAATGATTCACTTTAAAAATGGTTCCATTTCGTTACGTTTCAGCAGTGTTTCACTGATGGTTATTCGGTCAATTAAATTTCTTTGAGTTAATTCATGTGGCACCCAAACATCGAGCTTCTTTGAGTAGCCTGCTCTTTTTAGATGATTCAAAACAGTCATATGGTTGATTTTTAGTACAAACGGTAATCTAAGCCAAGAATGGCGGAATGTGCAAAAAGGACTATGACATGGCTTCTGGTCTATTTTGGCCGTTTATCGGTCAACGCGTGCCTGCTGGTAGCGGTTGACATGAACTATTTCACCAGATTTGAGAAGCTCGTAGTACACATCACTTTCTGATCCCACTACACACACTCAGCATTGTCTTCTTCCTAACCATTCTTGCTCTCGATATTATTGGTTGCCCATTACCCATGACAATTAGCTTTTGGGTTTCTTAAAATAAACATACTTTTCATCGCCAGTTGCCACAACCTGATGCAAAAATTTCTTTCCTTCGCAGTGTTGAAGCAGCATTTCGCACACAGTTTTTTTGCTTTTCCATCTATCGTTTGCTCAGTTCTTGTGGAACTGTTCTCAAATCTTTCGTATCTTTCCCATGGCTCTCAGGCGATCGGAACCGGCTTTCTGAGTGCCAATTCAATTGCTCTGCTGTCATTCTTTGAGGCTTTGTATCATAGTCCAATAATTCTTGTAATTCAATATCTTCGAACGGTTTTGGTGGACATTTGAGGAACTTGCAAAATTGCACCACTAGGAGGGGTACGTCCCATACAAACCCAAATTCGAATTCAAGTCCTTATTAGAAAAACTTTTTTGTTTCTTCTTTTATCAAACTGTAATTTGGATAGTATCAAGTTTCTGATCCATATTCACTATCTATGCAAATTTTAAGACCTTAAAATTACTGGATCGTATAGCCCCAATATAAATACTTTGGCCTCAATGTTGAAATACTGCATGTATGCTGACTCTGTCCTAAACAAAAGTCAAAACAATAAGATAATATTTCTTTATGCTCAATCGCAGGAGCGTTAACCTTTTTTTTTTTTTTGTCTTTATATACTATTACATACATAGTTCTGCACAAACATACAATAAAAGTTCTTATCTTCTATATATATATATATAGGACGAGAAAATTAGTTTAACGGCGATGAACTCCAACACCGATTGATCGATCAGCATGAAAGTTGACATTTATATGTATTTCTTCATGAAGAATGTTTATATACCATCCTTTCGTTGCAACTCGCAAGTTTTTATATATTTCCATATATCTTCTTTTTTTTTTTTTTTTTAATAAGAAATACATTTATTTTGACTCTACTATAAGTTCATTCTGCTTAAATACAAAAAGTTAGTAATATTATGTAATTAGGGAGCTTGAGAAATTGTATATTATTTTAATGCTATGATTCTAAAAAACTTGACAAATAAACAACCCGAGAGAAGGCGGATGCCGGCAAACCTAATATGCTATAAGTATGGACTTGCATTTGGATTATTGGACTCGACCCATTACAAGTTTATATTGAACAGTCAGAAAACCTCATATTCATATTATGACTACGAGTGACTAAATAATTGAAATTCAAATATCTTTTAGTTTTATTGTATTGTTGGCCGTTGAAGTTGATGCATGATTTTAGCAAGCTTACCCCATGATTTCAGCACTTTGGGTTGTCTTAGTGGATCCACTTTTCATTCCCCGTCAAAATTCGACGTAAAAAACCCTTTCTATTATGCCTTTGGAATAGTTGTTCGCACTTGCAAAAATGACGTTCGACGTCTCTTGGCTAGAGTTCATAAGGAACCCAATTGCCTAATTTTTGCACCATACCCATGGCCATGACACGGTTTGAAATCGCTTGTTGAGTCACTACTAAAGTTTCAGCGAGCTCCTCTGGAGTTTGGCAAGAATCTTAGTCCAATAACGTCTCTAACTCAGCGTCTTTAAACTTTACGGGCATCCCTTCGCGTTCCTTGTCACTGGTGTCAAAATCGACATTTTTAAAACGCCGGAATCAGTGCTCACATGTTTTTATTGATGGAGTATGTTCCCCATATGCTCACACAGAAATCGATGTTCATCAGCCGTACTTTTCTTCAAATAAAAACAAGTAAGAAGTTTAACTTCGACTATGCCGCAGTTGATATACTCTTCACATATCTCATAGAAAACTATGATTCTAAAAAACTTAACAAACGAACAAAGAGATGGAGGGCGCTGTAACGAACGCCGAGACACCTAGTATTAACATATTTTTAAATCGTATGACGGATTCCTCTTGACAAAATTCTGTATACATTTGTTTCTTATTACACCTATATATTTTGTTTTAATTGATTTTTGTTTTTCTGTACAGAATTCACTAAAAATTTTAAATATCTATTTTCATGATGCATCCAAAGAAACTATCAACTGAAAATCATGTTTTATTTTTTTGCTTTCATTTGAAACGACGAGTTATGATTTTCAAAAAAAGTAACAACAACCATCTATTGTAGCGTGGAACAATTAAATTGTTCCCAGTGGCCTTCATAAAATAAGACTCAGCAGTTTTGAGTTCATCTAAACTGTTCATCAGTAAGTTAATCAATTGTAATTCTAAAAGTAAAGTTAACTACTTGCAGCATTATTTTTAGTTAATACAAACTTATTCTTGGTATCCGTTTTCTATGAGGTAACAATATCCATGAGGGGAATAAATGCCAATCCCATAATTCAGAATAAAACTGTCAGCATCCTGTTGACCATTTACTTCTTACTGTTAACTTCAGAGAAACAAACATACGATTTTTACGTGTATTTTTCCATTGTTATTAGCTTGAAAAAACCTAAGAGGGCAACCAGACATGAGTCCATTTTAATGTACTTCTCATAGCTGTGATCATTTTAAGAATCGATAACATAACACTAAACGAAACCAATCAAATTATCATAAATGAAACCAAAGTCCTGTGTAAATTAATGAGAATATTATTCACAAATAAATAGAAAAAAAAATATGCAATTCAAACATGTGATTTTCTACTTATATGTATTAATATTTTCCTATTTTCTCCTTAACTATGGGATAATTCCTCAAGAGACCCAGAAGAAGTATAGAAAATAGAGATCAACTTGTAGTTCGTATAATATTTTTCTTTTATCACTTCCTTTGTAATATGATATTGACACCAATGGACAAACCCCTTGGGAGTCCACACTAAACTTGAAGACTGTTCTTACAATATGACTAACATGACTTGAGAATTTCATCTATTATGCATGTTTCCGGACTTTTTCATTAGGTACACATAGCCAGTAGCGTTATCTGTCAGTATTTGTCCGAATTTTGTAGCCGTGAAAGAGGTATGACAAAAACACCGAGAAAGTGAAAAAATATCATTAAAAAAGCTAGAGAATGATCTCAACATTCCGTTTGTCATAATCCATAGCATTCTCTCCGAAATTCAGAGAACTTTCACTCGCTTTGAGGGTCACACACTCACAGATCATTCCTAGCAAACGACTTTTTCGCCACTGCCAGCATTAAAACCATCAGCCACTGCGTGTATTTGATTGATTTGGCTTCGTGTTTTTATTTCCTATTTCTCAAGCTCCAAATAGCCATGAAAGGAACGCTTTACAATGAAACAGAGGCTTTCGAGAAAGCTGTGATCCAGCAGTGTTTTGAACTGAAAATAGGTCGCGCATTATGGTGTATCAACTCGGAAGATATGAACTTTTAAAAAATTGAAACGAGAATAGAAGATCTTTGCTTTTAGGGTTCCGGACTCAAAGGGTACCAAAAGGAACTCTATTGCAGAGACTTCGTTGTCCGTCCGTCCGTCCGTCTGACCGTCCTCGGGTCATATCTCATAAACCACAATAGCTAGAGAATGTATAGTTCTATCCGGGCATCAGCAACAAATAGTAAAACTAAAATATTTTCAAAAACTTAAAGTAGTCCCCATGGAAAAACACTTTTTGGTTTGTATGGCAGCTATACGATCCAGTAATTCCACGATCTTAAAATTTGGATGGTTAGTGGCTTTATATCAGGAACTTATATTGTCGAAATTTTAGTTTGATCGGATTGCCTCCCATACAAACCCACCATTAAAATTCATGTTCTTATTAGAAAACCTTTTTATTTTTTTTTTTTTATTTGGAGTATTGAACTGAAATTTAGACACTATAACTGATATATGCGTGGTACATTTGTTGGAATCAATCAAATCGGACCACTAGGGGAAATACCTCCCATACAAATCCCAATCTAGTACGGAACCCTCCGTGTACGATTCTGACTCGCACTTGGCCCATTTTTTTCTCTACTTATTGTATAATAAAAATCCGCAAACTATTGAAATGCACGTTGCATATCAGTTCTACAATATTTCCAAAGAGTGTATTTATTTATCTTTCTACAATATAAATGTCCAGTTGTGGCGTATTAAGCCATAACACTCAATTATACAATCCGAAGAGAAATGAATCAGTATACAAAATAATAATTTCAAGCTTCATAATAATGGATATAGGTAAGGATGATTAGTAGGCGAAACCATCAATGATATTTGCTGTTTATTAGCTTTAGCCCATGTAAAGCTGACAGTTGGCCTTAAAGGTCATAATAAACGGTGTTAATTGCTAACAATCAACAATTTGCTTTACTCTTGATATCGGGTGGATTTTCGATTTCGGTTTTGGTTTCGTTTGGTTTGATTTGCTTTGATGTGGTGTGAATTGTAAATTGACTTGACATATGCAGCGCAACTAAATGCATCTGGAGCGGTGAGTGGTTTGTGTCTATAGTTATTTAAAAGAAATCACATTAATCGAATTATATTTCTAACACATGCCACTAATAATAGCGACGCCCACTTGAGGTCTCATCTACAACAAGAAGAGGGCGGTACACACAAAATTCTACCACCACACGCATCCCAAAACACCATTTGATGCGGTTTTCAGGTGATTTGTCACACAAAAAACCAAAAGAAAACAAGTGCAGAAAGTAGAGTTCAGGGAAGATTTCATCCCTTCAGTCATCAAGTTCGACAAGATATTTTAGTTTAATAACAATTGATTAACTCTTCGTTTGCAGTTGACAAATCGATCAACTTTCTTTTAGATCGTAAATTTTAACTGAAAATTCCAATAATAAATAATTATTTCTACATTAATTAGTTACTCAATTGGCTCGATATTAGTCAATTTTAAGTGTTTAATATTATATAATTTTCTATCAAAACATTGAGCAGAGTTCTAGGTATAGTTTAAAATGCGGCTGCTTATCCTTAATAAGCTGATCATGAGATCTACAAAACAAAACAGTTGCATGGTTTCTGTTGAGGGGGGCTGTATTGAAAAAATTTAATAATCAGCATATCTGAGATCCTTGAGATCTTGAGATCTTTTCTCTCGCACATCCTTTGGAGTGTTGATGATCATTTGGAACCCAATAGAAGTGACTTATAGAATTAATTTCCAACAAAAATGGATTTGGGCTAACAAATGAAATATTTTTCTTCATCCGCTGTTCCTTGCCCCCATTAACCTTATACAGGACTAAAAGGGTTACATAGGTATGTCGAACTTTTATAGATCTTGAGTAATTTCCATTACTTTTTAAATTTGCATTACTTTTAGGATTTGGTAATCCCCATTACAAATATAAAATTACAATTCTCTTTTCGGTTTGCGTGTCACAATATCCTTTACTATGTTGCCTGCCCCCTGTATCTGTTTAAATTGCCCATATACAAAACTTGCCCATACATCCCGACATTTCCATCAATGCGTTACAAACTTTAGCATAAACTTAATATTGTTGAAATATTTCACTCACCATTTGAAAGTGACAAAAAAGAACGACAAAAACTACAAGAAAACATGTTTCAACCCTTAGTGTTTGTTGGCTAGGTATAATAAAAATACACAAAAGAGATGAAGAGGGGATTCACAAGCAATAAATATGTTCGGCTTATAACCACAAATTGCCACAATAAAGTGGGCTTTTCTTTCTTTAGTTTGGGGGGGTGGAGAGAGAAAATTACAGATTCGTGAATAATCAAAGTTAAAGTTATTTTGTATAAGTTTATTATTGATTCCTTTATAGTTTTTCTGAACGTTTTCATTTATAGGTATATCTTTATTTTCTTTTCTCATAATCTTTGTTTCTTTCTATCATGCATTCTTTCTTTCTCTCCTTCTTTCTTTTTATTTTACCGCATCAATTGAACCATTTTTGAGGAGCTTCTTCTTTAATGTTTGCGATTGCTTTATTAGCCTACGTTGCATATGTTCAAGTCGAAGTCCACCACATCCATGTCCATGTCGGCCTGCTTATAAGTTTTGGTGGTAACCACAAGGCTATTGTTCTCACCTTTTCCACGCGTCACAGAGCACGCACAACTCACTTACTCACACTTTACTTGTGGCCAGTTTCAAGTCGTGTTGTGATTAATTACTTTTTACGAAAAAAGAAAAAAAAAAACAACAACAAGAAAATGCGTTTACTTTAGTCTCACCACAAATTATATACACTTCCTTATATTCATCATATAAGTTACTTCCTTGTTTAAAACAAATCCACAATCATACTAAAATTCTAAAAAAAAAGGGCAGCCTTCGACTTAAGAAAAAGGGGAGCTTTTCTTATATGCCTCCTCAGGCTACGCCACTATAAAAAATAATGGAATTATATGCATATTTCAACTCTACTTAAGATGAAGATATACCTTATTGGTATATCAGGATATCTGATGATCTGATAATTTTCTTCAAAGTTGCAAACATCAGACAAATGTAATAATGCATTCAGATTTATTACAAAGTGTATCAAAATGGAAAATAAAAATTGAAGACTCGCTCCTCCGGCGGATTCTTTCTTTCATTTTTGTTCTCTTTGTTCGTTTAAATTAAATTTTGATTAATTGCGCGGCGACTCCTCAGCACTTTCCCGACATACTACTACTACTACATAGGTACAATGAATGTACCTACTCAATGTACTCAATGTACGAACGACTGAGTACATAGGCATGTTCATGTTGATGTTGATGTTGATGATGATGGTGTTGATGATGTTGTTGCTATTATTGATGAAGTGATGGACAGGCGGCAACGGCACTTCAGAGGGCGCCTTAAAAGTTGTCCGGCATGTATGTACGTGTGCATAGGTGTATACCCCTAGTGCACTTGTTCATGCCCTTTTCACCTTTGTGTGTTGTGCATAGTGATGAACCAGCATCTGTTCGCACTGTTTGGTGGCTACTTTCTTTATCTTCTGTTTTACTTCTACATAGGTACTTCTATTTTCAATTGTCCCCCCCCCCTTCTTTTTATAATAATTTAGATATTTCACAGAGTGAAATGTTCGTGTTTATTAAGATTTTAGAAAATAGTGATTTGGAGATCTTATAAAATGCATGCATATTGGCATGATCAGCATGATAAGCCATGTCCGGCTGTTTATCAATCCATCCATCCATTTGATCAAATCAGATCATTAAAAGCAATAATTCCCATAAGAACTAGAAACACTTGTATTTGAATTTACATATATGTAGGTACATACATACGAGTACATATATGGGATGTAACATTCATACGAGTTCTACGTATAAATGGAAACAAATCACAAATCATTGTCATATGAATTTCCAACCCCAAACACATTACATGATAAAAAGTTTCTATATTAAAATTGGTCCATTTAACTTAATTCATATTAATAATCTTTTTTATTCTTCCATGCACTTGGGAAATATCAGTTTCAAGATGCCTGGATACCAGTACTACTTACATAATTGTAAAGGATAATCGATTGATAATAACATGTCTGCCCTTGCCAGGAGCTTACGTAGAAAAAAATTTCGGGGGGCTGGTTTTAGTGATCTTTTCAAATTTTACATAAGATTAACAAATGGATGCAAAAATATTGCAGCTAACTTATATGTACTTTATTTAAGCATATGTAATACATTCACAATGAATGAAATCCTTATAGAACCATATCGACTTTTCTGGGCAATGCTGCCACAATATTTAAAATTTCTCCGCTTGAGACTTCGACATCTCTATGAATATTGAGAAGAGCCAAACCGTTCAATCTGTCCTCGCTAGTGGCATTTCGTTCGTAAGTAGGTTTCAACCTATGAAGAGTTGAAAATGATCGTTCACTGGGTGCAGCAGATACAGGTAGAGTTGCAGCTATTTGCAGATATTGATGCACAGTTGGATAAAACTTTTTGTCACAAATATTCAAAGTTTCAATAAAAGTTTTAGGCACCTTTCCATCTGTTATCCTCAACCAGTATCTGCAAATGAAAGTATTTTCAACCATGCAATGAATTTTTTTCATTTAAGAAAAAATCGAAATTAAATACCTTTTCCACTTCAGCTTCGAACTCTTCGGTAACAGTGTCATTATTCAGCCACTGAGTTTCGAAAATTTCCACAGTCTTTTTCAAGTGAGTTAATTCCAGCTTTGCTATTTTTGTTGGACGAAGATCTTGTAAATTTGATAAAATATCACAGTGTTGAAGAAATTTAGAATCCAATTCTTCTATATTGTGATCTAAGAAGGGAATCATGATCGATCGGCGATAATATGGCTCCTTCATAGTTGTCACGGTTTTTTTTTTTCTACCTACTCGAGGGACTTTTATTTCGAGGCCTCCTTCTTCGGCAATTTTCGGGGCAGTCTCAAAGATGCTTTTAAATGAATCATCTGCATTTATTCGCATTTCACAAATTTCTTCGTGCAAATCGTTAGCGTAAAAACAGGCTTCAAGACTGCTAAAGCGATAACGAACTCAGACGTTTTGGTTGAAGCCAGCAATGCATGAGGCTGAACCCCCAAACCACCCCCCGCGTACGCCCCTGATCCTTACATAAACTTATTTTCATAATTTCTTATAAGTTAGCTCTGTTGTTGTAAATATTATTCAAGTCAATGAACAGTCAATACCAATCAATTATATATTTATGGTTTTAATCTTTAGATTTAATCTAAGGTTTTTATTAATGTGTAAAAATGGGATTATATTTATTGTTAACCTTTATTAATAGTCTATTCATTGGTATGTCAAGCGGGTTTTAATACACTTGTGACCTTGGCATTCTATCTGTTAATAAGCAAATTAACCGCCACACCAAACATTACAATGAAGCTCTGAATGTGCATACACCAATCCACTATGGCTATGGCCCTTACTACAAATGATTGTCCAAGAAGGTACCAAAGACTTCACCCTTCGGATCTACGACATACTCGTAGGAGCATATCTTAGGAACATACCTATGTATCATTAAACTTATTTTATGTTAATTTATTAAAATTAACTGAAATAAAATACCATTTCGATGGTAGTGATCTATGAGCCTTGAAGTTGAAGGTACCATATATTATTGGGTATAATTATTTTCCCATATGTATTAGAACTTTTCATTTTATTTCCATTATATTGTATGTCCGACTAGTATAAAATACTTTATGACATATTGATATTGTTTTCAGTAGTATAAAATATCAGACCAGTATTTCGCTATTTATTAAACCATGTTCGGTCATCCATTTGTCTGTTAATTTTTTCCTGAGATTCTCCTAAGAAAATCTCTTTTTTACCATATCTATGCAGATTTTTACTTCCAAAAACATCTATTCGGACTACCTATTTTCCTAGAATATTGGGTATGGTACTTGTACATATATAACCTTGTACGTCGCACAGTCAACTATGTACTATATTCCGACTATAAAATACAACATAAAACACAGACGGCAGTCCTTCCTCATTCAATTGTTCCTGTGTTTAATCATTTGTTAGTCAGTTTCATGTGCTCATTCTGTCGGTTTGGTATGTCGATGTCGTTGTCGTTTGTCGTTTTGTCGTCGTTTCAATGACAATAAGGCTACCACAATAAAGGCCAAAGATCTACTAAAACTCAATTACATAACAATCTGTTCACATTTTTTCACACACCATCAACTTTATGTGAGCAACGCGTGGGCGGGGTAACATGTTTGTCGTTCGTTGTTGGTCTGCGGTGGGTGTCAAAGAAAATTGAGCTTATTTCATTGCTAAAGCCTCCCTCGAATGAGAAGGAAATTGAAACTGAGAAAACATAAGAGGATACACACATTTGTTTCACATCACATACATACATACATACAAAGAAGGGCGCACTCTCGTACAATCTCTTTTACTCTCTTGCTTTTTCTTTGGTCCCAATCCTCACATATACATATATTAGATTTGCCCTCTTCAGTGGCGGATTAAGCCCTGCAGTGGCCCGATACAACTAAAAATTGTAAGTTTCCCACTCGACTCAAATATGTATAATTGGTACATGATTTGAAAGCATAACAGATTTTTTCTGAATTGTTTTGCCCTCTTCATTGAGATTTGATTTACTTAGATCATCATCAACTGTTCTCGTACAGAATGACCAGACCCTTATGGCAAGTCAAAGGCTCTTAACGAATATATAGGTATGCTACTTTAACTCCTGATTTTATCTAATTGGCAAATTTGGCACTATGCTCTAGGTTCCTGCAACTAATTTTTGCAGAAGTGGAGGAGGAAGCGAAAACAATCAATCATGCTTTGTTTTGCTCAAGTCCAGCGCTATTACCATAAAAAAAGGCTTAGAACTCTTGGTTCATTCTTCTACAATTAACACGAAGATTCAAAAGTCATGGATGTCATGTGTCCTTTGAGATTCTTATATTCTTCGGTATCACAACGGGTCTTTAATACTTCAAGTGAGCTAGTTTCTGTAATTGGTTACCACTCTTACACAACCTACTGTTGCGATATTATTGTCGTTTGGAGGCCCCTGAATCGGACGCCTGGGCCGGACTGATCCCTTAGTTCGCTTGGGGCTCTATTACTAACAAATAGTAAGCAAAAGCCTGCAAATACATACAAGTATTCTGATGTGTAAAGGAGTCTTACTTGTAAAAGAGAATAAATAAATGAATGATTCAATGAAGAAGTGAATAAATAAATAAATAAATTATTTTATAATAATAAATAAATTTAAAAAATAAATTTTATTTTGACTCAGGGGAAAATTTAATATCTTATAATTATTTTACTATATATATAAGTTGCTCTCTTTTCTTAGTCGTCTGATTATTCCAATTGTTTAGCAAAAACTTGAAGTCTGTAAAGGATAAAGAAGAATACAAAACTTGCTCGTATAAACATGATAATCAAAGTCACCCAGTGTTACGTAGTGAGTAGTAAGAACCTTGATAATAGCAAAAAACTCGAGGGTCTGATCCGGTAGGGAGCCCATTGGTTTTTTTTTCGGACTTTCTTTATTTTTATTAAGAGTTTTTTATCTCATGGTCCCCATACAGGAAACATTTTGGTTTGTATGGCAGCTATACGATCCAGGAACCCCACGATCTTGAAATTTGGGTGGTTTGTGGCCTTACATCAGAAACTTATACTGCCGAAATTTCAGTTTGATCGGATTTCTAGGAAGGGTACCTCCCATACAAACACCCATTAAAATTCAGGTTCTTATTAGCAAAACTTTTTTATTTTTTGTTTTATCGAACTAAAATTTAGGCACTATAAGTTCTTGACATAGACGCTACACATCTGTTGAAGTCCGCCAAATCGGCCACCTAGGAGGGGTACCTCCCATACAAACCCACCATTAAAATTCAGGTTTCTTATTCGAAAAACTTTTTTGTTCTATGGACTATTGAACTGAAATTTAGACACTATAAGTTTCTGTATGTATAGACGCGGTACATTTGTTGGAATCAGTCAAATTGGACCGCTAGGGAGAGTACCTGCCATACAAATCCCAATCTGGTACGGAACCCTCCGTGTACGATTCTGACTCGCACTTGGCGGGTTTCTGTTTTTGTTTGGAACCGCGTTGCCCACTTGTGTCCATACACCCACTCATCATTCAAGTTCTTAATACTGTCTTTTATGTTCTTATAGTATTATCTCAGAATATTTATGAGGAATCAATCAGTTTCTGATCAAACTCTGACTGAAAACTTAACACTCTTCACATATTATGACTATTTAAGAATCGAGTCACAATGTAGATTGGCATGTAGATCAATATAGATTTGCTTTATGGGATTTCCTGCCATGTCCTGTGTCCTCTCTAATGCGTTACAAAATTCATGTAAAAGGTAATGAGACACATCACTTTTTTCTCTGAAATGTATATAATAAAATAAATAAATAAATAACGAACGAAATAAATAAATGAATGAATAAAGACAACGACAGGAGAAGATACTTAAAATCAAATTACATGCAACAACAACTCAGGCGTATGCGAGTGCTAGTAACAGTACGAGTACCCCAGTATTTTCTCCTTACTAAGCCGCAAGCCAATAAATGTTACAGCAACAGCATGAGTGACACAAATTACAACGTAATTTACAATTTTGTATTTTGGCAATATAAAAACAACATCAGCAATGACAACGAAGAGAAATACGAGTTCGAAGAAGAAGCTGTAGGAAGTAGGAAATAGAAAGAGCGGGCAAAGGCAGAGTGAACAACAATGGCAATGGCGTCCATAAAAACCAACCACCAATTGAATGACAACGACAACGACAACGCCAACGCCAACGCCAACAACGACAATGAGAAGCAACCAAGCGACAATCTTACTATGGATATGGGAATGCAAAAGCATAGAAACACAGAAGCCCACTAGCATTGTGGGTTTGGTTGTGGATGTGGATGTGGATGGGGATGTGAGTATGAATATGAGTGTGAATTTGAGTGTTGGGCATGGAGATTTGTTATGGCGAACAGAGTTGATGGCGGCAGCATGACAAAATCAATCGAAACAAAGACAATAGAGATGCGCTATAGAGATTTATTGAACGTTAGCACTTCAACCGACGGCTACTATATTGCCCCCAAAACACCGCCCAACCACCCAAACATCTAAACACCCACCCACCCGCACGCTATTAGCAACCATATAATCTAGTATATTTTTATACCGTCAAGTCAGTTAGTTGGCGAAAAATACCAATTGAGTGTATAAGGCTCGCCGCTGAGTCAGCCGAAGTTGACTTAGGACCGACCGACCATATCATGGACACAATGTAGTCTATGGACGAGTCTGAGGCTGAAGTTGGTTGTGGCTCATGAAATTGGCTACTATGAAACCAACCATCTAGCCAATAAATGCCAAATTATGTCTCGTCTAATATTAGTCTGAGTTCCCCCTTGCTATGTGTTCGACTGCTCTTTGCCTTAGATACGAGGGGTTGTTGTTGTTGTCTTAACGACGATGATGACGATGTCTGCCCATCGACAATTGTGCCATTGGATTTGCCTCCCTATTTCCTATTTTATTATTGTCATTTGTCATGTTTAAGATTCTGCTGCTATCCAATGTTCTGGGATATTGATCTGCAAGTGTATGACGTGTTAATGAAAAAATCACTTCACTTCACTTCATACCAACTGCAGGCATTCCATCCAACATAGATATGTATAAGCATAGGCATACGACTACACTAGTAATAGCTGGAAGTTGTCGAATCGAAATCAAAGTCAAAGTCGATAATGACGGTGGTTGATTTCTCTCTATTATCGTTAGGATTTAGTTTTTACTACATACATACATACATACATAAGTATGTATGTACGAGTATGTACATCAGTGTCAGTCAGTGCTTCGACCTACTAATTGCCATTTTAATGTTGATGTTGAGTTGCTGTTAAGGGCTTTGATAAATGATTTCTTTACAGATTGGATTAATGAATCACAATGTTAATCAGGTTGATGATAGCTACTTATTGTACTATTGTACCAGTTTTGTAGATTGAAGAAATGTTCAATTCATGATATGTAAAAAGCTAATGGTTTATTTTGTTAGGCATGGGAGTTTTTAGTTTACAGAATAAAGGTAGGACTCCACTATACAAATATTTGCGCAAATGTTATGAAAAGAGAGGAGAGCGCAAGCCATTTGCGTCGTCGATGGCCGTGTTTGAGGGCTTGTGCAAATGTTTGGCGAAAATCAAAACGTTTTGATTTTTCTTTAAATCGTTACTCTCATTTTTTTTTTCCTTTTTTTTTGTCGTGGATGATGAAATTCTCTCATTCTCATTCTTGCGAATATTTTGATGTGAATATACGCCGGTGTTCAATGGACAAAACAAAGAAACGGTAATCGGTTTAAAAAAATGGGCCAAGTGCGAGTCAAACTCGTACAAGGAGGGTTCCTTACCAGACTGGGGTTTTTATGGGAGGTACTCCCCCTGGTGGTCCGATTTGACTGATTCCAACAAATGTACCGCGTCTATATTAGAAACTTATAGTGTCTAAATTTCAGTTCAATAGTCCAAAAAACAAAAAAGTTTTTCGAATAAGAACCTGAATGTTAATGGTGGATTTGTATGGGAGGTACCCCTCCTAGGTGGCCGATTTGGTTGATTCCAACAAATGTACCGCATCTATATCAGAAACTTATAGTGTCTAAATTTCAGTTCAATAGTCCAAAAAACAAAAAAGTTTTTTGAATAAGAACCAGAATTTTAATCCCTAGAAATCCGATCAAACTGAAATTTCGGCAGTATAAGTTTCTGATGTATTGCCACTAACCATCCAAATTTTAAGTTCGTGGAATTACTGGATCGTATAGCTGCCATACAAACCAAAAAGTGTTTTTCCATGGGGACTACCTTAAATTTTCGAAGACATTTTAGTTTTAGTATTTGTTGCTGATGTCCGAACTACATCTTCTGTGAACATTTTCAACTCTTTAGCTATTGCGGTTTATGAGGTATGACCCGAGGACAGACGGACGGACGGACGGACAATGAAGTCTCTCCAATTGGGTTCCGGTACCCTTTGGGTTGGAACCCTAAAAACTAAAGAAATTTGAAACTATGAGCGAATTATGATTGACAACAACAATTTGTGCATATGTTTGTATCGTTTATGGGCAACGATCATACAACAACAACTTTTTGCACAAATATTTGTATGGGATTCCTACCTTAAGTTTTATTAAAATTTTATTGTACATACCTAAGTACAAACATACGTGTATATTCGCCGCTTATGAGGTATGATATTCATCATCATATTACACAAGAACTTTTCCACATGAGCATGGTGACACTTGTTCTTATTTTGTGACCCTAAAATTAAATTTACCTCTGTTGCTAATTAAATTTAATCAATATATACATTATGATTTGGAACAGTACCATCGCTCTATTGAATTAGGAAATAGTTAAAAGATCTCCACTATTACACACGGTTGCAGGTGTTGCAACTTGTTCTTTCCAACTTTCTATGGTCGAACATACTGAATAAATACTCAGAGTAGGCGGATTTTGCAAGCAGCTGTACTAATGTACTAATGTACAGGATTCGTAAACAATTTCCATTGTGTTAAGGAAAACATATTCAATTCACATCTCCTTGATTTCAATAAAATTTAATTTTCTAAACACTTCCTGAAATATCTTAATATTGTGGAAACTCTCGATTGCCCTTAATTATTGTATTTTATGATGTTACTGTTTTTTTTTTTTTTTGTTTTGTTTTTTTCCCAGGGTGAATTTATTTACCCTCAAGGAAATGACACTGCACCAAACACTAACAAAAAAAAACGAAGATCGGAAAACATCAAATCGAGATGAAAATCAACAAACGAATGAGTGATAGTATGCAGCAATGAATCAAGAACGAAATGAAGTGAAGTGAAGCTGAAGTGAATAAGTGACCCTATAGCCATAGCCAAAAAAAATCCAAATCCCTTTTCAACCTTATGTTGTTCATGCTTCTTTTGCTTGCTTCTTCAATATTTAGCTGCATTGAGCGACCCACACCATACGCAACCAGACATCGTCTACTGCTACTCCTTGCCTGCCTGCTAGCCTGCCAGTGTTGAAGATAGCTACCATCGAGCGCCGCCGACAAACGATGCACGTATACACAAAACAAAACAAAGCAATAATACGATTAATACCGCCAAATAAGAGCGATATGATTCACTCGACTATCGAATACTCTGCATTCTTTCCTCAGAGAAATCCAAATCCAAATATATAGCCTCATTCAGAAAGTGACCTGAAATATCTTAGAGTCTTGGAGAAACTAAGTTTAGAGATATGATGTGTGTTTGTTTTGCTTAACAAAACATAAAATGTTGAGAGATATATTCTATACCTCAATTTTTGAGGAGCTCAGATGGATAGTTTTCCAGATCATAATTGACTTGCATATGAACAAATACGAGTATCTTTAATATGACAGCATGTGAGTGTCTAGGCGAACTGATTGCCAGGAAAATGGGTATGTCTCCTCTTAATTTCCAATGTCCGTTCGTAATGGTTTGAAAAATTAACAATATAGATTTGGTTTGACTAATTGAGTGCCTAAAACAAGGAATATTAAAGATTGTTTAAGCTGTAAAGCTTGGCTTCCATAAAGACAATAATACATACCTATGTTCCAAGGGATTCTGTACCTTCCATGTGAACCTTCCTTGTTTTCATTTCTATCTGGTCAACTTTTCTGGATATTGTACGAGTATACTAAAAAACACATGCAATGCCCTTTGTGCCATACATTAGGAATGGATGAGGTGTGTACAATAATAAAATAGCCACTCAAAGCCAAATCACTTTATACCAGATCTGAGAGCTGAGCTCAAGAATTCAAGTTATGATAAGCCATAGCAAGTACTTGGCTCAGGAAGGAAGAGGCTACAAAGGAGAGAGATAGAGTTAGAGAGGAGACTGACGATCGATCGTTTGGTGCGGCGGTTTCGTCTTCGTTTGTATGATTTCGTTTCATTCGTCTCTTTAACACCTTTTCACGAGTTAATTTTAATTGTTTGCCGCTGGGAGGTTTGTTCAAATATTAATTGGTTTTGACTTTATTGTGTTTTCACTTTGTTTTTTCATACCCTACGCAAGCAAATCTGTTAAAGTGCTGACTATTTCACAGATCCTATGAGGGCTGAAAATCGGAACTTTGTCTTGGATAATAAATATTCCTACGCACCCACCACAAATTTTTACTTATGTGTCCTTGACAAACTGGGGATTCCCTTTCTTCTTTTGAATATGTTTTTTGTATATATTGTAAATTTATCTTTTTTTTTATTCAAAGGATCTGTAGTATTTCAATTAAGATATTACATTTTCCCTTGGTCGGTTTTTTCCTAAAGTAAAACAAAAATATTCAGGAATATGAATGCTTTCATGCTTTTGATATTACGAGGAGAGTCATGTACCATCAAATATAAGATCATAGGGCAGAAAATCGATCAAGAGTACAGCAATGTAACCGATGTACCAATCAAAGTTATTCAAAACTTATGTACGAGTATGTTTTTATCAAGCAATTAGTAGGGTCTATATATTTACCTATAGGGACTCTGAAATTTAATCAAATTTAGTCACTTTTAGACTAGAAATAAATAATCAGATTACAATGACTTATAGAGTCCATAAAGTACATATTCTTTAAAAAGAATTTGGGCCTTAGTGAATTTCCGTAAAGAGCTTCACGGCTTCATTCAAATGATCTCCTCATAAGGAGTTTGTAAATACTCAAGGTATCTTTTTCCTTTCTTTTCTCTGACTTTCCCCTGACGTTACCAATATCAACCTTCGGGTTGATTAATATTTTAATAAAAGTGCAAAAACAAAAAATATAAAACTTTAAGTAAATTAAATTAAATAAATAATTGCATTGTTTTTCCTAGAGTTGCATTCTGGGTCGTTTAAAGTAGGCAAGGCAATTGAAGTCATTAAAGCAAGTTCAATGGCATAAATTGCACAGAAAAAATTTTATGTAACAAAAACTTTTGATCTGATTACATAAGGATATTGGTTACAGGCAGGGAAAGACGGAAGATATCCGTCGTCCATGCCACCTTAAAAAAGCAAGCGCTCAGTGCCATAGTCCCCTTGTCCCCTTGTCCCAATGGTCTGATTGGCTCTGGTCAAGACTATTATAACAGTAGCCTACATTAGGTTTTTTTTTTGTTTTGTATATTCGCAAAAAAATACATAGAAATTTTTATCTATTATTGTTCTTTTCATTTCTCACAGTGTATTATCCTAACATATGATCAGTAAAGATGATGAGACTGTAGTAAGCTAGAAACTACAATATCAAGATGGAAGACCCAACGCAGCCATGTTTCATCCTCAACTATAATATTAAGCAGTGCCATAGTCACTTCAAATGAACGCTCCATGTACGAGTAAATAGTATAATTGTTTCAAATAGCCACATCCTTTTTGAATACAGACTTCCCTGCTAATTTAGATTAACTTAGCTAAGTAATATGCAGCAACTAAACTAAGCTGAGTTAAGCTGAACTGAGCTCATCTCATCTCAGAAATAATGCTCAGTGCTTCCACCCACCCGATGGCCTTCGCCGCCACGCCTTGAAATGCACAATCATTTGTCCGTTCAGCTTGGTTTCTGTTGGTCTGTTGATCTGTTGTTGTTGTTGTTGTTGTTGCTGTTTGTTGGTCTCTTTGGGTCTTATATTATTATGCTTCAGGATCAGATAACTCAATTATTTGTGGCGTAAACAAATTCAGCCTTTAAAAAAGTTTTATGTGCGATGAACTGTTGGACTGTTGACCGGCCGACCGGACGGAACCAGAAGACGGAATGCAACGAATGGATATTATCCCAGCATAAATGCATGGTAAACGTGATTTTTATAGTCATTTAGCATAATAATGTATTTGCGGCCAACGAAGTAAAGCAACATCATTGGTTCAACAGAAGGATGAAGGAACAGATACAACGCAAACAGATAGACAGACAGACAAAAAGACAGGAAGACAGACGACAAGTGAGTCAAATGAACGACAGACAAACAGGCAGAAAGTAGAGGGCAAGGCAAATAAAATGTTCCAAGCTTTAACTTGATAGCCACGTTCGTTGTTTCATATCCATTGATTGGTTAAGTTGAAAACGAAGAACAGGAACGACGGTTTCAGTCAAGATCGTAACGTTCAACGGCCAGACTAGGCAGACCAGGCCAGGCCAGACCGTCTATCCGACGATCGTTTCTGTAGTTTGTTAAACACGCTTTTCAATTGACTGACCTCTGCGCTGAGGATAAAGGCTTGAGGATGATTAGACTTTGACAAGACTCTTGAACATGGACTTTTGTGTTAACGTGTTGTTAACTAAATGCTGTTGTTGTTCTTATTGTTCGAATACAAATTAAGCAATGGAAACAGATAGAGAGATAGAAAACAAAGAGAAATCTCTGCATTCTGGAATTCATTTTCTCTCTTAAGCCCAATAAAATGAAAAGGAACTGGAAGGCTGTGGCAAGAAAGCAACCACGTTTCTACTACAAGTGTTCGCCACCACAATGATGTTGGCAAAATCATTCAAAACAATCGGAAAACGCCATGAAGGTGTTATAACTTTACAAAAAAAAAAACAAAAAAAGGAACGAAACGAAAATAAAATCCAAAGACCGAGGAATAAGAATTAAAGCATGCAAGCATCCAATATTAAAAACAAGCAATTTAAGCTTATGGCATCGAAACCAATGATGAAGTAGCAACAGTTGCCTGGACAAAACGACAGATAGTCAGACCGAAGGACAGACAAACAGACTGATAGACAAACAGACAGACGGAGGGACGGATGGATGGAAGGAAGGAAGGAGGGTTAGGGAGACAGCAAGTCGTAAGCGAAAACCTGAAACCAATGCGAACCTAAAAACTGAAACGAATTGAGTCGACATCGGAGCGAGAATTTTGCCCGCCTACCTGCCGGCTTATGCTCTCTTTTGATTTTCGACCAGGCTTTATAACTCCAACTCTGGTTTGATCTTTGTAATGGATGACAGCGACTCGTTTTATTGTTTGTCTTCTTTATTACAAGTTAAGGGTAATTACTCAACAAATATGCGGCAATTTATGTGCTCTAAAAGTGGTCATGAAATGATGTCGGCATCCCCATCGGTAGGAAGAAACGCAATCGACATACTTAGAAAAGACTCCCTCTTCCTTGTTTTGCTTTATATATGTAATAAAAAGGAAACTGATAGAAATTATATATAAATATATTTATTTTTTTTTTTTATTTTGTCATAAAGATATGATTTAAAGAAATAATAAAATGATACTCACATATAATAAAATATTATTAACTACTAGAATACCCGGGCCTTCGTCGCACGACCAACCGAATTCCTTGAACTTGTGTGATCAGAACGATCATGAATAGAAAAAAAATTGGGCCATATCTGCAGTTATGAGTTCGCACTGTGGTTATTAATATGTTGAATTGCATTTCTGATATTTCATTCTGGCTTCACGCTGCAATTTATTTTCTCCTCTCCTGGCCTCGTTCTCGAATAACTTTTTATCTTGGTGGTTCCATATTTCATCACTAATAATAACACGTTTTATCAGTTTCACATCGTTTTTGACCTTTTTTTATTAATTCCTGAATATTTTTCTTACGCACAGGCCTAGATCTTCATGAAGCCCTAAATCGTAAAGGACTACTTGAGGTTCTTATAGTACTGATTATAGGTAAAATACAAAAACCTGGCAAAAAAAAATCTCAATTCAACCAAATCATAAGCAAACAAAAAAATTCAATCTCAGAAGTTAAGAAGGAAAGGAGGAAATTAAAAAAGTGCAGGACCAAACTAGCCAGTGGACAATCTCAGAATAATTTGTTTTCTTCTTAACAAAAGGAACTCCGAGACTTCCATTGCTGAAGCGTCTGATCCGAACCCAAAATAATTTCTTTTTTTTTTTTGTGTCTTCTAAATTCAAGAACTTTGGAATATACAATACAAGTATTTTAAAGCTACTTTTTTTATCCGAAACTTCTGATTGTGTTTTGGCAATCGTTCATCAACATTATCAATAATGTCGTGGACTTGGTTGATAAGTATTTGTAGTTCAGAGAACAGAAAACATACTTAGCTAAATACAATTATCTGAAACGGACACTTGCACGAGAATAGGGTTCGGAGGATTACGGAAGTCTTCACTGCGCCATTGCATTGCAGGGCTCCCACTCTTGTTGCTGTTAGGAAAAACATTCAACACTTCCTATATACTACTAACCGGTACTTCTTGGAAGACGAAAGGCCTGTATTCTCAGGATCTGAGCAATATTCCAAATATGCTAATAATGGACCTGGCACCTTTAGTTGAATTTTCTCGTTGGTACCAACCCAGTCGCCAACTCATTTTCCCCCTTATTTTCAATCATCACAACAGGCCCAATAGTAGTATCTGGGTGAAGTCGCCCTCTGTGGGCAAGAGACTTGCATATGCATATCCTAACATAAAATGATTCTCACAGCATCGCAAAAGAAATCATTGCCCATTTGCCTCTTTGTTGATATGTAAACTAATCCCCTAGATTTTCAGATTTCGTGATTAAATTTTGCAATTTGGTTTGTGTTTTGTTTGAATATTAGCAGCAGATATTTCGATAAAAATTCTTTGCTCTATCAAAAATAAGTTTAAACTTGTCAAAATTATAAGACTATTAGCCATTAAAAAATTTCATTACAATAAAAGGAACAAGCAATCTAAGGCCTCAAATAATATAAATCTCTTAATTTAACAATCATTTTGTGTCATTCTGATGAAGCATGAGGATCTAAGTTGAGTTGAGTTAATGGAAGAGGGTAGAGAGGTCCATAGAATAGACTGAGATTTCCCCTACTGTTTGTACTCGTAAATGTACATAATAAAATTACCAAAGTATTATAATTATTATTAAGAAGAAACAATAACAACAAGAAGGGCATGTAACTTGAGCTTGAATAAATTGTTTTATTTTGTTGGAAGGATGGTTATGCCAAATGACAATAGGGTAAAGAAGAGAAGGAGGAGGAGGGTGAATAGTGACAATAGCGGTGTCCAATATTTTATATACATATTTACATTTTTATCTAAAAATAATCAAACAGCACGCGACCTTCATAAAATTTGAGCATCAATTTTGAAATTACTATTATATTATATTTTCACAAGAGAAGATACAAGGAAACTGATGCGTGCTGGAGAAAAATTTTATGAAAAGAAAATGAAAATAAAATAAGTGGAGTGAGCATTACAAAGACTTCGCCAGCGGTTTAGGTTTAGGTTTAGGTCAGCGGTTTATGTATTTCCAAATCAGTGTGTTTATCAAAATATGTATACTACTACACAAATCCTATAAAATAGAACTAAATGGCAAGCATTAAGTCCTTTGGTCCTTATCATTATATGCAGAGAGGGGAACAATCAAAAGGGGAAGTAGGTTTGTCATTGACAAGGATGAGCAAGCATTTTTAAAGGGTGAAATGCAATAAAATATTGTATTGTAACAAGAACTCACAGATCAAAAGTCACACAAATCAGATTGAGTAAAGAGTGGAAGATGGATGTGGATGAGTTAGAGCAATAACCTCAGTCACAGTCAGGCACAACAAACCAAGAAGTGTTAATAGTGACAATAGTTGGTGTTGGTCTATCTAATAGCCAAAGAATTATTCATCAGATCTTAAGTATTCTTAATTTTTGGAATACTCAAAAAATCAAAGTAACCCCAATTACATGGATTGATGACATTATGGCATTTGATTTGTTTTCAATGGCATTAAGAGCTTAATCAGGCTTAGTCTTCCCTTGGCCATTCTTTTCTACTATTAATATCAGCAAAACTACACAAACAAAAACATCATCAATTGAAAGTGTCACGGCGCTTACACGCACACGTCGCATCGCATTGGGTCGCGCATAGGTAAATAAATCCATAAATCCTTAAGCACCGCAGTCACTTTCATCTGATTTGGATGGTTGGTTGCTTGGTTGCTTGGTTGGTATTTTTTGTAGTTGTTTTTTTTTTTGTACATGTTAAGCCGACAAATCGGTTTCGATTGATTAAAGTGCGTCCGTCACTAATGTGCATCCAATGCTACTACTACTTCTCTTTATGTTGATTGCAATCGAGTCGAGTCGAGTCGAGTTGAGGCGAGTCCCCACACTAATGACAACCCACAAACATGGCATGTGATTGCTATCAAGCTTTCTTGTAATACAAAGTCCTTGTCACTTTTTCAGTTTTGTTCAATATTTGTTATTTTTAGTGGTGGTAATACAACTTGAAAACTTTTGACTGAAACTTACGTGTTTCGGATTTGCTATTGCACATGTAAATTTGAACACAATTTGTTGCTTCGATACTATGGTTGCCGCCATGGCGGTGGTAAGCGTATCATTCAGCCAATCTCGGAACGCAATGGAAGAAACGTTTGCTAATATTCCATACTACTGACAGTCAGTCGATTTGTTTGCTTTTCAATTTTTTTTTTTTTTATGTTTTTTGCCAAATATTAGAGCTTAAATCGCACGTCCTTAGAGACACTCTCAGCTAGTCTCAGTCTCAGTTCAGCCCTTAACTGTATGGACTTATAAAAAGGCGTGAAATATGTTTAAGCGAAGCGAATAAAATCCTTGGCACACGCACCATGTAAAATCATCTATTGCTCTTTCCTTACCGTAGCTTAGGGTGGATGGATAGCATCACTTCAATGTGGTGATTGTAACATTTCAAAGATATATTTTCATATGTCATGGGTACGGTGGATAAGTTCAGTGAAACGAAGTCTTACAGATTGACAGACTCTTTTACAATCTTCTCATTATTTATTCCTTATCACTTTCACATCTAGAATGGACACGTGAGCACATACATACATATAGGTATATACTTAGTTATGTGGACAGCGAGCGTTGGTTTTGTGGCCTAAAGGCATTTTCAATCATGTCATTAGCTTACACTAAGATTAGCTACCAAAAAGACAATTTCGTATGCTTAGGATTAGGCAATTTTAAATAGTTACTTATGAACCACAACAGCCTCAATTAGTCATCATAAGTATTGAAACTGGTGTTCAATATTCCCACCGTACTTTATTCCTACTTATGATAGTATTAATGATGGAGTTTAATGTGGTAACCTATGAATGACTATGTTTTAAAAACAAACAGAACCTGAGCTTATTGAATATAGCAAAACAACGAAAATTTTATAAATTCGCATGTATATAAATCTAGCCCCGGTAGGCATATATCTCAAGTACAGCTGCAAGAAGCGCAGTCAGACTCCGGCAACTGTATCTTCTCACGTTGTGGACCACAGCACCATCACACAAGAAGTAGGATTGCAAACTGTTGGTTGTGTGACTACTGCGTGCCGAAGCTGAAATGGAATGATAATTGCATACAATAGAAGGTTCCCGTGGAGGGATGATTGGCGGCAAGGTAATGACTCCGAGCTTTCCATTTATACAGACGGCTCCAAGATGGAAGAGTGTACTTTTCTTTTCAGAGGAGCTGAAAGCCCAAAAACCACACCGTCTACCAAACTGGTGTAGTGTTTTTCAGACAGAGACCTATGCTATCTGGCATGCGGTAAACTTGATTGCCACCTTGAGGGAGACCCCTAGAAGCATATCGATCTATGTTGACTCTCAGGCTGCTATCAAGGCGGCCATTCTGGCTTTTTAGGTAACGAGATGGCGGATGAGTACGCTCCAGCAATTTCGGACATAAACCGACCCTTACAAGATATCCTTTCAGAACTGGAAGCAGAAGTAAGCAGAGACGAAATGGACGAATGAGCCTGGCTGTACTGTCCTCGCTATCAGCTAAAACAGACCTCCGAACTATTACACTTTAACAAGAAAAGGATTCGGATGAAGACGGGAGTTTTAACAGGGCACTTCACAATTGGGTTGATAACCCAAAGGTTGCACGTTCCATATCAAGAAATCTGTCGCAGCTGTCAAGAGGAAGAGGAATCGGAAAGCATTCAACGCCTCCTATGTGACTGCCCTGCTCTTCTCGGTAAGCGAATCCGTCTTCTCGGAGTACCTTTCTTTGAGGGTTTGGTCAGTGTGGCAAGTCTCACTGAGGAATCTGGCTCGTTTTCTGGATTCTTCAAACTGGTTTTAGGGAGGACCTTCTGACATCAGCTAGTACTACCAATTTTTATTCTTCTTTATATTACCCCTCTCTCGATACACCTCATACTTTTTCCTTAAACAGGCATCACAATGGGCCGCAACGCTTCTGGGTAAACTCACGTGTACTCGTGAGAGGAATGTGTAACATAATCTAACCTAACCTAACCTAATTTAACACAATGACAATAATTCGTGGCAGGAAACGATTCTACTTGTTATTATTCTTGTTAATTGCTATTAACAAGTTAAACTTACATGATCTTTAGCAGTAAATCTCGCATTAGTAGACCACAGGGGTCCATGTCCCTACAATAATTAAATTCCCTGTCTAAAAAACGTTCAGCCTACCCCCTATGTGACTCCTCCACTGTACAGATTGTAAACTCTTAAAGTTCCTTAAAAGATTCATTGTCAACAAAATAAATTCAAAAATGTATCCGACCAAAAATGTCTACTTTGCTTGATTAAATCATATCCTTCAAACATTAGATTACTGAGCTAAAATATATTTTTTTATTAGAGTCCAAGAAGGGGTCCACGAACTAAATAAATTTTTAAAAGTTGGGATTGTAATTTAAAACAAGCTATCGATGGTAAAAGAAAAATTCTTTTCATTGAAATACTAATGATTATTTAGTACAAGGAACTTGTCAGAGGGCATTCAGCTATAGAACTAGACAAATTTATTTCAAAATTTCGCAACCATGAACAATTGCAGAGTGTCTTAAATGTCGCTTCAGAGACAAAGAGTTCGAATTTGTTCAATTTACAAATGGCTACGGATGCCTTAGACAATTTTTAAGGTTCCGGACCCAAAGGGTACCAAACGGAACCCTATTGCAGAGATTTCGTTGTCCGTCCGTCGGTCCTCGGGCCATTTCTCATGAACCGTAATTGCTGAAGAGTTGAAATTTCGTACCAAATTGGGGTTTTTATGGGAGATACCCCACTAGTGACTCAATTTGGCTGATTCCAACAAATGTACAGTGCCTATATTAATAGTGTCTAAATTTTAATTCAATAGTACAAAAACCAAGAAAGTTTTTCAAATAAGAACCAAAATTTTAATGGTGAGTTTATACCATTTGGGTACGGAACCCTAAGAAACTAATATACATCTATCTACAAACATATCCATACTTGTATTTTGAAATTTTTTTTCTTTTTGGCTCGATGCGATATTAAATTGAACACTTGAATTTGGTAGATATCATCTAATTCAACGCATCCAAAAACTTTGATTTTGATTTGTACAATTTCACCAGAGCGTGATTTGGACGAAAGCCCCAATACACTATTTTTGCCAGATGGAGTTGAGAATTTCGTGATGCAAAATAGATCAGTGCCAGCAAATATTTAACAGAACTCTTTGTGATCATTTATATAAGCTCGGCTTAAGCGTGCAACACCAACGTCTACTGGGAAATCAACGCTATATGATATCGATGAAGAATATTTAAAAAAAAATATAATTCACACTTTTTAATATTTTTATTTATTTTTTTTTTTTACTTCACTAAAATATTAGTAGGATTACACAACAAACCCATTAAAAAACCATTAAATCCATGTAGTCAATAAAACTCTACACAATCTTCTTAATAAATATACCTTTAAAATTCTAGTGTGCGTTTGTGGACTTTCTTCTCCTCCTTAACGGCTTGACCGATTTTGACAATACATTCATAGATGGAAAGTTTAATGAATTCGGTTTAGTCACATGTTGATCATGTCAATATGCATACCATCGGAAGGGAACAGAGCTTCCTTCTATGAGGTAAAAAAAAAAAAACACAAAAAAATAAAGTGATAATACACATTAAATATGTTTATGTGTAAAGTGTCAAGAAATCCAACTCAAATTCCAACAAGAGCAACTCCCAATGATGGACACTTGCACTAATTGCTTACGCAATTAAATGTGGCGATCATGGAACGCAAAAAAACAAAACACCAACGGACGCCTTAAACTGCTCTAGGTACTTTGCATGCTACTACTACAGTTCCCAACATCATTAGTGTTTTGTGCACACATTATGTCCCAACTACCAACTTTAATGGAATTCAATAGTTTACAATTAATGCGTTCAATCTAAATGCCCTACAATCATCAAGACAAACTGTAACGGTCCCGACCACAGCTTCATAAGTCTTTCAAAGAAAGAAGTCATGACACTTACTTATCGTTTCGTTGAAGTATCTTTCCATATTTTGTGCAAAAATTTATTAAGCTAATGGGTTCCAGCTTTTCCAATAATCCGGGAAATTCTAATTTCAATATTTTATCTGAATGATAATCACAATACTTTCACCATATTTTAAGATAACATAGCTCAAATACTGATTACAGGTGCCAATCATACTTAAATTCAAGGTTCTATGATTCTATGATCCTACCTACTATGGTTAAATCCCATAAAAATTAGAATATCTACTTCTACTTAATATGAAAGGTATTAAAATGCATATTACTAAAATTTAATTCTAAACACGCCTATGATTTTAGTCTAGTCTGGTGCAAAAACAATCGAAAACTAATCTAATATCATCTATTAATGCATGACATCAATTTATACAAATAAGGTGATACTACGAAAAGCGAAGGATTGTTGAAAGACAGTCAAGTATGGCCAACATCAACGTCAACTTTCGCTCCAATTTTTTTTTTTTTTTTTTTCTTATTTTGATTTTTTTTTTTACTTCTTCATGGGAATTTAATTCCTACCACAACCGATGATAATCATTAAAATGGAGCAAACATACTACTAGAATAATGGAATTTTCATCAATAAATCTTTCACAATGTTTGCAAAAAATGATTGTGATGAAAATCATGAAAAAAAAATATTCATAAGTTGTCCCCTAATAAAATAGCAACTGCAACAAATTAAAAAGATGCTTAATGCATTAAAAACAAGTGACAAGCAAAAGAAATATTGTATTTTTATGAAACAGACCAGCAGACGCAACTATTATATACCCAGCAGCATTGCAAGATCTATAAATACAATTGTTAGTAAACGAGTAGTACGATTATATTGATTATGTGTCTTAAATCGCATAAATATTTTTAAATTTGAAAGAAGGAAGGGTCCATAAAGTTACCAGTTCTTGAGTTCTTATGAAATTCTGGTATTCATCGGGAATTCCAAGATTTTCTTAGAAGATTAATCTGCAATTTTAGTTTGTTCTAGATACAAGTAGTCAAGATTAGAGCCTCCTCTTCTTCATTACATAATCTATTGTATTTCTCCTTCATACATAATCGAACTCTACAATGTCCTGTCAAGAATCCTGAAACTATATGTATAACTTTCCGAGTTAGTTCTAGTACAATATTTCTTGTGTTCTTTTGTAAGACCTAGAAGCCATGAATGTTTTCGGTACTCGTATAATTTCTGTGTCCAGCCAATATTGTTATAATTTACTTTCAAACCATTGTTTGAATTGGAGTTTCATTTTTATGGAACGTCTAGGCACAAACATTGGCAGCTCCTTTTCTGGCGAAATACATATGTAATTGTATAATTTCATGTAAAGAATGAAGAAACAGGAACTGTATGATGTTTAAGTAATCTTAACGTTCTTAATGAATACCAGATCAGAGGAGCTAAAATTATAAGCCCAATTGAAGCAGCAGTGGTGACTTGATCTTAATCTAATCTGAACTTGAAATAATTGGAAAATTCCGAAAAAAGCTCACGCTTAAAAATTTGTTTAATAAATAATAAAGTAAACAAATAAATAACGAATCGATTCGTCTCTTATCATTGTGACAAAGATTTGAACAAAGTGTTTTAAGAGGCTTCCGATAACCATCCAAACGAGAGGGCAATACCAATAATACCACCATTAAAGCTGTTTGTGTTGAAGTGTATGTAAAAACATTAATTACCTTGAAGCAAAACTCGACTTCTGTTCTGTCCTCTGCAATCATCTTCTATATGAGTAGAAACAAAAACATGATATTATTAAGAAATTGGAGCGAATATCATAATTAAGAGTGAAAATGACTGCAAGCTGAATATGAAAAGTGATAAATAGTTAAGACAGAGAAGATAATTTAAAATTACAAAATTACAGGATGTAATTCTTCCTAATACAATTACATATTTAAAAAAAAAACAAAACTAAACTGATTTACAATCATCATACATCATCGTACATGAATGCTGATGATTTTGTGTATTTTTTCTTTATTTGGAATATCATTTAAATTTAAAGTAGTTACATTTACAAAAGTACAATCAATGATTTTTCTTTTGAACTCAATTTATATTGTCATTGATGATGATTTTTAATATTACGTGCATGATATGCCTGCCTCCTGTCTAAGGTGAATAATCCTCGACATCGACACATCCAAAACCAAAATCAATACAATAAATTACAATATAAAAAAATGCTTCTTGTTTCTTCTGTTTAACAGATTAAGATTACTTAGATTCGGTTGGTGCAGCTTATTCGCTACCCTCGACCGCTACATTCATTTCACTGGCTGCATGATATGGTCCTTCATTGACATAGCGAATCAATTGAAGCTTCATTTGTATATCAAAAATATGACTTTCCGATAACTTCTGTATGCATTCCCATTTCAAATATTTCACATCCTTGTTTTTCTCACTTTTACGATCGAGCAAATACTCAATAAAGCCAGCAGTGTTTTTTACAGATTCAATGCCCCATGGAAATGCGCAAACTGTTTTAACGAACGCAAGACATGCGATTTTTACATCTGGAAATGGTGTACGACAATAGTCAAGGATATTTTGTAGTTTACTGCCTCCAGTGAAATAATGACACCATTTCTTAAGTACTTCACTAAAAAATATGTAAATCAAAATTAATTAATTAATTGGGAACAGATTGATTTGATGTACTTACCTAACTTCTGGTCCAGCATTATCTTCAACAATAAATATCGCTTCGAGAGTATTGAGCAAACGAATCTTGAGTTCAACACTAAGGTTCTTCAAATGAGATGCATATGTCTCAAAGACTTCACGCATCGATATATTATAATGTTCATCTAAGAGCAGCTTGCCTTGTTGGGTGTCAGCCAGATTGGCCAATGTATCCATAGCTACTGGCAAGAAACCAGGATCAGCTACTTGCAAACTCTCAAAGAGGAACAACACCATATGCTTATATTCAGTTATCATTTTTTGAGGATGGACGCGTGCAATTTTGCCAAAGAACTTCATAATACTCGGCACAAGCATGTTATCAAGTGGACGTTGATCAATATGTTTCATGCGTTCGCTTAAAACTTCGAAGACATTTCGACTTTCCAAAAACAATAGACCATGGTATTCTTCAGCGAGCGAAACAAGTATTTCTAAGACACTTGCCTGCAACAAAATATCATCACTGTCGAGTTCAGATATTGCTGTATCCAATATAAACTCAACAGATTTCAAATTGGTGTCATTCTGTTTGGCGACCACAACAGCCAACTCATAAACACGACAACGGACCTCCTCTTTTTCCTTAAGCATGCCGTTAAGTGCTTCAAGAGTTTCCGGCTCAGAAAGCCTTGGCACAATCGTCATACCCAAAATATTTATAGCTGCCACACAGCTAACTGTATCCGGCTCTCTCAATTCATATAGAACATAGAAGATCAGATCATTCTTTGGTAATGGTTTTACATCACAAGCGCACGCCTGTTGCTTTAACTCTTTAAGTATAGTGTGTAGAGCAGCTGCGCGTATATCTTTCTTCTGATTTAGGAGAGCGAGGCGCATTATATTGGCTGTTTCTTCGTCTGCTGTATCAATTTTAACCTTATTTAAACAGTCAATGATTATCTCATTTGCCAAATTTTTTACAATTGAATTATTTTGTGCGTAATCGTTGTTTTTTTCATCCTCTAGACACATAAAAACCTCCGGTGTTCTTAAAAGACGACAGGCCAGTGCATTCAAAGATTCCTGATCCGTTTCTTCATCCAATCTTTTCTGGATGTCTTCCAATGCAGTGAGACGCAATTCTAAAACACGCAACTCACTTATCTTTTCATTAAGCCACTCATTAAAAGCAGCCGCCATAGTTAGACAATGTAACCAAAACTTCAATTAAACAAGAAACAATTTGTAATTGATTTTGGTTTTCTTTATGCACAAATCGCAAAAACCTAAAAATTTTAAAAATATTACAAATATTGAATATGTGTGTCTCCGATTTTGTATTACTTATTTCTTATCAATTTTTCAATAAATTCACTTAGACGAAAACAAAATATTTTGAGTTTGATATACAATTTGAAGTGATGTGAAGTTAATAATCTGTCATGTCATTGTTTTGTTGACAATATATCAAAAACACAAAAAATAATTTCAATATGATTTTAAACTACCAACTTGTTGTCAGGTGTATGCTTCTCGCAAGCAATGCCAACTTATTGTTAAGTCAACTGCAAGACCTGCCAACTTTTTATTTTGTCAACAAATGTAAGAGCTGCCAGCTCGCTATATAATTCAAAATGAAAAATTATTATCAAACACTCAGTTTTATTGTCAAGTCCGATGAATGCATGCAGAAAATATAATTTCTGGCTTAAATTGGAATGCTTTCATTGAATATTTTGGGTGTTGATGTTTTTTTTTTGGCAAGCAAACATTAATGTATGCCGAACATTAAAAGTAACCAAGGTTTAAGGTTGTTTGCTATGTTTTATAGATTTGTTTTATTTTATTGTGAAACACGCTCACAAGAAACTCAATTCTGTTTAAGTTTAATAAATAAGAATATTGTATATTTGAACACAATATAAGGCATTCTTGTGTTTAATTGAAATTTTTAAATGACAATTTACGAAAACAAAATTCGAAAAAGATTGCAACAAACGACTTGGGAAAAGATCAGATTCTGAATATAGGAATTAGATTGGATGAAGTCATCGGTTCATAAGATAGTCCAGTTGACTTACGTCCAGTCTTGTCGGTGTTCTTTTCGCAATTGTAGGCACAACCTGACTTCAATGTTTCAATGTGTGTTAGTTAACAATGTCCCGTTGAAACAGGGCCGGATAATTAACTTTTTTCTAACCAACGCTCACTCATATGGAGCCGAAACATTAAACATTATTCAACAGTGCTTTGTCCGGTTAGCTACGTTTACTACAAAATGCAAGATCTTAACACGTTTACGAACTTACTCGAATATAGAAAAGATATTCCTTTTCCTTAAAACATGTCAACACATAGATTTAATCTTATCTAATCTAATTTAATATAATAGTAGTTTTACAGAGAACCGTGCTTATATAACAGAAGGATATGTTAGATAGTTAGATAAGCAACGATAGGGGAGTTTCAGTCATCATTTTAAACATTATTTTATAGAAATTCTCATTATGTATTTGGTAAAACTATAACAAAATTTACACTGGAAATGTAGAGAAAAATGCCAGCTATATACATATATGTACTATATATATTTGTTTTAACAGAATTCAGGAAACAGATAACCTTATATCGTTTTGATAAAGAAAATATATTCAAATTTCAACATTCTCATTAACAAAAGTTTAATAAATAGAAACTAAAAAAAATACTTAAATGCCAATTAAATATGAATTACATACATATAGTACTTCCATGATTTTTTAAACGGTTTCACATAACAAACAAATAAAAACTAATTCGATTTATCTGTATAAGCTCAGTAAACAACTACACACTAAAACTTTCATCCTTTAAATATATTTTACAAAAACTGCTCACTCCCGAATTTGCCAAAATGATGCTCACCGCACGGATATACCATTTATTGTTATAACATTCGCTGCTGTAGGTTCTGGCTCGTACACTTCATCATTGGTGCGCATCTCATATGGTGCATCATAAAACTGTTCACTTGGTATTTGATCATATATATTTTCTATAAACATAATAGAATAGATAAATACAACAAAACATAATGATTCAGTATTATTACTTACCAACATGGCGATGATTATTTGATTCATTATTATTTTGTCTATTTTCAGTTGGTGGTGGTGGTGGTCGTCCACCGCCAGCATTAAATGTATTAAATGTGGCTGGTGGCCCTGTATTTAAATTCATTCTGTTGTTGGCCTCAAGAGTTGAGTAAGACATAACGGCTGCGTTACGTTCGTCTTTGGTTTCAGCTGCCTGTACATTTTCCGAATTTTTGACTGGTCGAGCCTTATTGCGATATAGATATACTAAGCCAACAATAATAAGTATGGTTATAATGACTATTGCTCCAATAACAATGCCAGTTCCAATGCCAGAACTCCTTTGTGCTTCTGTTGCAACCATTTCACAATGCGGCTCATCACCACTCCACGTCCCGTCTTCGGTACACTTACGCAGGTATTGACCAATTCTATTATAACTGGGTATACAATGATATTCTGCAGAGCCACCATATAGTGTTACATCATTCACAACAATAATACGACCATTTTCAATAGACATCGGATGCCCGCAATCCACCGCTAAATTCGTATACATGAAACAAAAAAAACAAGCTTTGAATTAAATATTGTATTTGTTAGATATTTTCGTAAGTTTCAATGACTATACAAATTATTTCACAAAATTATGTTTAAACCTTTTATTCGGGGTCACAAGTCGAGAACCTCTCCTGTCCTAATATCAATATCTCCGACACATGGTGCAGCATGCTATTGCAAACTACTTTCCATCGCATCACACACTGGGCCTCTAATTGCCTAAGTGAGCTGATCTTGATTGATAGCAGCTACCACTCTTACCTAACCTATACATTTTACTCATATTAACCATATTAAATCCAGCAATCCTGGCCAAGGCTAATTCAATTTCTCACTAAGAACGTTATCAGGATAAATAGAGAGTATATCAAGTTTATCAAGATAGAATCATCATCATTTGGCATTGTCTGAGATTACTAAACATACTCACCTACTACTAAGTATTTTGCTTTTTTAGTTTCTCTCTGTCTCTCTCAATCTTTTCACAGTCTACCTTCCTCTTTCTGATTGCTGATTTCAATGTACACATATTTTCAGAGTCTTTGGTTTAGATTACTAATGTATGAGTTCTTCTCTTACCCGTTTACAAAAACGTATTCATTCATTTTTGACATGAGCACTTCGAAAGATGTTTTTAGTGCATTCTATTCTATTCTATTCTATTCTCCATTACATTATTTTATATTAAGTCAAGTTAAAAACTTTACAGAATTTACGAATTTTAATTAAGTAAGTAATACTTACGTTTGCATATTGGACTCTTGCCAGTCCATTTGCCATTTTTCTGACAAATTCGAGTTGTATTCCCGATCAAGTTACGACCTTTCTGACATTTAAACTTAGCAATCGAACCAACTGCACGTTCAGCTGTTTCAACAATGAGATTCTCATTTGATTCTGGTTCATCGCAGGTGATTTCGACACACTTAGGAGTTTCATGACTCCAACTGCCATCTTCTGTACAGAATCGTCGCGAAACGCCAGCCAATTTAAAATTAGAATCACATTCATATAAAGCTGCTGCCCCATAATATGTAGCATTCGTTGTTAAAGACATTTTTCCTTTTGTAATATTCGGTGCTGGACCACAATCCACATCTTTCAGAAATATATAAACACATTTATTTATTAATATTAAAAATTTGTTATGACAAAATTGATGTACTCACAAACACATTCAGGAATTCTTCCACTCCATTGACCGTTGTCTTTGCAAGTAACCAGAGCTTCACCAATCATTTTATATCCACGCTCGCAACGATATTTCGCTAAAGCGCCAACTCTTTAAATATAATAATACAAAGATAGTTAGATAGAGATTAGTCCATTAAACAAACAAGGCAGTTTTTCATTTAATCTTCGTAGAAATGTGTGTATCAAGTTCCATAGCACCATACACAATTTAATCACTCCACTCTAGGCAACCTATTTTGTCAAGTATCAGTGTCAAGTGATACTAACTGAAACGGATCTCCGAACGCCAACACAAGAATATGATTCCGGTGATGACGGGAGTCTTTAACGGGGCACTGCAGCATTGGGCTAATGTGGAGATGAGGAAAAACTGAGAGTATATACCTACTCCTAATTGACTACTTTGCTTTTCTTGGAAGACGGACCTGTCTGCCTGCGAAAATTTTCTTCTATAAGTTCGACAGTTTGGCAAAATTGCCATTGAGGCATTTATCCCACTCTAAATTCAGACAGCACAATGGACCGTAAGGCTTCTGGGTGAACTCGCTTTTATGCGGCGAACGGCATAATGACAAGTGCAAATAAACTGCCGAATACTAAACTAATCTGTAATCAATTGATTACCTCGCACCAAGATAGTCAACTACAATTCCAGAGTGAAAATATCTACCTCCTTTCTGTTACGTGAAGCATTAAACATTTCTTTGTTTCAACTCAATTTAAAGGTGTGCTTCATCTCTTATTTTGTGTCGCATTGTGTATAAAATAGCCAAGTACTTGGCTCTTCTCTTACATTGAGAGTGTATAAATAAAATCTCATCTATGTATAAGTTTACGCACAGAGTTAAAATTCTTCCGGTTTTCATCTACGTTCTTCGTAAATTCTACTCGTTCTCTACTTTCTACACTGTTCTGTTTAAATTTAAACTTTTATATTTTAAATTTACTTATGTATACATTATTTATGCAAAAATGAAATCAATGACTCACGAAAAACGAGTTGACACTCGACATCATACCTTCACCTTTATGCCTTTTGAAAATATGTAAGTTTAGTCGAGTTTGTATATACGCGTATCTTTTCTTCTTTGGGTCAAAGACTATGACAAGTTAATTCATGGTCATGGTCTCATATGTCAGTCAACACAATCAACCACTACAAACGCTTTAAACTCAAAAGCTTTCTCCAAATTACTTATACTTTCTCAAATGCATATTAATTGAGTTGTTTGTATTTACATAAATGTATTTCCATTCATTCATTAACTCATCAATATTTTCATAATTTCTTTTTTAATTTCTTCGGTTAATTCATTGTCTGTTATGGTAAAGTTCTCAACAATGTGATAGTTTGATACGCAATATTACCATGGTTAGCAGAGCATTTGGCATACTAATTCAATTTATAGTATTTGTTTATCATTTAATTTAATCACTTTTCTATATTTCATATTCATAGCTTAATGGGGTGTGTAATGCTGTCTGCAATGCTCATGTGGATCAGTCTTTCTTTTCTTTATGGACTCACTAGCGGGTACTCAATTCATAGTTTGCTTTCTGGCAAGTTTGGTTGTTTGCCCATATTCATCTTGGCACATACTATAACTTTCCAAACCTGAAAAGTTATACTAAATATCTAAAAGTAAACGGTATAATGTTGCATCCCATCCCACAAATTCTGTAGATTTGCTTGGAGTATTGTATATCATTAAATGTAATGTAAATGGTTGAGTTTTTAGTAAGATTATCAACAGTTTAATACTACTTAGCAACTATTACTAATCTGAGCAGAAAAACAAGAAGCACCGAATCAAAAAACTTTTAATTTCGAATGATAAAAGTCCTACAGGATCTGTGTTTCCTGCTTTCGACTTACCGATATGTTTGTGCACTATTTGGAGTTGTTTCAGCAGTTCTTATAAGGGTTCTTCCATACATTCGATCATTACCAGTTACTGATAGTAAACTGTGTGGTGCCAGCATAGGTTCCGAACAACGAATTTCTGCAAAACAAAAAATTCAAAATTCAAATTCATCATTCTGTTTAATATCATTTATAATGAAATAAAAACAAATGAGATATGAAATTATTACCTTCACATTTAGGAGTTGGATCGCTCCAATGTCCACTCTCTAAACAAATAGCTTTGGATACACCATTTAGCTTATGTGATTGTGTGCAGGAATATAGAACTTCGGAACCCACGTGTGTAGTATTCGCCACAAATTTCAATGTTCCGAAGGGTATTGGATCGATTGAACCGCAATCAATATCTTAAAATTGTATAATACAAATAATAAAAGCAATTAATAAATAAGTTATGGCACCCAGGTCAAATCGACTATGAGATATGTTGTCTATTCCTTTCACAAAACAATAAATGATTGGTTTATTATATTGGAAGCTATTATAGGTTATGTATTTCTGGATTTGTGTGTGTATCGTATACAGTTCATATATTCGGGAATGAAGAAATATCAAGAGTATCGAGTGGATATGGTGAGTATTTAAATGAAATTTAATTTGCTTCAGAACAGACTAGCTTTCTAACTTTGACGGCGCTCGGACGCTGATGGACAAATAATGTATATAATTTACGTTTGTGGTGTTATTCAGCACATTCTGTGATGAAGCTTAATATAGTCTATCAAATATTACTTACATTCACAAAATGGCGCTTCTGCATTCCATTCACCGCTCTCTAAACATTCCAATGTTGGGTTTCCTCGAAGAACATGTCCCGGATCACAGTTGTATTGAATTTTTGAGTGCACATTATAGTCATAGCCAACGACAAAAGACCCGGATGGGACATGAGGGGTTTCGCACGTGACCAATTCGCATACAGGTGCTTCTCCAGACCATTTACCTTCCTTTGTACAATACACCTCAGATGGTCCATCAAGCCAAAAATCAATTTCACACTCGTATTTAACCATAGAACCAACTGTTGTGGAAGCATTAAGTAAAAATGCCATTCCTCGATCAGGTCGAGCCGGTGCTCCACAATCAACAAACCTACATGATGGTGGTTTGCTTGACCATTCACCACCAAGACCGCAGGTTATAACCTAAAATAAAAAAAAAAACAGGATTAAACTAAATCTACATATTTATGGAGCTGCTTTTCACTACCGGTTCACCAACTAGAACATAGCCTTCTTCACATTGATATTGAGCCTTGGAACCCGCCCGTTTGTCTGTTAAGGTTACGTTTCCACCAGCAATGCGTGGTGGTTCTGGACACCAATCGACTAGACATTCCGGTTGTTTACCTGTCCATCCATTTACTTCACATGTTCGATTTTTATTGCCAATTAGAGTGTAATTTTCAAAGCAGCTGAAAGTCGCCACTACTCCAAAGCTATTCCGCTTCTCAGACAGATTAATCAAGCCATTTTCTACATTTAATAGGGGACCACAATCAATATCTGAAAAGTAAAACATTAGTATTAGTTACATACATATGCACATTTGAACATCTCATCTGTTATTGTATTGTATACAATAATGTATAATTCTTACATTTACATGCCGGTGCTTTTCCACTCCATGTACCATCTGCTTGACAAGTGCGTTCGGAATTTCCAAGAAGGTGATGACCCTTCGGACAATTGTATTCAATTTTCCCACCTAACGTAAAGTTTTTTCCATTAACTGTAGTATTTTGTTGAGAATCTGGCGATCCACAGGACAATGGTGCTACAATTAATTAAGAAATAATCAATTTCATAAATTTCTAAGCAATTTGCAAGGACTCACAGTGTTGGCATATAAAATGTAAATAATCCAAGTTGCAGCCTACATCATTCCATAGCCAATTACGGCCACCATCCAATACCACACAGTTTTGCTCACCGTTATAATTATTTGGCTGATCTTTCCCCCAAGCTGGTTTCTGTACTTCCTTACCTAAACAAAAAAAATACAATCAATTAATATAAAGAATGAATAATAAATAGAATTCCAGTATTTCATCTATGTTAACTTCATAGAATCATTTCAGAGACTATGTAGACTTTGACACTCACCATTTACCCACTTCCAAGTGCGTGATGTTATTCCTGGTTCTTTTTGGGCGCCAATCCAAACTAATTGTGTTTTAAGCTCAGATTTACGCCGTTCTAGCTCCGCAAGAATATAATCACTGTCTGTACTACGAAAATCGTTAACCAAATCACTTCCTTTAAATTTTGTCAAAATGAAAAACAGAAGAAAAATTTAATAAATCATTTGAACTACAATTAGTATGTTAAATTATAAGCGAAGCAAATGGTATTTCCTTACCAGTAGATCTACAAATTTGTTGTGCTTTTTCAAAATTTTCCCCCTTCGTAATATGAAATTCATAACATCTTTTTGAAAATGTTGTGGCCACAGCATCCACGCTTAATTTAGGACTCAAACAACGATCTACGGAAAATTCATCGTTGGTAAAAACCTCCACCTCGCACAAACTGAGACTGCTTTCCACACCAACCAACTGAATGGCCACATATTTTCCAATTAGCGGTCGTGCACAAGTAAATGTTTTCGTGACTCCTTCGTCAAGAGTGCCCGGATACCAGGCGCATAGAGGATTTCGTTGTAAGTCGACACTACTGTTTCCTACGCGTATCTCCATATCTTGCAAAGGCTGATAGCCGCAGCAACCGCGCGTAGTAATGCGTACTACACGCACGATTTGAGTCGTTAGTAGGTCCACTCGCCACCAGGGAGAGTGTTCTTTTTGCGTTTCCGAGCATTCTTGTCCATCAGGATTCTGAAGAGATAAAACTCATTAATTATGATATAAAAATTACTAATTGGAGATAAGCACTTGTTTACTTCTACACAAAATAGTGTTGGGTAAGCATGCTCACTTGGGTTTTTTTTTTTATTTGCAAAAACGCATTTAGTGTTGAACATGAGGTGCAAATGCACTGTGAATGCTGAAATTAGTGTTATCAGTTGATGCATTAAGCAATTAGAAAATTAAACCGAAATTTATTTAAAACAAACGAAAATATTAAGAATATTTTAGAGTTGCTTTAAATGATTATTAATGATTTTTGTGTAGAAATATTGTATTTCAAATTTAAATTTGATTTTTTAACGTTTGTTGCGTGTTTTGCGAAGTGTAAAAATTAAGAAATCAATTTTCTATTGGTGTCAATGGTAGGTTTTTGGCAAAATTGAACAACTGCGCAAAAAAGAATAATAGGAAAGAAGCATGTTAACTTGCTGAGTTTAGAGTTTAGTAAGCAACTCTTTTTTGTTTACTCACCCATGAGCAACCCAACAACTAATACACAAGAGTTTATATTCAAATATGTATGATGTAATTTATAATCAAACTTACTTTGTTTCCTGGTTTTCCATCGTTGGCAAAGTTTGCAGGGCCACCGCGCGTATAGGAACTCTGATTGACGGGCTTGCGATAGGCCACGTTTATTCCACAAAATGGAAGATCGCGGTCCCAACCCGAAATTGGATTACATTTAATAGTTGATGCTCCAAAAAGTTCGTAACCTGGGTCACACTCATACTTGGCTTCTATAGGGTCTCCAACACTTGTTTCCCCAAAATTAACTTTAACTTTTGCATTCAATGGCACAGCAGGTGGCCCACAAACTAAAAACAAATTATAATCAAAAGGTGCGTCTTTTATTATTAAATGATTTCTTATTTCAAATTTAAAATACAATTTGCAGTCGTTAATTGGTATAAACAATCTTGGTATAAGCAGAATATTGTTACTAAAAAGGCCAACAAAGAAAGGTAGTCCCGGACATATAAATAAATGGACAAATCGCCCAAAATTGCCCAGCATTTTAAATGAAAAAGGTTTGGTATTTTTGTGATCTCAATAACTATTCCTTTTATCGCATTTTGTTATAGGATATAAAAATAAATTAAGATCTCTGATCATAACAATTCATATTGGAAGTCGGCAGGTTTTTTGACTCTTTTACTTTCTTGTTATAAATTCAAGAAATCATTAAAAATTGCATTCAGAATCGGGAATAAATTTCATTCATTGTTTGGGCGTATGGAATAAATTGATAAATTCTACAAAAAAAATGTACTCACACACACATAAGTACTTAGCTACACTCGTACACAAAATCAGATCAGATATGTACATACATATATGTTTATACTTGTACATATGTATGTTTTGCATACATACGTAAGTTTAATGTTTGTTCATGTTGTTAGTAGGCTGATGTTTTCTACAACATACTCATATACAATATAAGCTAAGCCCACAACATATTTTATTGTAATAAGACTTTTCTACACGTGTTTAATGAATACACAATACACACAAGTCACATAGTTTGAAATGTTGTGGAGCATTTGATTTTGAATACTTTAAGGAAGTGAGTAGTGAGGTTTATACGAGTCAATAAATTTTTTTTTTTTTTTTTTTTTTTGTGTATTTACTGAATCTCCTATATAATACATAGGACTAACAATAAGGTTACAAATCTTATAAAACTAATACACATGTGTCCCTCCTACAATGAAGAGGAAGGAGTTCACTTGGCACTACGAGCCTCTAATTAATCAAAAGGGCAGCACGATCATTACGGATCAGTCGAGATGAGTTCCTTGTATGGACAAGGACTCTGGCTGGGGATTAACATGCCGAACTAATTTATCCATGTAAATAGCTTTACGCTTGGAACATTCATCTTTGACAGGTGGTACTTCCAGGTCCTTGTGAATGTCTTCATTCCTGATATACCATGGCGCTCCCGTGATTGTTCTAAGTATCTTGGATTGTGCTCTTTGTATAACTTCAATGTTACTCGCGCTCGCGGTACCCCACAATTCAGAACCATAAGTCCAAATTGGTTTAATAACAGAGTTATACAGCATCACCTTCGTACTCAAGTCTCAGTCCAGATTTAGAATTGATTAGCCAGTGAAGACTTTGAGCCCTTAGTTTCATATGTATCTTTTTAGATTCTATATGCTTCCGCCAGGTAAGCCGTCTGTCCAGGTGAACGCCAAGATAAGTTACCACTTGGGTTTGAGGAATTGTAACACCATTTAATGTTACTGGAGAACAAGTCCGTCGGTTCAATGTAAATGTAATATGCTTACATTTCCCCTCATTGACTTTAATCCTCCAGTTGGATAACCACTCCTGAAGGCTTTTAAGATGAGCATCCAAGCTTTCGGAAGCTTCAACTGGGCAACGGGAGCGACTGATTACGGCAGTATCATCAGCGAAAGTCGAAGTAACAATTTGACTACTTGTTGGAATTTCGGCAGTGAATAACATGTATAGAGTTGGTCCCAAGACACTACCTTGAGGAACTCCTGCTTTTATCTTAAATTCATTTGAAACGAAATTTTTCTGCCTTACTACAAACACTCTATTTGATATGTAGGATTGCAGGACTCTATGCATATGAGTCAATAAATACATATCATAATTTTATGTATAGAAGACCGGTTCAATTTTGGTATATAGCTACTTGTATGTACAATAATTTATAAAAACATTTAGTTGAAATAAAAAAAAGAAAATTTGAACTACAATAATTTAAATTGATCTTTATACTATATAATATACTATACTAGTCCAATCCTGACCAATGCAGAATAAAAGGAAAACAATATTCTAATATCCAAGTCAGGCATTATGTACATAAAATATTTCTTATTTATTCTGTTACATGGGCGAACTTAATGAACAGCTTACGACATTTATAATAATCACTTACCTTTACAGTTAGCGAAGCTGGAAAATAATAAAAGTAAAATCTGCAGAGTAAGGTGCAACGTTCGATGCAAGTTTGTTAAGAGAAAAGTTTCCATTGGCTTCTGTAATGAAACATAAATGCATACATATCTTAATTAAATAATTTTTATTTCTTCCAGACATTGACATCGGTTGACAATGACAACCCAACCAAACCCAACCCAACCCAATCTAATCCAATCCAATCCAATATTTCTCAACCTAAATTAGTATAATAATTCATTATAATTTGTTAAGTAAGTGGGTATTAACAATTTTGTTCTGTACTGACTATCAAATATGTTGAATATCTCCAAAATGAAAACTGAAATAATTCCAAAAATTCTGTATGCTCCTCCTACTTATTGCTATTGTGAGCAAATAAAACTTTTACTAAGTACATATTTCAATAGAAAGTAATGAGCTTTCTAAAATTTTGGGAAATCACAGTGAATAGTACAATATTATAAGCTTGTCATGAAGTTTGTAACAGATAGAAGGAGACCCCAAAAATTATATACATACTATATTCTTGATCACTTCGACGAGACGAGTTGTTTAAGCCATATCCGTCTGTCCGTCTGTATATATGCCCCTCAGAGCTGAAATTTCGCACGAATTTATCTGTTTGCTAGAAGAAGAACATTTGTCGGAACCAACCATAATGGATCACTAGGGAGGCTATGTACATATTTTATGGGGTCCAACCCAACCCCCCAATATTTATTCATTTTAATCAAAAATTATGAGATTTTAATTTGAATAATTTTAATTGAAACCTGAGTGCAAAGAGCACATACTCTTAATTATGTACTATTGTACTATGTAAACGTAAAACCCCCTTTTAAACAAACCAGACAAACACAAACGGCATTAGAAGCATCGGTGCACCTAATTGAAACACAGTCATTAGTTAATTGTTAATTTTCACCCTGTCTGAACAAAATAAAAAATGGTAAGTAAGCGCATGTACCGTGACCTTCAAATCAAAATTTTAAATAACGCCGACAATCATAGGCAAAAGTTCAGAAAACTAGTGCAAGCAAAGTCAATGTCAGTTTATATAAACCTAAGATATATGATTACATACATATATACGAGAGGAGTTTGATAAATGTGTGAGTTTTTTGAATTTCCGCTTAGTAACTTTAAATGCAACACTATATCTGTCAACTGCCATCTGTTAATAGACTACAGTCAAATTTTGGGCAAGCTGCGTCATATAGTTTGTGTTTGACAGCCATCGAAATCGAACAACCTCATGAATTTCTCGATACATTAAGATAATATATTTTTATTTATTTATTTATCAGAACTAAGATTATAATTACAAATTATATAACCTAGTATTTATTATGAGCAACAGAGGCCTTCAGCTCAGGGGAAAGCTAAGAAGGAAAGTAGAAATTTAGAGAAGTGCAGGATCAGACTTGCCTTAAGCGGGAATCGAACCCGCGACTCTTGGGTAAGATAATATAAAACTTATAGTAGGTATTATAGTAATATCAAATAGGTTTGGAAAAAGTTCAAGGTCTACGATGGGAAATGTATTCTTTGCTTGAACCTTCTTAGCAGTGTATGGAAATCAAAGATCTCTTTATACCAGAGAAGAATAAACATACGAGGTTCGATCAATAAGCCCTTAGAAAATCCGAGAAATGGCACTCGTAAGTTTAGTTCATCACTAATCTGCTGTTAAAGTCTCAATAATATTGACCACATGATTTCATTTTTTATTGCTAATTTAAACAACAAACATTTGTGTATTTAAAAATATGGAAAAAGGGGAAATACAATATTCAAGCATTATTTTCTGCATAAAAAACGCATCACCCAAACCAAGGAAAGCCTTGATAAATTCTATGGGGACTGTGCACCATTAACTTCATGGTTAAGAAGAGGTCTACTGAATTCTTTGTGGTCGTACCAGCAGAAGAGACGCCGAACTATGGAATCATATTGGACAATCGTAGATTGCAAGTACAAGAGGTGGCTATGAGACTATAAGCATCTCAACTAAGCAGATACATCACATTTTACAGGAATTTTTGGTCATCCGCTTTCCGAGCGATAGCGTGTGGCCACTTGAAAGGAGTTTTTGCGCTGTAAATGAAACATTGATTCATCACAATACATCAGAGACAAAGGAAAAGTCAAAGAAATGGACTTCTCAGCAAAACTATGGCGATAGTTTTTGGGATGCACGCGGTATCATTCATATCGAATATCTATAAAAAGATAAAACAATCACCGAAGAATATTATTCAAAAAATATCGCATTTCATAAAAACAATTTTTTTTTTCCACCATAAAAACACACGTGTGTAGTCACCATGGAACAAAACCCATAAATAAAGCTACGAACTGCTACGCCTTTAAGCATATTCTCCGCATTTAGCTCTCTGAAAGTATTTCCTGTTTTCAAACCTAAAGAAATGGCTTATCGTGAAGAGATCTGGGTCGAATGAAGAGGTCATCACTGAAACAAACGCATATTTTGAGATCCTTGAGAAAAGCTATAATTTGAAAGGGATAAAAAACTTGGAAAAATGCTGGACTAAACATATCGAGCTAACAGTAAATCAAATTGAAAAATAAAAAGAAAATTACGAAACAAAAAATTGTTTTTCTATCTTTTTCTAAGGACTTATTCGATCGACCCTCGTTTTATAAAATTCTTTTAACAATCTGGAAAAAGAAAATATTAGAAAATCATTTATATCTTCAAATTAATAAAGATCTATTTAATAAACGTAAACAATATACATAGCTAGCTATAGACATCCATAACCAAGGGGATTACTAACAAATTAAGAAGAATTTACAAATGACGATGGAAGACAAGTTTCCATGAAAGTTATACGATCATTTTTTTTTTTTTTTTTTGTAGAGATGAAGACACTGAATATCAAGAAAAGTGTATAACAAATGTAGAGGACTTCCAACAAATGAAGAAGAATTAATAAAAAAAAAAAACAAAGGACAAAGTTATCTCTACACAGGGAAGAGTTTCTTCATTTATGAAAGTAAAACTATAAACGCACATTTTAAAATACAATTAGGGGATTCCCAACAATTGAAGAATAATTTATGGAAGACGAAAAAGTTACGTCTACACAGAGACGAATTTCTGCATTCATGGAAGTTATACTATACTTTTTTGGAATGAATTCTTAATTAATAGAATAAAAGAGAGTGTACATTGTGCGTGCTGCTTAAACTCAGAAAGGTGTCCCGGTTTGAGCAAGGGAGTTATATTGTATTATGTGGTAGCCCTCTATTTCTCATTCATGAAGAAGCTTCCCGTTTTTAACTCAAGGGCGCCAGAAACATCCCACATTATTTGATAGTGTTGTGGAATGTTTTGGACCATTGTGGATCATTCAAAGCCTAGGGTATATAAGGCAAAATCCTTTGTGGGTTTGAACGTCAGTTTCTTATCAATGAGTGAATAAAAACAAACAGTGAAGGGTGAGTAATCAAAGAGATGCAGTAATCCAATTACTATATAATTTCATAATAAATTCTTCAGCGAAGCGAAGTAAAAAGATTGTGGTTTGGCAGAAAATTAACTTTACGAAAATTTATATTTTTTCTGTACAACTAAGATTCTAAAATTAATTAATAAAAATTACGGTCTGTTGTTCTAAAGTAAAAAACAAAACCAAAAAAATCTGACACAGTCGAAGAATCGCATTCAATCGAATCGAAGTTGAAATTAAGTAGAAATAGAAAATTTAATACTTAATTATTTTCCGTTAACTGAACTATATCTCCTGTATTTGCCTTTTAATTTGTATTCATCATCGTTGTCGTCGTCGTCGTCGTCGTCTTTGTTGTTCAGTTAGTCGCCAGTCAGTCAGACGATTATAAAGCCAATTGAATTACCGTAGTTATCTCATTTTATCGAACTCTATCTATGGTTGAAGTTGAAACCAGACATAAAGACAATGAAATACTATGTTAACTCAAGCGAACAACTCTCACTTAACAACCAACATACTTATAATAAAAGCGACAGTAAATTCATGCACACAGATACATACATGCATAGATACATACATACATACACATATATAGTATGATATATAAAATATACATATGTATATGTATTGTAGTAAGTAAGTTGGGTGCCAGGCCAAGCATTGAGTTTTTGTTTTGAAGGCATTTCTAAGTAAAAAAATAATAATTTTTACACTAACCAACCAACTAAACATTCTATTTAACATAATAGGAAAAATAAGATTTAAGATAATAGAAATAATAATAATAATAATAATAATAATTATATTTGTTGTTAACTAAATAAAGATAAATGATAATTATAAGAATTGATATGAGTAAAATCTTAAGTTTTAACTTTTCGGACAATAAGAATAACCCATAACCCACAATAATAATAACTTTAACAATCATTATTATTTTTTTTTTTGTCTTTTAACATGATGCAGCATATATGTATATAATATTGTGTATTTTGTTGTGTGAATGGTTGCTTGGAATCGGAGGTTGGAATCGGTTGGAATTGGTTGGTTGGTTAAGTCATATGTAAATAGATGTGCTGTGTTGTGTTGTGTATTTGTTGGTTTGCGAATTTTCTATAAGTAATTATCTATTGTATTTATATTTATTTTTTCATATTTTTCTTCTTTGGCTTTCATTGTTTCTGTTTTTCTGTTGGCTTTTCATATTTATTCATTCATTTTGTCAGTTACATTTAGTTGTAGATTTGAATTTCCATAAACACAATACAATACACAACAAAACAAAACAATTGAGCTCACATACACAACTTGCTCGTTATTGTATTGTATAGTTTTTGATAATTCGCCAAAAAAAAAAAAAAAAAAATATAGTACTTATAGTATGTAGATACAATATCAAACATATACAAGTTTCTTTCCATTTGATTTAAGGATATTGTACAATAAGATATTTTTTTTTTAGTATCAACCTTTTTTAATATAAATAACAATTTGTATCTTTATCAATCTATACCATATAGTATGTAAGTAACTAGATATGTATATGTATTTATATAAAATAATATTTCTTTTTACGTACAGGAATAATGCAAAACTTTAAGTTAGAAACGAAAATGCTGGCAACACAGTTGCAACACCATCTGACCTCATACTATGAATTTCAAGAGAGAGTCATGGACTGCAACGATTTTATTCATTTGGGAATGGGAATGTTTTGTTTCTTCTTGTTGTTTTTTTTTTTTTATTTCTTTTTTTTTTTTTAATACAAAAACACTCTTCTTCTTCTTCTTCTTCTTCGTCTTCTGGTGGTTTTATATTACTTTCATATGTGACACAAATACTATTGTATTGTATATAATAATTAAAACGAATCACAATAAAAAAAAAAATAAAATAAAAATAAAATTATATATCTATTAATTTTTTATGCACAACAACCAAGAAAAAATTAAAAATCAACCGTCCGTTGCTTTACGTAAAACAAAATAAACACGTCCAAACGAAATGAAAGTTTGCTAGTTACTGGTTTTGCTTATAGCTTAGCTTACTGATCATGCGCGCCGACAGCTTTAACCCCTTCTTGCCCTTGCCAGTGCTCATGTCCATGGCAATTGTGGTTGCTTGGTGACTGATGCAGTGGTCGGCGGCGCGCAGCTGCGAACACACTGAAATACAAACAAATACAATCACGTTTAGGCCAAGAGTGTGTGAAACAGTTTAAACTAAAACTGTTCATTCAAAGAGTAAGCAGACTAAATTCATATTGCTTTTGTAATTTTTTGGAACGATGGCAGCAGCAGCTGAGCTCTGTTGTCATCGGACTATACAATCTTAATCTTATATGTATGTATAGGTACTCTATATAAATAATAAATACGAGGAGTACATACAGTACAACAAACAGTATGTATGTAAGTATCTAGAACATTTCAACTTTTGTTGTTGTGGCAATGGTTGGTTAATTGAAATCTGCTTATAAATCTGCTGTAAATAAAAAAAAAAAAAACAATTTGTAAGAAAGAAAGGAAAAAAAAATTAGAGCAAAGAATCTTTTGTATATAATAAAATAACCAAAATATGGAGAGTTTTGGTGTTTTTCTTTTTTGGTAATTTCGTTTTAAAATTAGCAGCATTTTTTTTTTTTTCTATGTATTGTAGTATCCGTTGTTTGACTTAGTTAATTTGTGGTCAGTTCGATTTACCATTTCACCATGAATAGACAGACTTACGCTCGAATCAACTTGTGTTCTTGTGCTTGCAAATTGTAAAAATTTTTTTTCAGTCAGCTAAGTTTTACATTAGATACAATCACTCATCGGAGTAAGTTATGTGGCAAAAAAAAAAATATGGATCGAATCGCATAGAAGACTGCTACCAAATGTGTCGTTTCGTCATCTGTGCCCATTCACTTTGTGAATATTAAAAATTGTACTTTCCGATTGATCTTCATTGGAATCATCTGAAATCATATTTAAACTAAACTAATGATAAAAAATTTATTTTTTTTTTTTGTATATCTCTACCAAACCATGTCCTATTGTATATCAAATCCTGGTTTCAAATATGGAACATCCATCGCTCTAAATACTAAAATCTAAGCACATCAATCATTTAGTTCGACATTTGTCGTGATTTTGAAGTTCTTCCACACGTGTTTATGGGGAAACCCCTAAAAAGAGCTTATTTTGTAGTATGAGCCTGAGAACTCCGTTTTCCAGGCAGTGATCCATGCTGTGGAGCTATAGCTTAGAGAAGAATTAGGTTGTGCCAACAACCGCACTACAAGACCTCGATGCTTCCGGGTTCAACTCGAAAATGGACTGCTTGATGTTACTCAACAAACTAGCATAAAATAACTTTTGTAAATTTAATCTGAGTACCTGGACATGGGGGATTTCTTGCAACGAACAGACAATTGCATTCGCCAGGAAAGGATCTGCAAACGTCCTAATTGGCCTTGGAATTCCGCCAAGTTCAAATTCTAACAATGGCTTGATGACAAATCGCCTAGGTTTTGATTCGACACGGTGATTAGTAGAGTTGGTAAAATCTCACAAGAGAACATAGAAACTACTGAGGTATTTTCATAGACTCGGGATTCTTGACAGAACATTGCAAAGTAATGAAACATCTGTATAATTAAACTCTGTATGAATGATTTGGGAAATAAAGAAGAAATTGTATTGAATTGAATTGAATTGAATTGAATTGAATCTGTATAATATAAGGATCAATCGTAGTGATCAGCGTAGACTTTGCAACGAAGAAGAGGAGACAGTAGAATATTTGCTATACACCTCTGAGAGCGTAATCCGGACCAGTACATAGAATCTAATTAAATTGCAGATTTGGGTCCAAAAAAGTGTCTGGAATTCTTAAAGAATATCAAGATCTCGGAGAAGCTGTAATTAGGGGCTGTGTCACAATAGACCCATGCGGGGCCGCACGATGTGTATAAGTTCCCGTACTTCCTGTAATCAATTATTCAATCAACATGAGTCGCATACAAAAATATTTCACTGACATTATGATCTTAAAGTATTATAGTATTGGACCAGTTCCCAAAATGGTATGCGCTAATGTAATTAAAATACCATAATACCAAATAAACCTGAGTAGTTCGTCAACGTTATATCGTCCCATTGCCGGTAAACTTCTCAAACGACAATAGTATTTGCACTGGACTGGCATCAATTTGAGGTGTCGAATCCACTCAAAGGTCACTTGACTGCTGCCTTTTAAGATATTCAACAATTATTTTATAGAGTCTGACTTCCTGCTTTTTAAATCTTATCTCACCGATCGCCATTTCTATGTACATATATTAATCGAGTCGCAAAACTGTAGTTCCTAAGGAAGCTTAATAGGCCCCGTCCTATACACGCTTTGCATGGTCGAAAATTGAAAATTGAAGCTGTGGAAAATGGAAGCCAGTTCAAACAATATTCATTTTAAAGTAGGGAAACTGTGTCCCACTAACATTGGACAGCTTCTCTATCAGAGAATCGGAGACTTACTAGGAAGACGCAAGAAAAAAAGAAGCAGCTGAAATAAAAAACCTAAAAAGATTTGAACACCCTCTAAATGTAACTTAGAAAGAAAAGTTTTGGTCTACCAGGCAGTTCTAAGTCGAGGTAGGTATGGACGCATGTAATGCAACTGTGTGGAACATCTTCAAATTTCAATATTGAGATACAGCCAAGAAATCAGCTTGTGGCTCTACGTACAAATGATTTTTGGTATGTGGAAAGACATAAAAGTATCTAAATGATATACTGAAGAGGTTGCTTGTCTTGGACCTTCTCCCTTTAATGTAACGTTAAAATAAAATTTTTTAAAATATAAATTATTTTAAGTGTTTTTGTTTTTGGAAATTTCTTTCTTGTAGTAGAAAACTTGTAAAACCCACACTTTCGACTTTATTCTTTCAATAAAGGCAAGAAAGCAACTGAGACTCACTAAAAAAGATAAATTGAGTTTATGATGATAGTTGATTGTTTAGTTGATCCAATGGAAGATATTCCACTGAATAAAGTTCTTTATAAAAAAAAAAAAAAAAAAAAACAAACTGTGTTTAATTTGCCAATGGAACTCATATTTTTGAGAAATAAACCAAAACAGAACATCTGTACATCTGTCCAAGTGCGAGTCAGACTCGTACACGGAGGGGTCCGTACCAGATTAGAGTTTGTATGGGAGGCACTCCCCCTAGTGGTCCGATTTAATTGATTCCAACAAATGTACCGCGCATATATCAGTTATAGTGCCTAAATTTCAGTTCAATACTCCAACCATACAAACCAAAAAGTGTTTTTCCATGGGGACTACTTTAAGTTTTTGAAAATATTTTAATTTTAGTATTTGTTGCTGATGTTCGGATAGAACTACACATACTGTGAAAATTTCAACTCTCTAGCTATTGCGGCTTATGAGATATGACCCGAGGACCAAAGAACGGACAGGCGGACAACGAAAACTCTGCAATAGGGTTTCTTTTGGTACCCTTTGGGTCCGGATGAGTGTAAAATGTAAGGATATGTAACAAGTGTTCTGATCTGTAATGAACCGAGTGGGATGAGTGGGAGGTCTACATTCCTAATTTTAATTCTATACCTTTATTGAAGCAGCCGCTTAGATGAACAGACATGTCTAGTACGATCGATGCGTCTCTCTACACACTCATTTAGTCCATTCATATGTACATACATACATACATATGTCGGTAGATGTACGAGTATTGTGAAGTATTAATCTCATTCTTTTGGATATTACATACCGGTTTCCGCACAAACTAAATAAATCATTTTACCCATATATGGTTACAGGTTATAAAAACAACATCTTATAGACTTCTGACTTATAGTAGATGGCTTTCTATTTCTTGTATTATTGAAGGTTGTTATGAATCATATGAAACAATATTTTTTTAAGGCTTAAAATGTACAATATGACAAAGAACGTATGTAGTAAGTATGTGCATAAGTGTGTAAAATCTCCCATATGAAGAAGAGTCACCATACTTATTTTAACACCGAGCGAGTTCATTCACCTTTTCTTAAGCTAGCAATATTAAGTATTAGTTCGGTCATTTCTTTTCAAACAGATAATTTGCTAAGTCTATGTGATGGTCTAATTAGGATCAAACTTCACTCAGCCATTTGTAACAGAAATTACAGATTTATCTTCGAACAAATCTTGGATTTCCTAATGTATACTACAATAGAATCTAGGAGGAGTTGTAAAAGGTCCAATTATAGCCACAGTGACAGTTTGATTAGGTGACTAGTTGATTGTCGTTCCCTTAATCTTATTTATGATAAATGAAAATATAAATGTAAAAATAAAACAAATTAAAAAAGTTTGGTTATAAAATTTAATATGGAATTGAAGATCTTGTTTCAATACATAATTTGAATTAGGATGAAATTTCTCTACATAATATTTAATAATAAAAATTTTACCCAAGTACAAATCATCTCTTAACAGGCACACCCACTAGCTGTTGGAAGACGAGTTGAACTTATACAAAAGTAAAAGCTTGACTAGAACACAGAGGGATTTGGCCGAAGCTTATGTAAATTAAGCAAAGCATACTTGTATTAATGATAATGATAATGAATCCTTCCGCGCAACATTACACCTATCATTCTAAAATATGTAAGTTAGTATGTATGTTCAATTAGTTTTTTTGACATCTTTGTTATCACTTTCTTTGATTTGGCCACGACCAAGAATCTTTGCCAAACTATCCCAAATGCCACCGAAAAATATGGCACAAGAAAGATTTTCCATGGGTAGAAATGGATCGTGGATGCCAAGCAAAATTGAAGATAATTTGAAATAGACAAGAAAGATGACAATACCAAAATAGACCAATGCGTGTGGAGCCGAGATCCAATCAGTTTTCTTGTCTAATACAAATATTACGGAAGCCAATAACGATGCTTTTGTATAGCTGTAAATATATAGTAGTAGTATAGTATGAAATCATCTATAGATTACAATAAATAAGACATTAAGATACATACAATGAAGGCTGCATAAATTCCATGGCAGTCGGTGTCCAAGCTCCGCGTATCAAACGTTCTATTAATTTTGTGAAACCTGCTCCATTGCCCTTTAGGGTGCCAATTATGATCATAATTATCAAAGCATTGGGATACAATTTAGCAGCATGACCAACACCATCGTACACTTTTTTGGCCCGGTATATTTCTTTCATAGCACTTGCAACTATTTTAATTGGTAGGAATTTACCGACCTTGTAACCGATATCAAATGGTGTATAGAAGACAATGTACCTGTGAATGTAGTCAGAATCAGCAGCCATATTATATGTATGTGCATTATAGGAATATATACAATACAAACCATACTAAAGTTCCAACAATCAGTTCTCCATTGTTTTTTAAAGGTGCTAGAATTGGTTCCCCTAGTAAACCGTTTGCTACCATGCCACCAGAAAATATTACAAGCATCGTTGACAAGTAGCAGGCGAGCGGATGTTTTCTCGAAAATGCCTGAGCATTCGAACCCAAATCTTCGCGAACAGCTAATGCAGCTAGCAAACTATGTGCGATGTCGAAGTATGGAAACATTTTCAGTTTAATCACCTGATTGGCAACGTCCAAAAACGCTTCAGGATCCATTTTCGTGCTGTTCTCTGTAGTTGTTTTCGTTCGAAATGCCTATCAACACAAGAATTCTGAAACCAAAAGTAATAAAACATAACAATCAATATTAATTAAATTTATTCTATCTACAATATATATTTCTTTATAGCGATCGAACAACAGATATGACAAAAAAGAAAAAATGAATAAAAACATGATTAGCAAATAAAAATTGTTAACTTTTAATTCCAGATGATACTATGTCCTACCTTTTCACTTTTAATATAATCTCTACTATTAGTGACAATGGATTTATGGATGGAAAGTTAAGATAAAAAACATATTAAGGTTAAAAGATCATAATGAATTCCCAAAAAAAAAAAAAAAAAACAAAGCAAAACATTTGGGATTTGTTATTGTCTAATGCGAGTAAAATTTTAGAGGAAAGCGTTTATTTTATATCATATCCGATTATGTAACAAATCTCCCTCCCACTATTTTAAACACATGAGATATTTTAAGACAGACAGGTTCTTTTTATCAAGCTGAGCATTGATCATCACATGATCGATTGCATATTCAATAGATACTTAGTAGCACAAACATAGCATATCCATTACCGATATTATGTACATAATATGTATCTATTTGCAAAGGTTATCAAAATATGTACATATAATAAATAGAACCTAGAAATATGTGTACCGATTCTATTTAGTTAATGTTTCACTTTTTCTCTCATAATCATTGATAAGTCACAATAAAATTACGAAAACTTACTATTCAAATGACAACATCTAGATAAAATTAATTTCCACCAATTAAATAAACTATTTATTGTAATTACAATACTTTAATTTTGGAACCACATATTTATTTCTTTTCAAAAGGTTAATTTATTCAACCGGATTCTGTTGTTTATTTACAACTCTTCTTCTTCCCTAAACTGACAGCCACTGATGGTGGCCATATGTTTTTCTAAAGTAGTCTATGAACGATCCTTACAATTCATAACAATTTTACTTATGCTAAATGCATAAGTCCTGTTTCAGACGTAGATGAGTCTGTGACTTTCTGTCTATTCTTCTTTGGTAATAAATCAAGCTGACATCCATACGATAAGTTTAGCGTTAAGTAAATATTTATACTTTCCTCTTTATTTGTGTTTCTTTCTTAATTAGTCTACTTCGATTGCGAAGCAAATGTGTTCTCATTCAATGATATTAATCAACCAACCCTCACTCTACGAAACCAAACGAAAATGACAAAATAACGAATAATGGCATAAAACAGAAACGATAATGTAAACAAAACAATATGCTTATGAGTAAAATCTACCCCGTAAGCCTCGTGCTTCCCGCATCAATAAACTCGACACTCCAGACAGAAAACAATCATCGTCTGAATCGGGTCTAAGTTTTCTATTATGTAGTCCATACAACCAGCATATTGCCGCACACGTTGTGCCCACAAACAAGCAGTGTTCCATTCCATTTAATTCCATGTTGTTGTACAGCGCGGTCGCATAAAGTATGGCCTGCATTGGTCCAATTTTCATTATGAAACTAGCTCTTCTTCTTCTTTGGTGTCTTCACACAAATCAAAATAAAAATGGGCCAATTGCAGGTCAGACTCGTATACGGAGGGTTCCGTACCAGATTGGGGTTTATATGGGAGGTACTCTTTTTAATGTTCCAATTTGACTGATTCCAACAAATGTACCACGCCTATATCAGAAACTTATAGTGTCTAAATTTCTGTTCAATAGTCCAAAAAACAAAAAAGTTTTTCTAATAAGAACCTGAATTTTAATGGGGGTTTGTAAGGGAGGTACTCTCCTTAGCAATCTGATCAATCTGAAATTTCGACAATATAAGTTTCTGATGTATAGCCATCAATTATCCAAATTACAAGATCGTGGAATTACTGGAACCCTCAAAAGTGAAAAACCAACGAATTATGCGAAAGAAGATAAACAAAAACATCAACAGAGAAATATTTATCTCTGGTACATAAAAACAAACATCCCGAAAACTTCGTTTTTTCCATATCAACAAAAAAGTGTATCAAAATATAAAAATATCATAATGTGAATTCGGACTTAATTGTCACTTGGTAACCGTGACGTAGCGTAAGCCTCATGGAAACTAGCAACTGTTAAACACAATGAGATTACAATAGTTCAGTAATTTGGGGTTATAGATAATTGGAGTTAGAAAATTTGGTTTTTATTAAGAGTAACAAAGATATTATCATTTAATTATAAATCTCTAAACAGCATTTCTAACCCATTGTTCCAATTCTTCAATAATCTTCTTCGATCGGAAAAGCTGACTGCCATTAACCCGGCGTGTTTTAAAATTTCCCTATCTGCCAACTTATTGAGACGCGTTTGCGGTACATATATTCGCCTGCGCTTTGGACACTCACAGGACACCCACAAACATCTTCTCAACGGAACAGTCCGTCAACCATGCTCTCTGACCGTAGACCATCTTTTGGACTCCTGTCAAACATCACGACTTCTCTTTTTGGTTCCCAAGTTCCATCCCTACTAAGTATTAAATACTCCTACATCCCTCAACTTTTCCAATTTCTATAATCTTTTTAAGTACTCAAACATAAATATTTAGGACATAGTTGTAATTAAATAACGAGTCGAAGGCCCCAGTACCTAGTGCTCGTTACACTTGTATATGAAGTCTAGTATTAAATATTAGGTTTAATGTGTTAAATAAATAAATAAAATAAATAATGATATCAGAAAATATTGTAGTACCATCTTATGTCTAGAGATCCACTTAAAAAGCCCTACAAGAAAAATGTAATAAAACAAAATTACCGATGAGCTCTGCTGGAAACTTCTTTTGCAGAGTCAATTTCAAAGCTCAACAAGAAAGAACGTTATCTTCGACTATGCCGAAGATGAAATACTCAGCTTTAGCTCTCTAGCTCAAAAACTGAGGGACTAGTTTGCACACATACAGACGGACAGACAGACATGAAAGAACGTGATCTTCGACTATGCCGAAGATGAAATACACTTCACTGGATATGTATGGGATCCCTCCTTAGTGGTCCGATTCGGCTGGTTCCGACAAAAGTACTGCGCCTCTCTTGAAAACTGATAGGTTCCAAGTTTAAGTTCGATAGGAGAAAAACAAAAAAGTTTTCTAATAAAAACATGAATTCAAATGGGTAGTTTGTATGGGAAATTTGATGTATAGAACCTACGCCTTACCACGAAAAATACCCCCCATTCCATTATGCTGCCACTTTGGAGCATCGTGAAACTCTTTGTCTTTCGGTTAGTTAGCAAATAGATAAATTTTTGTTGCAATGCAAAGTTCTCCTCATCTTCAAATTTGTAGTTCTAAGCAGAGGAAATTTGCGGACTATCCTACCGGGTAGATTTGCTCTTACTAATCGTTGTCGAAGGGTGATTATGATACAATATTCCCAATTTCACTAGCAACGACCATAGATGTAGATTTTTTGGGAGCCCACGCGTTTCAATGATGTTTTTCCGGTTTAAGGGTATTTGTAACGAAATTTTCTGTCTATGAAGTTGTATGTTTTTCCTTCATCTCGGTGGTGACGAACAAGTTGTATTCCTCTGCACTGCAATGACCATGATCATGACCCATCTACTTATATTTATTACAACATCATTTAGTTTAATTTCATCAAAATCCAAACTTCTGTAACTAAATAATACTTTACATTTGTCGTCTTAAAATGTTTACCAAAACATATATATTTTATTGTCCAGCTGAATTTGAAGGATGAATAAATAAACAAGCCGCAATATTTACCAAGATTCAAAGTTTATTGCGGATATTCCCCCGTTTCATTTCAAATCAGTGCTACCACACTTGCAAATCGGCTTCGCAATTGTAGGAAATATCGTATAATATTTATTATTTAATATAATATAATTTAATAATTTTTTTTCTTTACATATTACAAATTTTGCGTTTCACACCCCAATTATTTCGTGCAGGTGTATAGTACTTAAGTGGACCAAGAGCGGGGACTCCATAAAGAATATGACACTTTTAATTTCACAAAAGGATCTTAACTCTTCTCTATCTATCCCTGTATATGGTACAACTATACCTACATATTTAAATAAATAAGAAGCCTGCCTATTTTTGACAAAGATAATAGAAATATTGTATAAAAAAATTTTTATAGAGCAACAAGTTGTATTAAGTACCATATGTATATACTCGTATATGATATAGAATTATTATTCAAATTAAATTTCTTTGATTGATGAAGAATGAGAATGAGTTTAAAGTTTTGGCGCGACATAATTATTTTTTCGAACCATTCATCATCAATCATTTTAATGGACTTTTTTGATATGATCCGGAAATTGTAGAAAAATCAAATCACCGAGACCGAAATATGAAAATCACAATTAATCAATAATTAATTTTTGTTTATCACCTTTTTATGATTATATGTATGATATATGGAAAATAATAATAATAAAAAAAAAAATAAAAGAATTTTATGCACAAATTAGTGTAAGTGTAGTACTATAATCGGATATGAAAACCATATAAACATATAGACTTTGTAATACACATAACACAACACATAACATGTCGGTACAAGATATTTAAAATTGGATAAATTTAAATATATACATAAGCACATAGTACATACGTAAATACTGTATATTTTTAACTAGCTACGAGAAAATGAATTGGCGAAATACTCAAAAATATAGTCGCAAAGTCACATATGTAGTCACATTATGAAGAAGTCACAATCAAAACATTATAACATTGATCTAGAAAGATTAGATTAAAATTCTCCGTTTAAAGGTTTTTGAAGTATGTAGTATTTCTTTATGTAAGCCATGCATTATTATTATTTCATTTTATTAGATTCTATTAGATTTTATTTATTTATTTATTTTTATTTTAAATTTTTTTTTTTTTTTTAATTTTTTTTTTTTTTTTCTTTAGCTCACAGAAATATGCCCCATGATACTTGCCACAAAAATAAAGAAAAATTGAATTTAGCACGTCCGACCACAAGAGAACAATCTTCGACACATAGCAGCTCGCAGCTCGTTCGCGTTGACTGGGCTCTGTAGCGATTATTCTTTTGATTACACCACCTCGCATTCGTTAGTTTTTCATCCCAGCATGTGTTTCATCTGTTGTGAGATGTATAATTTTAGAATATACTCGTATACGCCATATACAAATATTGTATCTTGAGCACAAACAAAATGCACACATACCTACAATACTACTATTGGAGGCGCTGTAAGCATTCATACAGTTGAATTCGCTTGGATTGGATTGGTGCGCCACACATAGTACAGTCGTATTTCTCTATAATGAACTACTAAACAACCAACGAATATTGTACGAATTGATTTCGTTTGATGATTAGGAAGAATTAAGGGATAACACTGGAACAAGCTTCTTCATCCATCAAAGTAATGCGATTCTTTTTGGAGATTAAAAGTGTAATGACTTCCCGTTCAATTTATAATACAATATTATATTTTTTCACTCGTCCAATACCCTCCGAAAAATGTAGAAAATATGGAGCCTTGTCTACCTATGATACAATGACCCATCAGTATCGAAGCCCATGTTACCATTGAAACCCGACAACAACATTTTATCTTGTTCGATTACAACATGCCTGTTCTTCTATCCAAAGTGCATTCTTTACACAAATTTTCAGTTATTTATCTGAAAAACTTAAGACCTTTGTACTAAGATACAAATATTCTATGGAATGAATGGTCTATTTTGACTTAATTTTTATCATTGTACATGCAGACTTTCTTACCTTTATGTAAAAATATATATGTTATTATCTATACATATTAAATAACAAAGTCTCTCGACCCATCTGTCTGTCTGAAAGCGATAAACTCGAAAAGTTGTTGTTTGTTTATTGGAACTAAGATTATAATAACAAATTATAATGTAGTATTTAATATGAGCACTAGCGCCAGAGGCCCTTAGCTTAGGGAAAGGAGGAAATTAGAAAAGTGCTGGACCAGACTTGCCTTGAGCGAGAATCAAATCCGCGACTCTTGGGATGTCAGACCAGCGCACTAACCTCTGAGCCAACGAGCCAGTCAAACTAAAAAAGTACCAAACGTACTTTCATACGATTTTTACCAATTGACGGAGTTATTCATGAGAAAGGATAAGGTTAATTAAGGTTTTGAATAAATTGGTTGAAAATGTCAGAAAGAAAATGCTGTGAACTGTGTTAACCACATAACCAAGGTGTCAATAATGCACTCAAGTTTTCGTTGAATTTAAACCAGACCGAAAAACCTACATCCAACATCAGATAATTTTGTTGATATAGCCACTGTACTCAAAAAATCGCTCGAAGCACTTGACCGAGTTGGCGTAGCTACACGCGCTGGGTAGCGCTAATATTTCTATATATTGATTTAATTTTATAATCCCGTGCGAATTCTTTATAGGCAAGCTCTACTGTACAAAACCCATAAAAATTGGCCAACTTGTACGAGTAGTAATTCAGTATATAAGTATGTTTTTACCGGCAGGCCTTAATACATATTGCACAAAATTATAGATAAATTCCAACATTGCCAAAAATATACTTTTATAAAAATACTAGTACCTACATATTTTAATATGACCATATTGATATGTGGGTCAATGTGCGGTTTTATTTGAGTTCAAAACTTAAGAAATATTGGACTATATCTCTAGAATACTTTGGTTAAAGAATTGACTAACATCGATTTTGGTTTCACCTATAATAATGCCATAAGTACCTATATATAATAAAATATTACATGCTTAATATTGGACCTCATCCTCATCAGAGAAAGCTCATTATACACATTAAATTATTATTATTATTATTATTATTATTATTATTATTATTATTATTATTATTATTATTATTATTATTATTATTATTATTATACATATAAGAATATTACTTCCGCATAATATCTTATAACCATCATGCACTTTGGGCTTGATTGCAAAAACAATCGGCCAAGTCCGTACCTAAAAAGTGATAAAATTTTGATTGTGAAATACTTATGATCTATGAAAATAACTTAAAAGTGGAGCATATATAATCAAAATTCATAAATATACGAGACGAGCGACGCTTAGACAAACATACGAGTATATACAACAAGCAGGGTAAGAAAAGTGAGAGGATTATTGTCGTGTAGTGTAGGGACCCGGAATTTCCTTTAGAGTCAATTATTATATTTCTTGTATTTTTAACGTGCAAAATGTTTTTAAGAAAGGAACACATGTCAGAATCTGATGCTCCTTCAGAAATGTAACAAAAAATTGTCGCCTTTATTTTTAGTATATCTCGTGACACAAAAGATGTAGCGCTAAGTATTTTATATATTCTGAAAATAGACGAAGCAATAATGCCTGTAAGACGAATTTTGTCATTGCGCGCTTATGTTATCAATACAAAATTTCTGCTCCTTATCTTAACAATTATAGTAATAGATTTTTAGAAACAAACAGAGAAATAGTTCGAGTAGATTGTATTAACAAGAAGAGAAACGGTGGAAACGAAACTGATTGTTGATCCGGTTGAAACGACTTTGCCAACTGCTTACCTAGGCGACATGATAAATTTATGTTCTTTTTAAAATGTTCATGGGAAACTTTTTTGAATTTTATGGATGTTATTGGTCAACACAATAAGTCCATGTGTTCTTATGAAACAATCATATTTTTGTTTTTAATGATTTTGTTATTTCGCCCAGTGACGTTGGAAAAATATTTCATAGAAGAAGACTTTATGCAAAATTTCCGGTTGATTCAAAATCTGCAAAATGACTTGTTGGTATAGAATTATACATATCCTTTATTATTTCAAAATATGAGTTTATGTACTTTATTCGAGTCACCAAGATCTTATACTTATTATGTACTTACAAATATGCAATTTTTATACTAAGTTTCAAATTTGGGCACTTTAAAGAAAAAAATATATTGGATGATATGTTATGTATTTCACATATTAAAACTCTATCAAAAAAAGGTTTAAAGTGAATTGAATGGAACTGAAACAATTACGGTGTATGTGTGTGACATGGACAATTGTTGATTGATGCCATCAACTTGCATAGTTTTACGAGGGTAGTTCCAGAAGAACACGACATGTCGAGCGGAAAAAATGACGATGGTAGATAGTCTCAACCTTCTAAAACTAGAGATTAAAGATCAATCCACAGTAAATTTATGAATATGAAAAAAATCTAATATTGTTATGTGATACATTTTCATCATTTGAAAAACGTGAATCCTATCAATATCAAGACGGAACTAGGTTCTATTTTAGTCTGGGAGGTCTGCTCTTTCGTTTACAATAGCAAAAAATTCGGTGCAGGGTTTAAACGAGGCCGTATGAACTGCCAGGAGGTAATCACACCAGAAATGGTAAAGAAAATTCACAAAATGATATCATATTGCCGTGGACTGAAAGAAAGGAAGCCAGAATATATGGTGGGCAATTCAAAAATACTGAACAACGCATTTTAACTGAAATTTTGGACATTGGAACCAACATAAACTCGCATAAATATATTCCCATCGAGTGTGTGATAAAGTTTAACAACAATAAAGTCAAGTTCTTGCATCGATTCATAGCCATGGGTCAATCACTCCTCCGCCCCACACGAAGGGACAGTCAAAACAATGAACTGAAATGGGGTAATTGGCTCCAGTTCATACATCCGTTATAATGATGACTAAATTCAAGGAAATTTATCCTTACCGGATTATTTTCTGTTCCCAAAATTGAACAAATGCCTTAATTGTAAAAGATTTGCAAACAATGAAAATGGTTTGATGAAAGTCTGCGAATGAGAAGCTCGACGATGTAGAGAAATAAAGAATTTTTGTTTTCTAAAATTTGGTTACTTCTGGGACTAACCTCGTATAGTGTGTGTATGTGTGTCTGTGTGTGGCTGTGTGTGTGTGTGTGTGTGTGTGTGTGTCATGGACAATTGTTGATTGTTGCACTGTGTAGTTTTAAGAGTAAACTCCAAAGGAAAAAATCGATTTTTACAGTTAAGAAGTGTGTTTTATGATAAAACAAATAATATGAATCGATATGCAGTAGCTATTGTTTTTGGATGCTGTGCACTGATATTTTCTTCAATGATACGCCATAGTAGGCAACCAGGTAATTCTATAATCATCATCATAAAACTTATTTTATACTATAATATTTGTTGAAGTATAAAGTCTTGATAAAATTTGTTAGACTTAGAAGGAATGAGAAATGCATAAGTAAATGTTTATTAATATCAGATAAGGTTACAGTGGTACCCGTTACCTAGGCCAGCACACTTAGAACATTAAAGGCACGTTGTGATGCCATGGAAAGGATGATGGGTAGGTGAAGTTACAGGGGAGGGGTTAGGGTGGATAGTATGGAGAGAGAAAAGGAAAAGTTATATCGTCTTCCTTTCGGTCACCAAACCTAACCAATTGTATCGCGTATCGGAGAGATTGTCATTAGGAGAGCAGAGGCTATGAAGGCGTTAGCACCAATCACTTGCCACCCTTAAAGTAATTTTAAAATTTAAAAAACGATTTTATATGTGAATTAAAGAGTCGGCTAAGTGCAAGTCAGTCTCGTACACGAAGGGTTCCGTAGCAGGTTGGGGTTTGTATGGGAGGTACACTCGTAATTTTGACTGATTCAGACGACAGATGTTTAGCGCCTATACCAAAAACTTCTAATGCCTAAATTTCAGTTCAATAGGGAAAAAACAAAAAAGTTTTTCTATTAAAAACCTGAATTTTAATAGGGTTTTATATGCGAGGTAACCTCCTTAGTGGTCCGATCAAAAGTGTCTAAATCACTTTCACTAACCAAGCAAATTTCAAGATCGTGGGGTTACCGGATCGTATGTATTTTAGTTTTAGTACTTGTTGCTGTTAGAACTACATATTTTATGAAAATTTTAACTCTGTGCCTATTACGGTTCATGAGACATGGCCCGTGGACGGACGGACAGTGTATTCTTAGTAATAGGGTTCCGTTTGGTACTCTTTGGGTCCAGAACCCTAAAAAGCCACTTTTCACTGTGGCCGCTTGAGTACTTTTGCTATTGAATACTTTGGGCTCAGGCTTATAGGATTGGATAGACAGACTACTCGTTACAGGACCGAGTTCATCCAAGAGCCTTACCTACTGTAAATATGTGTATGAAATGTATTCCTTAAGATCTAAGGTCTACATATTTTACATATTCTATTTGATAAGCACCATAGAATCTTCGCCCAAATTGCAAACGTATATATGTAATATTGATTAACCTTAAATATTTCGTATAATATTTTAAAGGTATCAGAAGAAAGCATGATTTCAATCTGGAATCGGATCAGTTGTGGCCACCAAATCCACATGAGGACTTATCCATATCAATTTTACCGGCTTTACAATATTTTAAGAAGGCTGCTATCTGCTCAGATGATCATATATGCAGTGTTATTGGCAGGTAACACATTTTATCTCTATCAACTTTGGCATCTAATATTACCTATTGTATTATCACTTTCATTTTTGATTCATTGGATCACAAGACAAACTTTGGAACATGCTGGCAGCGCAGTAGATGCTGCAATATCAACTCTATTGTGCAATGGACTTTTAGCAATACAAAGTATGGGATTAGGTGGCGGTTTGCTGATGAATATATATAAAAATGAAAATCGTCGATCATATAGTATACTAAGTCGAGAAGTTTCGCCGCATTTTTTAAACATAGAAATGTACAAATTATTTCGAAATAGCAGCGAATTGCAACAATCAAGTCTTTCAATTGCCGTTCCCGGAGAGTTAATGGGATACGCCATAGCTCATGAGCATTTTGGGAAATTACCATGGAGTGAATTGATATGACCCACTATCGATATATGCCGTTCTGGATACCGGCTTACAAAGCATCAAAAAGATTCCTTATTTATGAACAAAGAAATGATAATGAAAGACAAACATTTGCGACAGATGTTTGTTGATCCAGTGACAAAGAATTTTCGGCGCTTAGGGGAATATATACATCCACCCAACGAATTATGTGAAACATACGAATATTTATCAGAAAATGGTCCAAAGAGTTTCTATAATGGAAATCTTAGCAAGAAAGTTCTAGCAGATTTATTTGATATTGAGAGTCCGATAAGAAAGTCGGATTTAAGCAAATATCAGGCTCGCCAAGTTCCGTCGGTAATGGTACCTTTTGATGAATACATTTTACACTTGACACCGGCACCAGGAAGTGGTCAAATAATTGGACTTATTATGAATATTATAAAAAAATTTAAGAAAACCGTTCAACACACAAACACATTGGATTCTTTGGATATTCACCGCATTGTGGAAGCTCTAAAATTTGGTTTCGTAAAGCGTTGGGAACTAGATTTATTTTCAAATAAACAGGTACAAATTTTGAATCATACAAGACAAAACAATACCTACAATATTGTAGAATCAATTCTGAATTCTTCAATTTAGTTTTTAGGCAATTTGACTAATGCAAAAGCTGCACTCATCTTCGCCGATATGATAAATGATAACTACACTTCTAATATTCCTCAATTTTATGGAGCACCACGCAACATACATTCCAGAGTAGAATATGGTACTGCTCACATATCGGTGCTAGCAGCGAATGGTGACGCTGTCTCTGTTACTAGTTCCATAAATTATTAGTAAATATATAGTCCTTCTAGTCCTAGATAGAATAGAATAGAATTGATTTTTGTTCCTTAATTTTAGTTTTGGAAGTGGCCGCACCGGAAATCGCACTGGTATCTTGTTTAATAATGCAATGTCGGATTTTTCATTTCCTCATTTGTCAAATTACTTTGGATTACCACACTTGGAACGGATAAATGATCTGCAAACTTCTTCATCCAGTCCAATGTCATCGATGGCACCACTTATAGTCACAGGACGCCGCGATGGACGTGTACGGCTTGTGGCTGGTGCTGCAGGAGGAACCAAGATCATTAGTGTCCTAGTCCAGCTACTAGTGCGTACACTTTGGAAAGAACAAGATATTAAAACAGCAATAGACTCTCCACGATTCCATCATCAATTAATACCAATGGAACTAGAATACGAATATGGTATTAAACAAAGTGTTATTGATGACCTCACTGCTAAGGGTCATCGCACTAATCGCATACGACAACGAGTCTCGGCCGTATGTGCCATTGAGCGTAGAAATGATTTGATATATGCATACGCTGATTCCCGGAAGGATGGTGGAGTGTCAGGATTTTAATATATGTAAGCACAAGAACACGAGGATGTCGCTTTGGAATTTGCGGATGAAGACCTTGCTGAAGAGTTGCCAAGCATATTATTGATTGGATTATTGGTTATGTACATATACAGAATAATTAACCCATCCAAAGCCAATCCTCGCTCGCTATTAATCTATAAGTCTATTAATATTATTTTGTTTTATTTTAATGTCTCATCGACAAGAGATAAGATTTGTAAAAATACTGGAAATAAAAGTTCTTATATTAAAGAAGGAACACACACACAGTAGTGCAACGTTTATCATTTTTTGAAACGTCTTCCTGCACCGGCAGCAGTATCGGATGATGATGCCAATCCTGTTTTTAATCCACGTCGATAACGATTTGCTACAAATTGTTTACCACCTATTATTGCCTTCGACGTGGGTAACTCATCCTTTTCTGGCAAATAGCCCACATGCAAAGCGTTGTAAAGCAACTTGGCCGAATTTTCCGAACTGAGCATTGTTGACAGCTCAACTTGAGTAAGTTTTAGCAAATCCTTTAAACTACCACCACGACGTAATATTTGATGGACATTTCGTGTATTTACACCTGGCAAACGCAGCAAAAAATCATAGATATTTGTATTAATTTTATTTTCTTCGATATCATCACAACCATAACCATTTTGAAGATCATCAGATGCACCTATTGCAGCAACTTGCTTATGGTCTGGTTGCTCTTTTCCAAGTTTTAGCTCTTCAAATAACTGCGCCGTTGCATATGGACTAGGAAGCCAAATTAATCGCAGCTTAGGAAAGTGTAGTGTAAGCAATTGCAACTTCTGCATAATATCCGCATTTGTAGATGAAGTATTTTGCGAAAGCATAAATTTCCCTTGCAAATGGAACGGTCTATTTTGATCGAATTCAATTAGAAGTACCGGCTGGGCATAGTTACGTTGCATTTGAACGCATTGATTATATAAGCGACCCGAATTCAGTGAGCCAATTAAATCGGATATGGATTTACGCTCCACGCAAATCTCTGGCGTTAGTATGTAATCACCTACGGCAATTGTAACAGGCAACACCTCAAATCCGCGTTTGTGTAAGATTCCCGGCAAATCTGAACGAAACTCACGCATATCAACAATTATTTTCATTTTGGTTGCAGCAGCAGTTGACGCAACTTGTCCGCCAGCACATCTACTTTGTTTGTTGGCTGTTTCTAGTGTGGTACTGGCGCTGGTCTCATCTTCTGGAGAGATTTTGTTAAGAGTAAAAACTTCATCCGTTTTGCCATCTTGATATTTAGTTATAACAGATGTCTAGATATGTATAGAGTGAAAGTAATTTTATCATCAACATTTGTACAATATTTGGGATATTTTGGATTCACTTACTCTCTTCATTTGGATGATCATCTCAAAAGTTTGCTTTTCACGTCTTAAACTTGTTAAAAATGATTGTTCCTCAACGGTTTTCCCATACACAAGAAAATAGATTTTCATACGTTCATTTGCCGCTCGCCTTTTACGTGCTTCATAGATCTCCAATTGTCTAATCGCTGTTACATTTGAATGATACATAATCACATACTGCGGTTCTATCTCGTTGAGAACCCGATTCAATCCCATGGAGCCTTCAAGTTCCGTTTTAAATGTTTGTATGCAAATAAGTGGCAGTTTGCATGCAATCACTGCTGTGCTGATATCAAGATTCTCCGCCTAAATAGAAGAAAAATACAAATCATATTTATTATGAGGATATTTTGTTTACACTTATTTACATTGAAGGAAGGCAATCAATCCATTGTCAGATATAGTAAGCAATCTTCATGGATCACATAGGATCATACTTGTAAATATTTTATTATAATGAGTAGCAATTTGGAAAAGAAACGAAATTTTGTTCTTGTTGTAGTGGATAAGTTTTCATTACTGAAATATGACACTCCGTTGGGCCAAGAGAATGCTCTTGGGGTCAATCCATAAAGATACCTAGCTTTAAATTCTCATGATTGGGAAGCTTATAACTAAAGGTGTCAAGGCCGACCTAGGTAAATTTTGTAGTAGTTTTGGACTTAAAGCGCTGTGAAGAGATAGGTACTTGAAGAAATAAAATAAGCATGGGCATTATTACAAATAATAGTAAAATAATTAAGATACAGATGCACATACCTTGAAAAAGGTTGAAATACTGATACATTATTTATATATCGGAATCATTTGCATAGTTACAACTGTTATTGTGATGTTCTAATGAATTATTGGAGTCATTGAGTTGCTTCTGTGTCATAGTGAGTATATAGCTCTCATGAAAATTACATATATCAAGCTCTTCATCACCAGCATCAGCTGCATTTAATAACTGCGTTAATTCATCTTGTCCATTACATTCATTCGCATCATCATTTTCTCCTTTGCCAAATTTATTGATGTTTGACGTTTGGTAAGATTGTTTTTCGTTGTGGTTATCATGTAACTTTCCGTAGTTCTTACTAAGTTTACCAATGGTTAACTGTTGTCGCAAAGCTTGGCAGAGCAAGAAACGTTCTCCGCTTTGAGTGAGCAATTGATTGAGTTGATAACATGTGCGCGCATCTTGACACAATATCAATACTTTTCGGCTGCCAGTTTCCTTTTAAACCATACTGGTATTTCATGCATAGCATTAAGTGCTTTCCATTTTGGGCATGGTTCAGGATCAAACTCTGTGGGAGTGTGATAGAAGTTTGATAAAACCAGTTGCAGAGTTAATTAAAATAATCCATCACACAGTTTACCATTTTCTGTATTAAAGACAACTTGGATAGTTTCTTTGCGCTGCCAAAGTCCAACCAGAGTTGCTTAGTGCGTATTCCATGGTGACTTGCTTCATAAGCATATAAGCGGATACTGCATCGTGATAAATAGTTGAACTAAAGGTAGAATAAAAGCGATTTACATGTATTTAATAAGCTAATAATTATGATTAAAGGTTTCCATATACTTACATCATAAGATTGCGCAATGTCTTTAAATCGGCAATAAGAAGCTTTGTTTGTGAGTTCAGCTGATGCCATATGGAATTCAACTGCGCTTGCAATATCTTATGGAAATTTTTTGTCACACAATTCTCAACGGTAATCTCTTCCAAGTCGACTACGCGATTAATACGTTTAATTTCCAGAACTAAATGATCGTACTAGATTCATCTGTATGGTGTCGGTGACATCTTTATATTTGCACAGTTTGTGCTGCATTTTTAGGGCAGCATCTAGGTTCATGAAAACGAGGCCAAATAAACAGTTCTTTACAAAAAGATTTCGCATTGTCCGTTCAGTGAGAATAACCAATAGTAAATGCTCAGCATTGTTGGAAAAAGCTTTATGAAGCCGGTTTTGTTATGTCGGTACAAATTAACGGCAAATGCTTCTGGCATTCGATGACAGTATGTGCCCGCATAACAATTATTCCAGTCTGAATCGGTATACGTTGCTTCAGCAGATCAACGACAAGTATGCGAGTGCTAATAAACTGTATTCCACCTTCAAGATAAACGCGTTCACTGTGTAGATGGTGCTGTTAGGTTACGTTATATATATAATGTTTCATAGTTGCATTTGTAGCCACCTTATGTATGCAGTTGGTTTTTGTAGCCTCCCAGCCAGAACTGTTAATGACTAGTATCAGATTTCCTGCATCGCTGTACATCTTGAGTATATTAATTAGCACGCGATCATAGCTTATGCCTCTACAAGACAAGAAAAAAACTATCCAATGTAATCGTTTGTAATATGGTACATAAGTAAGGATTTACTTAGCGCACACCATTAAGCCATCACTATACACCATGTCGAGGAACATTTGCATTTCGTAATCCAATAATTCAACATCCTTTCGCATGAGATACTCTTCCGCATCGATGATATTCATTAAATCTTCATCGTTTATTACATCTGCGGATGCAACATTTGCATCCATTGTATCGTCGACTACGTTTTTCTTATCATCAACATTTGACGATTCCTGTGCCGCTGCTGCCGCTTCCTCGTCCGCCATTCTGATCAAATTTTTTAAAATATGTAGACATATATAAAAAAACAAATCAACTACTGCAAATATTTAATAATTTGCGGCTTTACAAGATAAACGTGTTGAGAAAGACCATTTCCTAGGACTAACCAACACTAATTGACCATATGTATATAAATAAAGCTGCTGCACGAACAGTATTCTCCAGGTAATCTGTTACTTTTTCAATAAACACAATAATTTTGTTGTCCAATTAGCAAATAAAATTATTATATGATTACGGCTAATGCATGCTAATCATGGGCATGAGATATTAAAGACTAAAATTGCATCAGTATTAACGGTCACATTAATTCCGACTGGAACATACTGATTGTGTAAAGTCACTCAGACAGAGAGAGACCCACTCTTTTGACAATAATAAGAATTTTACCGGTACAACATACATATGTGCCTTGGTTGTGCATTGCAAAAAATACTAGAGATTTGTGTAAATTAAGTCATTTGAAAATGGCTGAATTTACCGCGGCTTTTTCTGTTTACAAGCCTAAAGGTGCCAATATGAAAAAAAAACCGTCCTCGTCTGTTAGTGCACAGAATGGACGTGGACGTAATAAAGCAAGTGGTATGGATATAACAGCTCAAAGCAGCCGTACCGCCATCACTGTAAAGAAGCCTGGACCCAAGCCCAAAACAACAGTAGCAGCAGTAAGCTGCCACAAAGAAAACGTGCGCACAACAACAAAAAAATCATTACCAAACAGGGACCACGAACATTAAAGCAAAAACAAAATTGCAAGCATTCGATCCAAACAATATTGAATGTAACAATTCAAAAAGACGATCAAAACAAACGAAAAACCGAAAGAACAGTTGGTAAAAAGAATCACGTTCTGAGGCAACGAAAGATCAGCGATGAATGATGGATGAGCGACGGAAGCAGCGATGAATCGACGAAGGCGTGATGATGCAGCGACGGAAGCATGACGATGATGATAATGATGACGACGGAAGCAGCGATGATGATGATGATGACGACGGAAGCAGCGATGATGATGATGATGACGATGATGATGATGATGACGACGGAAGCAGCGATGATGATGAAGTGCTTTCTAACGTGCTTGTCTCAGATATCAGAAGCAAAAGGATCCAAAACTCACAATGGGAGACGAATAATGATCAACTTTAAAGATATTAAATTGGATAATGCCATCATTAAAAACGAAAACAACAAAAATAAGTCTAGCCAACAACAGCAAAAGAGGGCTTCAATCTGCACTACCAAATCGCATGCTGCTAGTAGTCTTAACGATGTCCTGAAAGAAAGCAGTATTACGATTGGTAAGAATACGTTAACCTGGTTATTGCAACCATGTTTAACAGCTGGAAAAGTTCTTTAGAAACTAACTGGATGATGATTTACACGATTCATCTTTCAAAGCATCATGCTTGCTAAACCATTTGGAGCTAATGTAGATATCACCACATATAAGAATGGGATTCGCGAGACACACCGAGTAGGTCGTGCCACGCCACCGCATTGGTCGCATTATGGAGACGGTTGCAGCATTCGTTTTCCCCGTTACCTACCGAATTTGTTCAAACTGAACGCTCGAGTCTTTCATTGTTTTGTGGTATCTATCTTTACTGCACAGGATTGCAAGGATTTCCACGATAATATGAAGCCTCGCGGACTGCAAGTGGGCGTACGTAAACGTGCCGTCTCGCTCACTCGATTCTTCGCGATGACAATTGTGAACCTTTCCACCCGGTAGATTCCACGAGGTCATGCACCGAGCCTGGATTCTACTCGTTGCACATTACCTGAGTTCCGAAACAATCCTATGCTGATTAATAGGTAAATTGATGCCGCTGGTATAAAAGCTATAAAATCAAAACTGAATTTTCGTCGTGGCCTTCCACTGATTTAAATCTTGGCTTTGTTTACATATCAGATAGCAGCGCTGCGAATTGCAAGAAAAAAAGATAAGATTTCTACTTTAATGCCTGATAATAAACAAATTGAGCGCCGTCGGTGCGCGTAGTTACACTGACGCTGATGGGATGTGGCAGTGTAATTACGAGTTGACGTTGCGCACTAATGTTCGACTCTTGCGTGCAAACATTTTGCGTTTGGTGCGCGAAGAAGGCACAACAAAGATTTACTACCATAGCGACAATGCTCGTGAGTATTGCAAATACGATCCGAATTACTTGGTGGAAAGTTCCACGAATGAGGTCACTATTGGACGCTTATAAAATCGTATCCGGCCTATATCGGTGTATCCCAATTTCCTTTGACGGATGATCATCATAAAATTGAAATAGCCACCGCTCTGTACTGAAGAAAAAGCTATTCATTAAGTAAAATTACAAGAGCATTAGCTCGTTGTTATATATTTTTAGTATCTTAAATAATCATAGTATATAATAATAAAAACATTATGAATGTAAGTAGAGATGACTTGTTTTTTTGTTCTGTTATTATAATACTAAACTTAATACTAATTCATTAAGCTGGGCATACGACTCATGATTTATATTTTGAAGAGACAGTGCAGTATTAAATTGTAAGGTGGGTATTTGTGCCAATATTGGAGATGTTTAATGTTGGTCAAGAGGCCAGTTAGTCAAATTTGCGGCTGAGATCGGCTCCGCAGAAATGGCTTGTTACGACGGACGATGTTGTGCGTGATTTGGATAACGAGATGAAAACTGCGCATGCCCGTCTGGAATGAACAAGACCAGTAAGTTGGGTTGATGGAAGAGTACCGGTGAGAAACTGTCCCCATCCCGTCAACTTCTTCGTATGCAGATGACGAGTAACCATGTTTTTTAAATCTCTGGAGCTGGTTGGAGTGAAGAAGTATGGTGGGGCAGAGCCGAAGTGCCACTCTGCCTCATTGGCGCATTCATTTCCGCGAATACCTTGGTGGCTGGGAATCCAAAGAATGGTGATTTTGTTGTGGTGTATAGTGCATAATTTCTGGATTTTGCGAATTGTGTGATCGTTATGCTTTCGATTTTCTATAGCTAATATCGAGGATAGGCTGTCGGCAGTGAATATCGCAGAGGAGATCCGCTGAGGTATTGCAGGTTGCAAGGATGGAAGAATTCGGTTAGATCAATGCGTACAACTATTTTTCGGTTGGACATAAAGTTTTTAACATAGTCTATAGCTTAGGGCTAGCTTTCCATTCAGAAAGTTGTAAGGATATCAGTGGGCTCATTCTGTCAAAGGCCTTGGCAAAATCGGGAATATGGATATAAGTTAACACGACCATAGTCGCGACCCAACTTGTGAGATGTGCCTCGATTTGCGACGCAGCTTTCTGGACGTCATCCGGTCGCTGCAATGCGCTATCCGATCGAGTATGCACGAGGCGCAAACCAAGCGGTTTTGCTGCATTGACCGGACCAGATTAACTGACACGACACGCTGACGGTTAGGGCTAAGTTTTATAATAAACTCAATGTGTTAGTCTAGTTTTAGTTAAAACTTGTATAAAAGTCTAGATCAGCAATGGGAGAAAACTCAAAATAAAAAACAACAGCATTTTTTTTAATAAACCAAAATAAAAAAACATTTTTTTTAATATTTAATCAAAAGTAAAAAAGCACACCGTTTTTTTTAAAACCAAAATAAAAAAAACAACACCGTTTTTTTAAATAATAATAAACTCAAAAGTAAAAAAAAAAAACACCGTTTTTTTAATAAAACCAAAATAAAAAAACACACCGTTTTTTTTTAATAAACTCAAAAGAAACACACACGTTTTTTTTAAAAAACCAAAATAAAAAAACAGAAAGAACAACACACAGTTGCTTTTAAAAAAGAAAAAAATCTTTTTGCCCAAAGGCAAAATAGAAAATAAGTGGACTTAATATAACATGATAAATCTAATATTGTGATAACGTGATTTGAAAAACAGAACTGAGTTTTTAATACTGTTTGTGATTTAAAGCAAAGTGAAACAAGAAGCAAACTATTTTGTGAAGAAACAATTAACAGCTTGAACCTTTTTAACAGTGAAAAGTGAAGAAACAACTTGAAATTTTTCAAGAATTATCAAGTACAACGAAGATCTAAAAACTGAGTGTGAAGAAACAGCTTGAACCTTTTCAACAAAAAGAATTATTCAAAACTAAGTTTTGATTGAACAAAGATAAATATTTTAAAGTGAAAAGTGAAGAAACAGCATTGAAGATTTTTCAAGTCAAAAGTAAAGATACAAAGAAAGAAACATCAAAGAAGATAAAAACAGCAACAGAAAACCAACAAAAGGATCTCGAACTCTACTAAGAAGCCACCGGACCCAACCCACAACCAAAAGAATAGGAACGCAGCCTGCTCATCGAAATTCAAATGAACATTTGAGAGAGTTTTGTATGAGTGATAGTGAAATAAACCAGTTATCTCAGCAATTGAGATATTTAGAAATTAACATAGGAAATAACGATAGGAGGCAAGAAAGCCAAGTGACAGATACAGACCAAACACAAAAAATGGACGCCAGACGTTAAAAGCTGTAATACAGACTGCTGTCAACACAGCTCTTGCGAAACAGAATGATATGTTGGAGAAATTAAAGACTATCACCAAACGAATGGACAGTTTTGTAATGGCTACACCTGAAAGATACGCAGGATTACCAGGAAGCTGTATGAATCATTGCGTGATAGCTGCACACACCGCATACAAGTGATTGAACCATATGAAGGTAGTTCCAAACATTATCAGGCCGTTGCAATTATTAGAAATAAAATCAGAGGTCCAGCTGACATGGTATTGGCATCATTCAATACCGTGTTAAACTTCAAAGCAATCATTAGTAGACTCGACTTTACATATTCGGACAAACGTCCAATATACCTTATAGAACAGGAAATGTCAACCCTGCGTCAGGGAAATATGACATTACTTCAATATTATGACGAGGTTGAGAAGAATATCAGTAACAAGAAATGTCTACGATACTGTTCTTGCGGCATCAATACAAATATAGACATGGACGCATTACGTGTATTTATATGCAAGAGGCTCTGAACTACCAGAACAATACTGTTCGCTCAATATGCTAAGAACCTACGAATATCGGACTGTGAAGCCTCGAACCAGACTGCTAAGGTGAACACATGACAACAGGGACCAAAGAAACAAGAGGCCCGCACAAAACCGGATGTGGGTGAACCAACGGAAGTCAGACCACGCATTGCGTAGTAAACAGATTACAACGCCAAACGGCCAGCCTCAGGAATATTTTAATAACCAGTACACAACTCGGTATCAGGTCAACCACGGGCAGAATTACAGGCACCGATTAAGAGAGGCTCGATAACGGGACCGAAGCATCAAAGAATTAACCACACGACTCACGACAATGCTACAACCGATCAAGAGGAGAATGAATACCAAGCCATGCGGACTCAATGGCGACAGCTAGAACGATGAGCTCAGCGATTTTGATCAAATAAATTTTTTAAACCAAAGCTCCCCGCTACCGTTCATAGAGAGAATAGTTGCAGGGAGAACATTAAAACTATTAATAGACACAGGGGCGTCTAAGAATTATATAAAACCTTTAAAAGAATTAAAACACATAAAGTCAGTAAATAGCCCATTCTTTCAAAATCAATTCATGGTTTTAACACCATAAATGGAAACATTTTAACATAAAGATTTACATGTTTTAATACCATTAAGCCTAAACATAATGTCATACACAGACGGACGCTACGTTAGATTTTAAGAATAAACAGTTGAAGACCAACTCAGGGTCAGAACAAATACAATTTTTTAAGTGTGCAAATGTGAATTTCACACGAATTGAAGACATAAAAGTACCTCCAACAGTTGCTGACAAATTTGAGAAAATGATAGGAAAGTGGATGGGAGTCTTTGCAGACCCTAATGAAGCACTTCCATTTAATACGAATATTGTGGCCACTATTCGCACCGAAAGTGAAGACCCAGTATATTCTAAACTGTACCCCTACCCTATGGGTGTGGCAGATTTTGTAAAAAACGAGGTAAATAATTTACTAAAAGATGGTATCATCAGACCATCAAAATCTCCCTATAACAACCCGGTTTGGGTTGTTGATAAGAAGGGTACAGACGAGCAAGGCAACGTGAAGAAACGCCTTGTAATAGATTTTAGAAAATTAAATATGAAAACAATAGAGTACAATCAATCTATTCATTCGGTTACAAATAAAAAGCTGAGCGATCGGATTAATAATGATTCACTTGAGGGTAGAGAGCAAGTCACTAACTTGCTCAAAAAAGCACAACAGGCACAATTGGAACGAAACAACTCTTCCAGACAGAATAGAGTATTTGACGTAGGGGAACGTGTGATGGTCAAGTCTAACAAAAGATTGGGTGACAAATTGACCCCCCTTTGTGTAGAAGGAAGAATTCAAGCCGACCTGGGAACTACAGTTCTCATTAAAGGGAGGGTGGTCCATAAGGACAATATAAAATAATCATATTTCCCTTAAATAAGAAATACAATTTATATTGCAGGACTATGGTATTGCTACTTTTCATCCAGACATCCATCTCAAAACTTACAAATTACACTAACTCGGACTACATCCCCATTCATGACGGAGACGTAGTAATTTGGCAGGACTCTTTTTATCTCCAACACACTGTAAATCTAACAAAGTATTCGGAAATCGTAGAGGAAACAATAGCTTTATCTGACCATTTTCCACAGTCACATATGCGGAAAATCCTGGACTCAGACACAACGCATATGAGAACCTTACTAACGACTTTAAGTATCCATCATAGACATGCTAGAAGTCTTAATTTCCTGGGCACCGCTCTGAAGGTAGTAGCTGGAACACCGGACTTCGACGACTTCGAACAGATAAGTTTCAACCAAAAGCAGCTTATTAATTCTGAAAATAGGCAAACCATAATAAATACAAAAGCACAGGAACAAATCAATAGGCTTACAGAGACGGTAAATGCAATTATTAGTAATGCAAACCTTGACACAGGACGATTATACGAAACATTGTTAGGCAGAAATAGAATCATTATCAACGAAATACAAAACTTAATGCTCTCCATAACCCTAGCAAAGATCGGGATCGTAAATCCCACCATTTTAGACAAAGATGATCTTCACAACATAATTAATGAGCATTCTACAAATATAACTATAACCGATTTAATGGAAGTAGCATCTATAAAAGTCTTTTTAGATAATAGTGTCATATATTTTTTAATAAAATATCCTAAGCCTAGATTAGTCTGTAAGAAAATCACCGTATTTCCTGTTCAGCATAATGAGAAGATCATCAGTCTCACGGACAACAACGTGGCAGAATGTGGTAATCAGGTGCTAGCAATCGGAAACTGCAGAGTTACACTTATGTCGACCTTCTGCAAAGAGATATCATGGCCGACATGCGCGCAACAGCTCCACTCAGGAGGGGTCGCACATTGCAACACTCAACCAAGCCACCTGGAACATTTAATGGTAGTCGATGAAGGCGTTATTATCATCAATGACGACACCGTCCAAGTAAAGACAACAGACGGGGTCGAAAGGTGTGTCGTCGGAACGTACCTTCTTACCTTCGATGATGAAGTTTGGATAAATGGTTCCCTTTATAAAAACAAGAAGGGTACCCTAAAGAAAGCGCCAGGTTCAGCTACGGCGGCACTTCTTAATATCACGGGTCACCAGGATATTTTGAGCTTGCCCCATTTAAAAAAATTAAGCATCGAGAACCTGAGATATATCGAGGAAATTAAAGAAGGTATGATAACGAGACCGGATATGTCCGGTATCGCCACCGCCGTCATTCTGACTCTCTGCTATGGTATCATTACTCTATGCCGGAGGCAAAAGAGAGCTCGCCGCCAACGCTCGCTTCAAGCTGCCCTAGATAACATCAGGAAGACCGAGGACGGCCTTCATTTAAGCGAGGGAGGAGTTAACACGATCACATAGTCAAGCGACCCAACTTGTGAGATGTGCCTCGTTCCCACGATATTGCTGACGCAGCTTTGTCTGGACGTCATCCGGTCGTTTCTGCAATGCGCTATCCGACGGATCGGATGTATTGCACGAGGCGCAAACCAAGCAGTTTTGGTCTTTGCTGCAATGAACTGACCGACCGGATCGGATTAACTGCACGAGGCGCAAGCTAAGCAGTTTTTAGGGCTAAGTTTTATAATATAAATAAACTCAATGTGTAGGTTTAGTTTAGTTTTAAGTTGGGATTCAGAAATAAAAGTTATAAAAACTTAATTTATATGGGTTCTTTTTTTATTTTTTTTTTTTTTTTTGATATGGTTGAGGTGGTCGATGTATAGGAGACTGTCAATAGTTGATTTACCTTTTTTAAAGCCAGTTTGACAGAAGTGTAAAAGTTTATTATTAATAATAAACCTGCAAAGGCGTTTCGCAACTATTTTATCTAGTACTTTAGAGAGGCAAGGGTTAAGTGAGATTGGACGGCAGGCATTTATTGCAGTTTTATCTGATGTAGGTTTTAATATCGGGACTATTAAGCTGGTTTTGTAGGCTTGCGGTATATAGTGTTTTAGGATTAGGTTTTGTAGTCTGAGTACTCTGAGCTTAGGTTTCATTGTCCAGATTTTGGAGTATAGTGTAGTTATTCTTATCCAGACCGGGAGTACGTCCTTTTATTCAGTTGAGAGCAGCTGAAAACTCTATGGCTGAAATATTGCCTTCGATTATTCGAGCTGCTTTGAAGCTGGTAGCAAGTACAGATTTTTTGGCAGCGATACATGTAGGTGGAAAATTTGCATCATCGACGCATCTGAGAAGTTTTTGCATAAAATATCTGCGATCTCACTTTTATTTGTTGTATGCTGTGATGTTACTGGGTTAAGGGTACTGTGTATGATTTTGCATGGTTTTAAGCCACAGAACCGTCTTATATTGTGCCATATTTTTCTGGATGGTGTGGACGGGTTGATTTGGGAGGTGAACTTAAGGGTGCTTTCTTTTTTTTTTTCTAGTTTAAGTGCTCCTCGAAATTGTGCATTAGTTTTTTTGTAGTTTATTATGTTTTGTTGGGTGATGTGTCTTTTTAAGGTTTGCCATGCTGTTATTTTGCAAGTGCGAAGAGTGTGTAAGTTTTTGTTCCTCCAAAGGGTGGTACGGTGAGGGTTTAAATGAGGGATGGAGAAATGGGCACTGGGGGAATAATTTTATTAATTGAGCCTGCTTCTTTGTTTATGTTAGTACTGCATGGCTTTTCGGAAGAGAGTCTCTTCGTTAGGTTAGAAAATAGAGTCCAGACCAGGAGTTAGATTAAATATGATTGGAATGGAACTAAAGAGAGTTGAGATTATAGAGATGTGGTCACTGCCATAGTGATTATCTTCGGTTTCCCACTAACTATCAATGCTTAACTCTGGACTGCAAAATGTGAGGTCTATACTTGTAAGAAAGCTGTGGATACTTAGATGGGGTGGTGAGCCATTGTTTAATAGAATGTAGTTTGAGTGTGATATAAAGTTTTCAAATATTTTACCTTTTCTATTGATAGTTTTTGAGCCCCATTTTCTGTGCCAGTAGTTAAAATCACCAATGGCTATTGTGAGTATGTTTGTTGTGTGGAGGACAGATACTAGATTTCCCATCGAGAAGTGTCTATGTGGAGCAATGTATGCTGAGATTACACGAAGTGTTTTTTTTTGTGTAAATTCTGGCGGGATTCAATTGATTTGTGGATAAGCAAATCTACCCCTCCGTAAGTGGAGGCTATAATAAGGGTTAACAGGGAGTAGTTGGTATATATGGTAAAGGATAGGGTGTTCTGTAGATGAGTTTCTTGTAAGACTAAAACGTGGGGTTTGTGTTTGTATATTAATAATTGTAGCTCGCTACAGTTGTTAAAGTATCCGTTTATATTCCATTTTAAAAGGCATGGATAAATAATTATACGAAAGAAGAGGGTGTGGTAAAGTAGAGGCAAAAATTTGAAAGCAATTGGCAGTGGAATACCATGGCTACTATTGTGCCGGCTGAAGCAAATGTGACCTGGGGTTTAGAATGATGTTCACATGAGCAGTAGAAGGAAGCGAACAGTTGAATGTGCTGAGAGATTCAGATAACTTTGCCGAGGGTTCCTACATGTAACGCGTTTCGGATTCCATCTACTACTCACCAGAGGAATGGGATTAATTTAAATTTAATTAAGTCATCAAAATCAATGACATCAGTGAGAGGGTTGGGTTGGATGGATTAGATTTAAATTTAACTACACATTGTTTTTGGTTTTTAAATTAGTTTTAATAGTGCATGTATTTTTCTTTGCGGAAATTTTCACCTTTGTGCTAGAAAGGACTGCCGCTTGTAGGTTCGTTAGATCCGATATTGATTGGCCTGTTTCATATTTATTTTTTCTAGAACTCTGATAGCCTGTAACTCCTTTTTTTTTGTACTTAAGGCAGTTTCGGTCAAAGATACTGTGATGATAGTTGGAGATAGAGCTTTCTTTGCAGTTAATGCAGCATTTAAGGCGATTACAGAGTAACGATTCGTCATTGTGAGATTGTGCATAGCTTGTCTCTACTGCAGTTATTTGTTGTGTGCCCTAAACGTCCGCAGTTTTTGTAGCGAAGTGGAATAGTCACATATGGTCGTGCGTTTATTTTTTCGTAGCTAACTTTAATTTCCGTTGGGAGAGAAGCGAATGTTAAAATTATGATCCCAGTTTCCTTAAGAGAGTCTTGTTGCTTTTTAAAGATTTTCTTGCATTCTGTTATGTTCTGCGCTTTTAGCTCTTAGCATTTATAGCATTTTTTAAGGTTTTTCGTTTGTCTATATTGATTAGGTTATTTATCAGGTGTTTATCAGGTGCTTCTCTTTCCTTCACTACGGGTTGTTGTTGTTTTATCATTTTTACTTTACTCTTGTCAATTTGTCAAATGATAAGAATTCCCGTAAGAATAGTTTGTTCGAGATTATTTTACACTTATATAGCAAAAAAAATTGTCGGTACCCAACGAGTGATAGAGCCGAACTGCAAGTTCCACTAGTTTTATGCGCCTCTAACTAATGAATAGATGTCTTTGTACATGATATACTTTCTTCTTAAATACACTTTGTTGTAACTCTTATTCCATATTAGTTTTGTCTTAACCTTAGTATGATGTAGAGATCTTGATTGTGGTGAGGTCATTGTACGGTGGAGATGGTCAATATTGGCCATTTGGAAGCAATCTGTCACAAAACGAAGGGCGTTATTTTAACGAATTTGAGTACCATTAAAGAATGGAGTCTAGAAGGAACAGAAGCTACGTAATTCAGGACAGAACGTATAATTGGCTTGTAAATGGTAATTAAAGTCTCATTCACCTTTTAGCCTGCTTTATCCTAGAGATGAAGATGGAAGTTTTTGATTTGGATGATGAAAGCTTCAAGTTGTAGCCACCAAAAAAATTAGAAAATTATTAGGCTGCAAAAATATGAAGAAAGAAATGGTACCTCAAGGAGGTAATTGCATTTTGCTCAACGTTAAAAAACAGTGGCAACAGTCGATCATGCATATGAAAGTATGAAAAATGTACGTAGTTGGTGATGTGTGTATGAGATCAATTAAAAGTATTAATGATTAGATTTCGCATAGTCTTTTCAACGTGAGAATAACCAATAGTAAATGCTTCAGCATTGTTGGAAAAAGCTTTTATGAAGCCGGTTTTGTTATGTTGTCGGTACAGATTAACGGCAAATGCTTCTTGGCATGATTCAATGACTGTATGTGCCCGCATAACAATTATTCCAGTAATCAGCTGAATCGGTATACGTTGCTTCAGCAGATCAACGACAAGTATACGAGTGCTAATAAACTGTATTCCACCTTCAAGATAAACGCGTTCACTGTGTAGATGGTGTGCTGTTAGGTTACGTTATATATATAATGTTTCTACTAACCGTTCTGTTGCATTTGTAGCCACCTTATGTATATATTTGCCATGAAGTTGGTTTTTGTAGTAATCCTCTTCCCAGCCAGAATTGTTAATAACTAGCATCAGATTTCCTGCATCGCCATACCTTGAGTATATTAATAAGCACGCGATTACAGCTTATGCCTCTAAATTTCAAAGAGACAAAAACAAGAAATGGCCGAATGCGAGTCAGACTCGTACACGGAGGGTTCCGTACCAGATTGAGGTTTGTATGGGAGGTACCCCTCCTAGTTACCCGATCAAATTGAAATTTCGACAATATAAGTTTCTGCTGTGTAGCCACCAACCATCCAAATTTTAAGATCGTGGGATTACTGGATCGTATAGCTGGCATACAAACCAAAATGTTTAGTGTATACGGACTCCTTTAAGTTTTTGAAAATATTTTAGTTTTAGTATTTGTAGCTGATGCCCGGATAGAATTACATATTCTTTGAAAATTTCAAAACTCTAGCTATTGCGGCTTATGAGATATGACCCGAGGACGGACGGACAACGACGTCTCTGCAATAGGGTTTCTTTTGGGTCTGGAACCCTAAAAACTATCCAAAGTAATCGTTTGTAATATGGTACATAACTAAGGATTTACTTAGCGCACACCATTAAGCCATCACTATACACCATGTCAAGGAACATTTGCTTTTCGTAATCCAATAATTCAACATCCTTTCGCATGAGATACTCTCCCGCATCGATGATATTCATTAAATCGTCATCGTTTATTACATCAGCGGATGCAACATTTTTCAGTTGGGGCAATTTTAAACTTCCTATTCTTGTTATTTTTTCCTCCTGCTTTTTGGGTTTTGTAATTCACCAGAAACAAGATAAATGTGTTGAGAAATACCATTTCCTAGAGCTAACCAACACTAATTGACCATATGTATATAAATAAAGCTGCTGCACGGAACAGTATTCTCCAGGTAATCTGTTACTTTTTCAATGAACACAATAATTTTGTTGTCCAATTAGCAAATAAAATTATTATATGATTACGGCTAATCCATGCTAATCATGGGCATGAAATTAGACTTTAATTACATCAGTATTAACGGACACATTAATCAAAAGATATTAAGTGACTTTTCGACTGGAAAATACTGATCGTGTAAAGTCACTCAGGCAGAGAGAGACCCACTCTTTTGACAATAATAAGCATTTTACCGGTAGAATATACATGTGCTGTGGTTGTGCATTACAGAAAATCCTAAAGATTTGTGTAAATTAAGTCATTTGGAAATAAAATGGCTGAACTTACCGCGGCTTTTTCTGTTTACAAGGCTAATGGAGTAAAGAGTGTTCATAAAAATGCCAATATGAAAAAAAAACCGTCCTCGTCTGTTAGTGCACAGAATAGACGTAAACGTAATAAAGCAAGTGGTATGGATACAATAGCTCAAAGCAGCCGTACCGCCATCACTGTAAAGAAGCCTGGACCCAAGCCCAAAACAACAGTAGCAGCAGTAAGCAAGAGTGCCACAAAGAAAACGTCGGCACCAGTAACAACAAAAAAATCATTACCAAAAACTAATGGGACCACAGCAGGCGTCACCAAAAAAACAATAATAAAAGCAAAAACAAAATTGCAAGCACTCGGTCCATACAATATTGATCAATGGGTTGGTAACAATACCAAAAAACTGACCAAAGAGCAAGAGAACCGAAAGAAACAGTTGTCAAAGATTCAGAAAATCAGCATTGATGATGGCGACGGAAGCAGGGTTGATGATGATGATGACGACGGAAGCAGCGTTGATGATGATGATGACGACGGAAGCAGCTTTGATCATGATAAAGTGCTTTCTAACGCGCTTGATATGAAACCAGATATGAAACCAGAAGCAAAAGGATCCAAAACTCCAGGAAAACGTAAAATCGTGGAGACGAATAATGATCAACTATCGAAAGATATTAAATTGGATAATGCCATCGTTAAAAATGAACCCAACAAAAATAAGCCTAACCAACAACAGCAAAAGAGGGCTTCAATCGGCACTACCAAATCGCATGCTGCTAGTAGTCTTAACGATGTCCTGAAAGAAAGCAGTATTACGATTGGTAAGAATATGTTAACCTGGTTATTGCAACCAGTCTCAACTGAAAATTTCTTTAAAACTAACTGGGAGAAGAAACCATGTTGTATCGAGAGTAATTCAACAGAGAGATTTTCACGATTAATTTCTTTCGAAGCCATCGACCAAATGCTTCTTACTAACCATTTGGAGTTTACGACTAATGTAGATATCACCACATATAAGAATGGGATTCGCGAGACACTAAATCCAGTAGGTCGTGCCACGCCACCTAGTATTTGGTCGCATTATGGAGACGGTTGCAGCATTCGTTTCCTCAACCCCCATGTTTACCTACCGAATTTGTTCAAACTGAACGCTACACTACAGGAGTTCTTTCATTGTTTTGTTGGTGCTAATGTATATCTTACTCCACCAAATAGTCAAGGATTTGCACCTCATTTCGATGATATTGAAGCCTTCGTACTGCAAGTCGAGGGACGTAAACGTTGGCGTCTTTACGCTCCGCTCAACCCCAATGCTGTCTTGCCACGTGAGTCTTCGAAAAATTTCAAGCCCGATGAAATTGGTGACCCAATATATGAAACTGTTCTCACACCCGGTGATGTCTTGTACTTTCCACGAGGTACGATCCACCAGGCATGTACCGAGCCTGGATTCTACTCGTTGCACATTACGCTGAGCGTTTACCAAAAACAATCCTATGCTGATTTAATAGGTAAATTGATGCCGCTGGTATTGGAAAAAGCTGTAAAATCAAAACTGAATTTTCGTCGTGGCCTTCCACTTGACACTTTCCAAAATCTTGGCTTTGTTTACACATCAGATGACACAAAGCAGCGCTGCGAATTGCAAGAAAAAATCAAATCAATCGTTTCTACTTTAATGCCTGATAATAAACAAATTGATGCCGCCGTGGATCAACTTGCTAAAAAGTATCAGCATGAAGCATTGCCTCCTATGCTGAACACCGAGGAGGAAGTGCGTTCTATACACGGTGCGCGTAGTTACACCGACGCTGATGGGATGTGGCAGTCTAATTACGAGTTGACGTTGCGCACTAATGTTCGACTCTTGCGTGCAAACATTTTGCGTTTGGTGCGCGAAGAAGGCACAACAAAGATTTACTACCATAGCGACAATGATCGTGAGTATTGCAAATACGATCCGAATTACTTGGAAATTCAGCAGAATGAGGCTGGCACTATTGCGACGCTTATAAAATCGTATCCGGCCTATATCGGTGTATCCCAATTTCCTTTGACGGATGATCATCATAAAATTGAAATAGCCACCGCTCTTTGGGAGCGTGGACTACTGATTATGGAAAATCCATTGAAATAGCTTTTGTGTGGCAAGTTCCACTAGTTTTATACGCCTTTAACTAATGATTAGATGTCTTTGTACATGATATACTTCCTTCTTAAATACACTTTGTTGAAACTCTTATTGCATATTAGTCTTGTCTTTGCGTGTGTGGAATACTTCGGTGGGAAGTCATCGTAAAACCCTAAACAAATAGAGCCAGTTTCCATTGTAGCCTGCTTTGTCCTAGTGATGAAGATGGAAGTTTTTGATTTGGATGATGAAAGCTTCAAGTTGTAGCTACCGAAAAAATTAGAAAATTATTAGGCTGCAAAAATATGAAGGAAGAAATGATGCCTCAAGGAGGTAATTGCATTTTGCTCAACGTTAAAAAACAGTGGCAACAGTCGATCATGCATATGAAAGTATGAAAAATGTATGTAATTATTTATTTATTTTATTTACACATCAGATGACACAAAGCAGCGCTGCGAATTGCAAGAAAAAATCAAATCAATCGTTTCTACTTTAATGCCTGATAATAAACAAATTGATGCCGCCGTGGATCAACTTGCTAAAAAGTATCAGCATGAAGCATTGCCTCCTATGCTAGTTTAAAAATTACAAGAGCGTTGGCATTGTTGGCCTTCAGGTCGTTGTTATGTATAATTATAATTATTAATTAATTATGTATGTACTATAAGAAAAACATTTATGATTGTAGGTGATGTGTGTAAGAGATCAATTAATAGTATTGACGATTTAGACTTGATTGAAAATGTTGGATGCTATAAGGAAGTTTATAGTGGTTGTTATGTTGGTTGGTGTTGGATTCTGCCTTTTCAGAGTAGAGGGTCTACGTTGCTGAAAAATTTGAAAGACTGTGGCCTAGTCTTCGGCGAGTAAATTTAGTCTGATGTAAGCGGGTTAGTTGTTGATCAACGTGTTTGAGAAACATAGGTCAGGGGACCATTTGAGGATTTATAGATTGGTGCCACTTGTTTGTATGGTGGAAGGTTTGTGTGCTTATTTGGTGGAGCATATTTTTTTTAATATCTTTGAATGTCTCTGGTGTTTATGGTGATGTGATGATGAGGGGTTGGTTAGTAACGCATTTGGCACTAGCGTCTGATGTTGACATAGAGTTTAAATTTAAAAAAAAATTTTTATTTTTATGTTATGCACAGCTGAGGGGTAGTTGTCACAGTTGTTAACATTTTTGATTTCGTCTATCGCCGCCAAGAAGTCAGAGCAGATGCAAAATTGACCGGGCGTAGCTTTTAGAGTATTGAACGCAACTAAGATAGCAATAATTTCAGATGAGAACACTGATGCGTAAAAGGAAAGAAGACCGGATTCAATGATGGAATTTTCGGTAGTAATGGTAAATGTTGTGATGCCATTGTTTTGAGAGAATGTGTGTGTATTCCTATGTGTCGTTTTTTGCTTCAGCAAATCAAAAATGTAGTAATAAATAATGGAAAAAAGCAAATCCTATATTTGCGTTGAATTCTTATTTTAAAATCTAAATAAAATCAGTTTATATTAAATCGTTGACTGTCTCCTTGGCCCAGAGGTTAGTGCGCTGGATTGACATCCCAAAAGTCGCGTTTCGATTCCCGCTCAAGGCAAATCTGGCCCTGCACTTTTCTATTGTAATTTCCTCCTTTCCTTCATAAAATAAATAAAGAAATATATATTTTAAATCGCATTACTCACTGATGATATCGATAATTCTGGCTGCTGCGAATATCGATAACAAGATTTTGGATTTTCTGACAGTCACAGTGAAAAATATTTTAGAATTTCTTATCACTATTATTTAGTATTGTTTTTATTTTAAGTAATTCTTATAAATATCGATATATATATAAATCAGAATAAAGAATATGGCAAATCATGGTGATATCCATCGTTTAGAGGGCACAATCAGTCAGCAAGCCCGTGGCGGATTGGTTTTGAAAAAGGCGAGGGCGGTTGAGGAGAGCAATTTCAAAGTTCCGAAGACTTCGCTACTTGGCTTAGATAAATTGGCAACAAAGAAGCGCCAAGAACGTGATCAAGCACAGCGCTTAATATCTTTCAATGATACAGACTACGATGATAGCAAAGATACTGTTGTCTCGGTTGCTAATTCGCCACACGCGTCCACGAGTGATTTTGCCTTCAAGAAACCTGACACAAAAAGCTTTGAAAAATTGAGTCGTCATTTACGCGAACATAAAGATGAGACACCCTCACATACGGGCGGTGTTTCAAAAAAAGCACGTGAACGTTTGCGTGAGCACATACAGCGTGATAGACAAAAAGGTGGTGGTGTGCGGTACAGTACACGTGATGGCAGTAGTCGGGATCATGAAGATCGACGACGCAATTCAGAGCGACATAAAGAACATGATCGAAGGCGCAATGAAAGAGATCGTCATGATTCAGATCGGCGTCGACGTTCAGAAAATTCACCATCAAGGAGTGTATACACTCCGCGTTTTTCGGAGGAACCTGGAACTCCAACTGGAGGAAGTGTAAGTAATAGCTCATGGGACGATGACGACGCAGGTGGTAGCGATCGGCCACGAAAATCTGATTGGGACTTTCCTACACCACGTTCAACGTCCAGTGGTGATGATTGGTCTTCTCGTGGGAAGAGTGGAAATCGCAGTAGACGATCTCAACAACGTGATGATGATACTCCTCGTGCGACACCTGCCCATAATTATAATCAGTGGGCTCACAATCGTAAACATACGGGATCTACGCCTTGGGGGGACAATACCGAAGAGCGTGATATGTGGGAGGAAGAGCAACGGCGTATAGATCGCGAATGGTACAACATCGACGAAGGCTACGATAATGAAAACAATCCATTCAGCGAAAATGCCGAGTACTTTCAACGACGTGAGCAGAAGCTTGAAAGTGTACGTACAAAACGTATAAGTGCACAGCAACGTCAAAACAACAGAGATAATGAATTATGGGAACGTAATCGTATGTTAACTTCCGGTGTAGTTATGTCGATTAATGTGAATGATGACTTCGATGAAGAGGCTCTAGAGCGTGTCCACTTGTTAGTTCATCACATCATACCACCGTTTTTAGATGGCCGCATTGTCTTTACCAAACAACCTGAGCCTGTAGTACCTGTAAAAGATCCAACATCGGATATGGCAATACTTGCACGAAAAGGAAGTCAACTTGTCCGTTCATATCGTGAACAAAAAGAACGCCGTAAGGCCCAAAAGAAACATTGGGAACTAGGAGGCACCAAGCTTGGCAACATCATGGGCATTGAACGGTCACAAGGCGAAAAAGATGAGAAATTTGATGAAGAAAGTGACACTGCCGATTATAAACGTGATCAGAAGTTTGCTGATCATATGCGCGCACAAGACACAACACAGGAAGGAGCAAGAAGTGAGTTTGCACGCAGAAAGACTATTGCTGAACAGCGACGTTTCCTACCCGTATTCGCAGCACGCCAAGAACTGCTTAACGTAATACGCGAGAATTCTGTCATTATAATTGTGGGGGAAACAGGCAGCGGCAAGACAACGCAATTGACGCAATACCTACATGAAGATGGTTACAGTAAATCAGGTATGATTGGTTGTACACAACCAAGACGAGTTGCTGCTATGTCGGTGGCTAAGCGTGTATCGGACGAAATGGGCTCACATCTAGGTAAGCAGTACAAAAATACAAGATACAAAAGCATATTAATCCTAATACCATTAATTGTGCTGCAGGCGAGGAGGTTGGATACGCAATACGATTCGAAGATTGTACCTCAGACAAAACTGTAATCAAGTACATGACAGATGGTATATTACTGCGTGAGAGTCTTCGCGATCCAGATCTAGACAGTTATTCTGCAATAATTATGGACGAAGCGCACGAACGTTCACTGTCGACAGATGTACTCTTTGGATTGCTACGTGAGGTCAGTGTGACTATACTAGAATTGAACAATTCTTTCATATAAAAACTATTGCTTATCAAAATTCTGCAAGCATTGTATGCATGGGGGATACTGTTGTTATGTACATACCTGTATTGAAGAAGAAATTTGAAGCTTTGTGGGGCAAGCAAATAAAGTAGTATTTCCATGTGGCAAATCTGCATGTTATGTATTAGATACAAAACAACATTGGTTAGTAGATGGTACTGTGCTGATTCGAACCAATTTCGGTGTTTTAGAGCCGGCTGAAATGACACAACAGAATCTGTACCCAGTAGGCGGTTAATGTCGACAAAATCTTTGAAAATGTCCACTAAGACCGCATTGCGATTGCCAGAAGTATCACTGAGAAATTGCAGCAAAGCACTGAAACCGTCCATGGCATGTGATAGCAGACGGACACACTAAAAGGGTGCAAAATTAGATGCCATATGAAATTTCCATCGACGAATAATTGCTGAATAACAAAAACAAAAGAAGCCGTTTTTGAAGAAGACGATAACTGGTGATGAAAATTATCTACGATAATGTCGCTCGCAAACAATCCTGGATGAAGACAGACGAAGCGAAGCATTTCAAACGGTGTTTGCCACCGGTCCATGAAGATTTTAATTTGTGAATGGTGGGACTGGAAAGGAATGGATAGTATATATAGATTTCGTTCATTCTGATTTAACATGATTTTCCGCAATAGTATTACGAGGGGCACTACAAAACTTTTGTAAATCGTGAACACACGAATAGTGCAACGATTTTTACGATTTTCGAAGTGGAAGATAGTGTGGAAAGACTTCATTCGGCTTTTGGTGATGAAGCACCACATAAGACTACCGTATATTGCTGATTCATTGATTTAAATCGTGGCCGCTCTACGTTGCAGGACGAAAACATCGATGCTGTGCGTAAACTAATAATGGAAGATCGGCATGATACATACCGTGAGATTGAGGTAATTGTGGGTATTCATTCCAACGCAATAAATACAATATTGCAGGAACACTTAGCTGTGAGAAAGTTAGTTTCCCGTTGGCTTGCGCTTAATTAGACAATCGCTCAAAAAAAAGCTCACGTCGATTGGAGCATCTTTGCTTGCAAAATACGTTCGTGGTTCTTCAAAAAACGTAATTATGATTGTTACAGATGACGAATCATGGATCTATTCGTATCAGCCGAAAAGTAAACAGCAATCGACCGTATGGTTGTTCGTAGAGGATGACAATCCAGCGAAAATTGTTCGCGCACAATGCAAATGGTGGCCTGTTTCTTTGGAATAACCGGACATATCGCAATCGTGCCACAAGTGGAACTTGCCAGAAATTTTAGATGAAATGACAATTCAAGTTCTCACACTTTGACTTAAACAACCGAGTATTTGAAGGCAAAAAACGTGGAATTAATGGGTCATCCAGCGTACAGCCCCGATTATTACAAATAATTACATTTTGTTCCCAATAGTGATTTATAAACCACGTAGGTCAATTATTTTCGATACCGGAAGAAGCGGCTGATGCATTCAAAAAGTATGTTTTGGAGTTACCACAATCGGAGTGGAAAATGTGCTTCGAAAATTGATTTAAGCGTTTGCAAAAGTGTATTAGAGAAAACTGAAAAACGATAATGCTAGTTTTGAATCCAAACAATGCATATTGCAAATTTCCATGTCTGTCTGTCTGTGTATGGAACTTAGTCCTTCAGTTTTTGCACGAATTTTTCTTTTCACCAGATGCTGTACATTTGTCGGAATCAGCCGAATCGGACCACTAGAACCTCCCATACAAAAAACCCCCATTCCAATTCATGTTCTTATCAAAACAATTGTTTTGGTTTTTTTGATTTTGAACTGAAATTTGGATGGTTTAAGTATATAACCCATATTCACCAACCATGTAAATTTTAACGCCATAGGATTTCTGGATCGTATAGCTTTCATACAAAACCCAAAAAAAAAAAAAAACAATCAATCAGCCAATGGAGCGTAGACAAAAACGTTTTCTATGGGTGTGTGAAGAGTATTTTTTCTTGTTTTTTATTAAAATTTGAAATTTTTTTTTTTGCAGATAATTACTCGACGTCATGACCTCAAATTGATCGTTACCTCAGCTACAATGGACTCAACAAAATTCTCTACTTTCTTTGGCAACGTTCCCACATTTAACATACCTGGACGCACTTTCCCTGTTGACGTTCTCTTTAGCAAGAACACGTGTGAAGATTATGTTGAATCAGCGGTGAAACAAGCGCTTCAAGTGCATTTGACACCGTGCGAGGGTGACATGTTAATTTTTATGCCTGGACAAGAAGATATTGAGGTTACATGTGAAATACTTGAGGAGCGTCTTGCCGAAATTGACAATGCACCCGAATTGTCCATCCTTCCGATTTATTCACAATTGCCATCAGATTTGCAAGCGAAAATTTTTCAGAAATCCACAGATGGCGTTAGAAAGTGCGTCGTAGCAACGAATATTGCAGAGACATCACTGACTGTTGATGGCATCATTTATGTTATTGATTCGGGTTATTGTAAATTAAAGGTATACAATCCACGTATTGGTATGGATGCACTTCAGATTTATCCGATATCGCAGGCAAACGCAAATCAGCGGTCGGGTCGTGCCGGTCGTACTGGCCCTGGTCAGGCTTTTCGCCTTTATACACAGCGTCAGTATAAGGATGAACTGTTGCCACTAACTGTGCCCGAGATACAGCGCACAAATCTAGCCAATACGGTACTGCTTCTCAAGTCACTAGGAGTGGCTGATCTTCTGCAATTTCATTTTATGGATCCACCGCCGCAGGATAATATACTCAATTCATTATATCAATTGTGGATACTAGGAGCTTTAGATCACACGGGTGCACTTACATCACTAGGTAGGCAAATGGCAGAATTTCCATTGGATCCTCCGCAGTGTCAAATGCTAATTGTATCCTGCCAAATGGAGTGCAGTACTGAAGTTCTTATTATAGGTAAGTGTTGATCATTTTATTTTGCTATTGTGCCACCCAGTTTTGATAGTTTGATGTTTGCAGTTTCCATGCTCTCGGTTCCCTCAATATTTTATCGGCCGAAAGGACGAGAGGAAGAGGCAGATGGCGTACGAGAAAAATTCCAAGTGCCCGAATCGGATCACTTGACCTTTCTAAATGTATATCTACAATGGAAGCAGAACAAGTAAATATCTTCATACAACAAAGTTCTGTCTGTATATTGACAACTAATTAATTAATCTATTCCAGGTATAGCTCATCTTGGTGTACCGACCATTTTATACATGTAAAGGCTATGCGGAAGGTACGTGAAGTGCGACAACAGCTTAAAGACATAATGGTACAGCAAAAAATGAATATCAAATCATGCGGCACGGATTGGGACATTGTGCGCAAATGCATCTGCTCTGCATATTTCTATCAAGCTGCTCGTCTAAAGGGCATAGGAGAGTATGTGAATTTACGCTCAGGCATGCCCTGCCATTTACATCCGACATCTGCGCTTTATGGCCTAGGCACTACGCCAGATTATGTTGTCTATCATGAGCTTATAATGACTGCTAAAGAATATATGCAGTGTGCTACTTCTGTTGATGGCTATTGGTTGGCAGAATTGGGACCAATGTTCTTCTCCGTTAAAGAGACTGGTCGAAGCGGGCGGGAAAAACGCAAACAAGCAGCTGAGCATTTGAAGGAGATGGAAACTCAAATGCTGCAAGCACAGCATGATATGGAAGAGGAAAAACTTAAAGCAGCCCAACGTGAGGAGCAGTTGGCATCACGACAAGAGATTATAATACCAGGCACGTCTACACCAAGACGTACACCGTCACGCATTGGGCTATAACATATGTAAATCAAGTCAAGTCATTATAATCATCATGATGGATTGGTTGTAATACAATCCCGATTTGTATTGTATATAAGTATATTATAAACTTATTCAAAAAATCTTCTAATCATATGTTGTCTCTTATTGTTTAGTTTATTTATGTACCTCAAATCTAAAATATTCAGTTTCAATTCTGGAACAATAGAGATGAATTAATAGCACATTCAGCACAATTCACTTCAATGGATTAAGGAGAAGGATTTTATTTTTATTAAGGGTTTCTAAACACAATCAAATGCTAGAAATGCTAGAAACACTCCAAATGTTATTATAAAATTAACCTTAATCTTATTTTAGTATCTTAGTTGTTGAGTCATCGAATTGAATTTTGCTACAGACACATGTTATATTGTACTAATCATAGTCTCCTCCATGCAAATCCAAAACAACTTGGGCTTTAATTTCTCTATAACTTAATATATTTTTAAAGTTTATGAGTAAAGTCGATGACGAAACTTAATGAAGAATTGAGAGATAAGAAAAGAAATGTTTAATAGAAAATTGAACCATTTCATTGGACCAAAGTTGCCATGTATGTAAACCACCACAAATTATGAATTACAACTTCTGCATATACATATTGTATATACATCATCATTTCTGTTCTTCTCTTGCTCTGCGTAATGCATATTGTGTTGTGCAAGTTTCGTGGAATCGAATTTTAATTGATTTTAAATGCACTGTATTTGGGGGTTGGGATAGAATATGTATATCCGTTATCTATTCTTTTAATGGGTGGGTGTCTTCCTTCATCTCAATACCAATTGAGACTGAGAGAGTAATTTTTTGCATAAATTGCATTTTATGTTCTCCATGAAAGATGTGTTCAGTGCGCATGTTTATATTGAGACAAAAAAAAAAAAAATATTGAGTTTTTGAGCAGAAAAAGCATGCATGGCCTTCGTTTTTAGCATTTCGCCGGCATCTGTTTAAAGACCGGAAGCATAACGTAAAACAATTTTAATTTTTCTGTTTTTTCTTCCTAGTGAAGCCAAATCCGATGTTATTGTTTCTTGAATATCTTCAGATCCTTTATGCTTTCTTTTTGGCATTTTGAATGAATGGAATTAAACAAAAAAAAAAAAAACTATGAAATAATTGTGCAAGGTATTGAAAAATAAGTTACGATAAATGGATTGGAAGAACGAAGCGAAGAATCGAACAAATGAAAGTTGTGAAAATTTAATTAGAACAACACAGAAAAAAAAAAAATAAAATTAATTATGCAAAGTTTTAATTAAAAACACACCTTCAAAACACTAAAACTTCCCTTCATTCCTTCACTCAGCTCAAGAGCATTCAGTACGAAAGAGAAAGAGAGAGGTAGAGAAATTTCTTTTTGTTTTGTTGTGTTTGTAATTAATTTTAATTTTTTGTTTTTTTTTTTTTTCTATAAATTAAACTTTGGTTAAAAGTGTCAGAAACTTCAAAAACAAAGAATCTCAGCGGTGACACGTGGAAAAATGATTCAAACGATTTGCTTCAACTGCCTTAGCTACCGGAATCTCGTCGTAACGCTTATAATTTGCGTGACTCTTATCTATGTTTCGTACACGTTCAATATGAACTTCTTTTCCAGTATAAGTCGCATGCTAAGGAAGGTGAGTAGCTGCTCAACAAAGCAAAGTTCAACTGAAAACAGATGACAACTATAGAGTACACATGGTTTTCAGACCAACATACACAAATTATTGCATCCGTTGTCAGCATTGGAGCTGAACAATCAAACTGATGCCGCCGCTGCTGGTGTTGCAAACGATTCGTTGCAGCAAAAGCTGACGATTGTCCCTATCTTTAGTAGGGTGCACATTATACCCCTAACGATTAGCAAGACTGGAAAAAATGCAACTATCTCAACCATATCAGATGGTGTGCCCAAGTACCAACTACTACGACAACAGGGTCTTCGTCCATCGCGTCATTTACCCGATACGCTAATTATTGGTGTGAAGAAAAGTGGAACACGTGCCCTTCTTGAGTTCATTCGTCTTCATCCGGATGTGCGTGCCGCTGGATCTGAGGTACATTTTTTTGATCGACATTATGAGCGTGGATACCGTTGGTATCGCCATCACATGCCCTACACAATCGAGGGCCAGATCACTATGGAAAAGACACCCAGCTACTTTGTAACAAAGGAGGTTCCACAGCGAGTCTATCACATGAATCCGACAACGAAGTAAGCATGACTTCATATAACTATTTAGCTTAAATTTCAATGATATTTTAATTGCATTTTCATCCACAGATTACTTATTGTAGTACGTGATCCGGTCACACGTGCTATATCCGATTATACTCAAGCTGCCAGTAAAAAGGTGGACATGAAGCGTTTTGAGGATCTGGCTTTTGTTAATGGTTCCTATTCAGTCGTTGACACGAACTGGGGTCCAGTGAAGATAGGCGTGTACGCCCGCTATCTGCAAAAGTGGTTAGTGTTTTTTCCACTCTCACAGTTACTTTTCATTAGTGGCGAAAGACTGATTATGGATCCCGCCTATGAGATTGGTCGTGTGCAAGATTTTATGGGTCTCAAACGTGTTGTTACCGAAAAGCATTTCTATTTTAACGCCACCAAGGGCTTTCCATGTCTCTTCAAATCAGAGGCGCGCTCCACACCACACTGCCTAGGAAAGACAAAAGGCCGCAATCATCCGCATATCGATGCAAATGCAATTGAAAGACTACGTGAGTTTTATAGACCTTTTAATAACAAATTTTATCAGCTTACCGGCATCAATTTTTCGTGGCCATAAATAAACCTACATATTTCCAATGCTCAATACTGAATTATGCGGCTCCGCGTTTTGCTTTTTGCTTTTCCCTGGAATGCTGATGCTGCCGCTGTTAGCTTTTACGAATAGCAATGCAATTGCAACAAAATCGTATCGGATCGGATCGGATCAAAGAGAGAAATAAGAATGCAGCTGTTTAAATATCATATAGGTAGTTCTATACATTTATACATTCTCAAATGAAGAAGCCAAATAAAAAGAGCGTTTCAATTGCATCAATCGAACGAACTATTGTTTTTTTGTCGTTTGGCCCTGGGAAGCAATAAGATTGGGATTGTTGTTGATCTCAGCATAGCTACAATGCTTTAATTTGAATACCTTGTGCCCTGTCCTGCCACCACTCGAAATAATGACACGTGATTTATAACGTATTTATAAAGTAGGCAAAAAAAAAAGGAACAAAGCATACGAGAATGACAAAGAAGTTCAGAAACGTTTGAAACAGGATAATTTACGTTTTCTTTAATTGCAAGCCTGAATTCTAGAAAACATAAAATCGTGGTGAAGTGGATTTTCATATGATGTATAGCTAATCAGTGGACACGGTTGCTGAAAATAATATCTACACGAGGAGGTCCCTTTTTGTTCTACCTGTGTCGGTAACGTTGAAGTTGGCCAGGACATTCCCTTCTACTGTCCCCGATATAGCGATAAAGGGACACAAATAGAAGAGTGTTGTGATATGTAATTGAAAACCAAGTGCCAAACACCATAAAAAAGGGAATCGGTGAAAACAATTTTAGATACCATCATGAGCACTCTTTGCAGAATAGATCATAACAGAGTAGCCGAACGCCTACAAGCTGATCAGACCAACAAACATTATAGATGATCCACATACTTAACTTGGTACAGAATGACTTTGAGCAACTATTGTATCAAGTGACGGTTCCGGGAGACAATAAGTTTTAGAGTAGTTAATATCGACTTTCGATCCTTTCCTTCCAAGAAAGAACCATGTTACCTGATGTAGATAAACTCGGTTAATTTTAGAACAGTTAGTCTGTGTGTTTTAAACAATTCCTAGGCCAAATATGAAAAACAAACTAAGAAAATCAATTTGCCATTTCAACGATTAATTTATATGAGATAACATACGAATTAAGGGGATTATTTTTGAGGTCCCTTTTACAAACATTTTCAATATTCATTTATACATTAAATAAAACTTTGTCTTATGTCTTGATCTTGATCACATACTCAATTCTTAGGCACAAATAAAGTATCGTTGACGTCGTCGCTGCTGTTAAGTATGGTTGAATTTCATTTTCTATCACTGACCCGGCCAAACAATACTCTCGATGTAGTCCAAATAGGCAGCGACGCGTGTGTATAGGCCTGGCGTTCGAGAGGCGCAACCGAAACCAACGGAGACAATACCGACAATGCGATAGGATTTACGTGATGCATCACGGACCATAATAAGTGGACCGCCAGAATCTCCATTGCAAGCGTCCTTTGTATAACCAGGGTCAAAAGCGCATAGTTGCGTCTGTTGCAGACCCTGAGCTAACTGACGATGTATGCCCCCACTGGCAATAGCAAAGCTTTGGTTACACTGCTCTAAAGGTACAATGTTAAGACGCGCCTTCAGCAGTATGTCTGATGTCTCGCGTGCTGCAATCAACACACAAGGTTTCTTGTTTTTGTTTAAGATCTAATTTTGTTTATTACTAACTTTTTTGGTTAATGGTGCCCCAACCGGCGACGTAATATTCCTCGGCGCTTGGTGGATCGTTTAGATCACTGTATAAGCAGGAGGGATATATTTTTGGGGAGTATGGCACATCTCTTGTTAGTTCTAAAATAGCAATGTCATGATATTTGCTACTTTGTGAGTAATTCCTGTGAATGTGCACATCCTGCGGGGTTCAAAGTGCGATCGCAAATATGAGTAACATCAGTTAGTTTGAAACATGATATCTACTCACCTTAATATCTACATCCACTCCATTTTTGTCTCGCACCAAATTTATTACACCCAGACGCACGAATAGAGGTTTATCCTCCACATTTATAACGCAATGCGCTGCCGTTAAAATGAAACGCTTTTCTATAAGCGTTCCACCGCAGCGAAATGTATATTCTTCGAGTCCACCAATGTTGGAAAATGCGATAGCTGCCATATGCGGGTATTCTTCAGGATCTACAGGCGTTCCGCTTATGATATGTGGCGATAGCAGGGCCGGTAGGTGAGCCTCCACATTGTCGCATGCTACAAAAAAATGAGAAGGGAATAAATCAGTACCAAAGGAGGCGACAATTATATTACTAAGATACACACCTACCTCAGATGCACGTTTATTAGTACGCGGGTTCCTGTAAAATTAATCACAAATTAATATAATTTTGTATTGATCTACTTTGCTCATCTCTATTTATTTACACTTAGTGTACTCATATTATTAGGAAAACCTTGATCCCTTTTTCGTAAAAACGAATCACATTGAAGTTCTCCATCCGGTAGTCTTTTACTAAAAAAAACTTGAAAACATATTGTTTTGAAATTATCTTACGACCTTCCACAATATCAAAAAGAAGAATATTGACCAAACTTTAGTACTATGACTTTGAAAACAATTTTTGACTTAATTTTTATCTTCAAAGGTTGAAAATGACTTTATAGTATTTAATATTTGCTATTGCAAGTCAATAGCACTTTCATTACTTTCTTAAGTGTTTGTACCCCTTTGTCATGGTAAGGGGATTCAGTAGGTTTAAGGATACTGGCAGCGATACTGGTCGTAGCCTAGGATATTTATTAAGTTGAAGGAAATTTGAAGCTAAGAGCAATCTAAGCCAATCCTCATAATGGGCCGTAAGGTTTCTATGTAGACTATCTTTCCTATCCTATCCTAACCTATCCTATATGATCGTGTATATACAATATAATATTTTTCATACAGTTCCAGTGGGCAACAGATTATCTCCTCGCGTGGTCCCAAGCCGCAACTGATAACTTCAGATTGCTTCAGCTTTCCTTCCCTGATATATTGGTCAATACGATCATAGCACTTTGAGGCGGATAAGCATTCACCCTGAAAGCTCTTCATATTGCAGCTGTCACCTTCTGGAATTCGAAACATTTGAAAAGTAGGAAGTGCATTAGTGATTGTTTCATGTCAGACTTTTCTTAACTAAATACCTTCTTTGCCTAACGCTGCTGGCAAAGACAACATCACCACTAAAGCCATAAGGGTGGGAGTTATGTGTCGTTTTCGTCGATTACGCGTACATATTCCTTTCTGGCGTTTGCAAGAGATGTGATGTCCAAGGCTTAAAAGCATTTTATTGCAGCAATACAATGTTTTGTCTCTCTTTTGGTTCAGGCTTTTGCTTCCCTTTTCGCAGCTTCGAAAATCAAGTTTTTGTTTTGCTATTTTCAAGGAAAGAGAATAAATAAATTTCGTCCAAGTCAATGACTTTTAATAAAATTTTAGTGGAGATAAGTACATGTGAGTTCAACGAGGTGTGAAACAGGCATTTTTAGGGTACTGAACCCAAAGGGTACCAAACGAAACCCTATTGCAGAAAGTTCGTTGTCCGTCCGTCCGTTTGTCCGTCCGTCCTCAGGTCATATCTCGTGAACCGTAATAGCCAGAGACTTAAAATTTTCACAAAATATGTAGTTCTATCCGGACAATAACAACGAATACTAAAACTAAAATAATTTCAAAAACTTAAAAGGGACGCCATATAGCTATACGATCCAATAATCTCATGATCTTGAAATGGTTGGAGGTTATGGATTAGAAACTTATAGTGTCGAAATTTTAGCTTGATCGGATCACTAGGGAGGGTGAGGGACTCTTACAAACATACCATTAAAATTCAGGTTCTTATTTGAAAAACTTTTTTGATTTTTGCTCTAATGAACTGAAATATAGAGACCATAAGTTTTTTTTTTACATGCTATCCATCTGTTGGAATCAGCCAAATCGGACCACTAGGGGTCCTCCCATACAAACCCCAATCTGGTACAGAACCGTCCGTGTACGAGTCTGACTCGCACTTGACCGATTTTTATTATTTTGTGGATTGTATTAATTCATTTTATGCGATTTAGAACTAGTTTTTCTTATAGCGAATTTACGCCATTATGTACTTTTAAAACATTACTGTAATTTATTATATGTTCATCTTATATGAAGATATAATCCAAAATCGCACAAATCGCACAAATCGCACTAGTAGAAATCTCGATATTCCATACACTTTGTAAACGTGTGCAAACTTTTGCGAAGAATGCGTTAGGTAGGTACTACTAATAGACACACTGTTCCTATGGAAATAAAAATTTTTTTTAATAGCAATACCTGCTAAGGCCTGCAGTACTTTTTAGGGTTCTGGACCCAAAGGATACCAAAAGGAAACCTAATACTAAGAGTACGTCCATCCTCGGACTCTATCTCATGAAGCGTAATAGGTAAAAAGTTAAAATTCTCACAGAATGTACAGTTCTATCGGAGCTACAGTAACAAATATTATAAACAAAATATAATTAAAAATTTCAAGGGATCTCCATACAAGAAACGTATGGGTTTGTATGGGAGCTATACGATCCAGTAACCCTAGGGTCTTGAAATTTACATAGTTAATGGAAATAAACTAAAAACTTATAGTGTCAAAATTACAGTTTGATCGGAGAGTACCTCCCATACAAACCCCCATTAAAATTAGGGTTTTTTAAAAAAAAAACTTTTTGTTTTTTGTACTATCGAACTGAAGTTCAGACACTATAAGTTATCGATATAGCCGCTGCACATTTGTGAGAATCAACCAATATAGAAACACTCCCTCTCCATGTGCAAGTCTGAATCACACTGGCCAATTTTTTTTCATTTTCAACAGTCTGTCCAACACAATTTTCAGATCCTTAGGTTAGGAAGTAACATAGTGAATAAAGTTGTTTTCCATTTTAACAGAACAGGCTCAATAACCCAGCGACTATAGTAAAAGTCAAATACTTCTCTGAAACAATTTCTTCAAAATGAGCAGTGATTCTATAAAAAAAAGTAACAATATCTGTAATTCATGCCTCGCCAACTAGAAAATGTTTATCAATGGGAAACTAAACGAGTTGGTAGCAATTTGCATAAGCTCAGTTAAATAAAGGCGTCAAAGTCGGGTCGGTCCGACCTATCCCACCCTCTAGACTTTTTCTAATAGTAATGAAGAGTTATTATGATAATTCACGTAAACTAAAAGATAAAATTTGTAACGAATTCTCTTATAGCGAAGACTATAATAGAGGTTCTACATCCCTTGAAACATAAATTTCTCGATAACAAAGTGATTGACCGTTCGTAAAGTCTTCGTTATGTTATAATACTTGTACTTTAAACTATAAAAAAAACTTTTAATTATTATATTGTACAAGTATATTCTTATAAATATGCAGTTTTTAATTGTATTAATGTCCAATCACTCCAAAGTTTTTAACAGAGTGCAATCGTCATCTGTAGTTGGCTATGTGTTTAATATGTAGTTCCGTCATACACGTAATGTATCTTGTACTGGTCCACGTATATCAAAATTACAGTAAACTGATCGGGACACTGTCTGTCTATTGATATGAATGTAATTTAATATGTATATTTGATCCACATGCCCAAATTTGAGTGGATACTGTGCATACAGGATGCGATGGATGTAACTTGAAGTTTCCATTTACATTCTTTATGAGAAATTTAATAAATTTCTGATTTAATTAAAATACCGCCTTTGATTAGATTAGGGGAAGGGCTAACCCAAGTCACCTACTCACTATTGTAACAAAATACCAGGTTAAAATTTATTCTATTTCTAATAGGCCGTAATAATAATAAGGTGATTTGAAGAAATCGAATGCAAACATCAAGTTCATTATTCTAAATTTTACAATATGACCAATGGGACAGCAGGCAGTCTATATGTTTTTCTATCTGATAGATTTTATTAATACGTATACTTGTATGCATATGTGTGCATGCAAACGTGTACATGTGTGTATGTGTATGTGTATGTTTTGAATATATTGTAGGTTTTTGTGAAGCTTTGTTTCCCTTGATTTGCCTTGTCTTGTTCTGTTGTTGAATAAACTTAATCTACCCAATGCATTTTATTATTCTTCTTTTCAATAAAAGTAATAAAGCATTGAATAAATCTTTATGTTTTGCTTATTTTTTGTTGTTGTTTGTGAAAATTGTGAATATTGTGTATATTTTTAATTAAAACATGATTAAAAAAAAAAAATATGAAAAGCAAAAATAAAAAACAAATCACTTTTTGAAAGATAGATAGCACCTCCGGACTTAGTCTATAAACTGAACTCGTACTGAACTCGTACGCGTCGCACCAACAACTAAAATTGAATCTGAAGTCGCAAACCAGCAACTTAATCTTAACACAACACAGAATCTCATCGTTGAGAAGAACTTAATAGAGAAGAGCAGAGCACGGAAGCACTAAACTGGCAAGTGATATCAGAATAAAGCTGAAAGCAATCGCTAGCCATTAGTGACTAGCAGGCAGGCAGGCGCAGCGGCTCGATGAACAATGAATTCGGATCAGATCGATTCGATTGAAAACTGAAAGCTGTAAGCTCACCCGAGAGGTCAGCTAACTGACAAACCAGCAAATAAGCATGCAAATAAGTAACAACAGCAGCCGTCATAGCAAGATCATTGGCAAGCCACCAAGCCACGAGCAAGAACTTAACCTTACTCCCAACCGGTTTAATTAGAGTTTAATTTTCTCTTATTTTCTTTTCAAGTCAACAAGTCAACACAATATTTATTATTGAGATGAGATATTTGCAATTGTTTTATTCATTGTACTACTACGACTACTAAAGTACAATACATACCTATAATAAATATTTACTATTAATATTCCTGGAATTGAATAATTTCATCAATAAATTAATTATTAATTCACTAAAAATTTTTCTATACAATAGTAGGTAAAACATACTCGTATTCTACTTTTTATTTATTAATATGGGTAAGTAGTATTCGTACTAGTTTTGTTTTTACACTTTGTACCCGCGCATATTGTTACGATTATAAATGTGTTCTATCAAATTCTCATGCAAATACAGTCGAACTTCTCTATAATGAACCCCTTTAATTAATTTCCATATAACGAAAAGAGCAAGAAAAAAGTCAAACAAAATCAAGGTTTTCCTAAAAAATGAAGAAGATTTCACGAATGCTAAACAGTAAACCATCAACAATGAAAAACTATTGTCCATAGATTCCATCATTTTGACTATGATGAAGAGTAAAGTTCTGACTATTTAATATAATGTATATGGAACTCTATTTGCAGCCAAGATTATTTAAAAAAAAAAAAATTAAGAAAATAAAGCAGACCGAAATTGCATATTACGAGGGTTAAGCAATAAGTCCTTAGAAAATCCGAGAGATGGCGCTTGTAGATAAATTTTTTTTTTATGTTTAGTTCATCACTAATCTGCTGTTAAAGTCTCAATAATATTGACCTCATGGTTTTATTTTTATTGGCAATTATAGTAGTAAACTTTTGTGTATTTAAAAAAAAATGGGCCAAGTGCGAGTCAGACTCGTACAAGGAAAGTTCCGTACCAGATTGGGGTTTGTATGGGAGGTCATCCCCCTAATGGTCCAATTTTACAGATTCCAACAAATGTACAGCGCCTATATGAAACACTTATTGTGTCTTAATATGTGTTCAATACTAAAATAAACAAAAGTTTTTCGAATAAGGACCTGAATTTTAATGGTGGGTTTGTATGGAAGGTGCCTCCCCTAGTTGGTCGATTTGACTGATTCTAACAAATATACAGCCCCTATATCAGAAACTTATAGTGTCTACATTTCTGTTCAATAGGACTGCCCTTTGGGTCCGGAACCCTAAAAAGGTGAATTACGTGTGCTCATTAAGCATTATTTTTTGCGTAAAAAATCCATCTCCGAAAGCAAGGAAAGGTTTGATAAATTCTATGGGGACTGTGCACCATCAAATTCAATGGTTAAAAAGAGTTTTACTGAATTTTTTGTGTTCGCAACGGAACAAGGGACGCCGCACGTTCCGTTCAAAAAAAGAGGTGGTCACTCCAGATTTTCGATTAAATCCATGGAATGATATTGGACGATCGTAATTTACGATGTGTGCATAAGGTGGCTATGAGAGTGTAGGCATCTCAACTGAGAGGGTACAATACATTTTTTAGGAATATTTGGATATGAGAAAGCTATCCGCGCGATGGCTGCCATAAGCGCAACTGGCCAACACAAGTTTTTGCACCGTAGACGAAACATTGATCTATCACAATGCACCAAATATCAAAGAATTGTCAAAGCAGTGGACTTCTCCGGTTGAACATGGACCAAAGATGGCTAAGGTGGATCTGTCGGCCAACAAGATTGTGGCGACCTATTATTTGGAAGGGATAAAATAATTGGAAAAAATGCTGGTCCAAATGTATCGAGCTAAAAGGGGATTGATTACATTGAAAAATAAAAAGAAAACTACAAAAAATATTGTTTTTCTTTCTTTTTCTAAAAACTTATTGACCGATTGATTGCTTTCTTATTATCATTCAACTAGACTTAATTCAGTTTAAAAAAAATATGGTAAAAACATGTACTTACTACTCTTATGATCTTCAACTTCAAAAATATTAAGTGCATATCATCTTTAATCATCCCAAAATCTGTAACTTAATCTTGCCTCCACACGGAAAACGTGTGAAGTACAAATATACTTTGAGCATTTAAAAACTCAAGTTTTTTCAAAAACCCGAGCCCATAGGACCATAGCATACTACGCACCTAGTGTTATTCGTTTCATATTCAGTCAAAGTGATCTGATGACTGAAAGCTATAGCAACCATGTAAAACCATGCATTTAAATGGGCTTTATACTTAGTACATTATGTTAGGTTTAGTTGATAGCTGGTAATACTACGAAGAGGAAGAAGGGTAGCAGAATCAGTTGCGAAAGGGGAGAGGGACATGGAAAAGAAAGAAATAAATATTCCGCTTATTTTTCGGCCTCTAGAGCCTTCCCTGCCATAATAGGGTCCCCCATGTGTCTGAGAGTTTGGTATTAGGGTAGGATAGGCTATCTGTCATAAAACCATCACTGTGTCTTGCGACCTCGAAATATATAATTATGTAAATACATTTTATTCTACAATAAATAACGAAATAATGAACAACGATTAAAAGGAACGTGAGAAAGCGAAACACCTTATTTTGTTGGAACCATGAGCAGATAGCAAAACTGCATTGTGTAAAAATGCACACAAATCATATGTTCTAGTGATGTCAATTGAGCAGTTTTTTAATATCGAAATCGAAATTTTTAATGAAGATGAAATTATTTACTTAAGCCCAGGAGTCGTATACAACAGAAACAGATCCAGATTCAAATTCAAATGAAACCATTGTCGATTAAGGTGCAAATGTTCGGAAATCTGGTTCTGTTTCCATTGTATGTAACTCCCGGGCTATACTATTCAGTAATTTTTTTTTTTTTATAGGTAAATACTAACACATTTCACCTTCCTTTTTATTATTATTTATGTGACATTTCTTTAACTGACTGACCGACTTTGACTTTCACTTACTTACTTACTATTTTTGAATAAATATGCCATGCTCATTCAAATCTTCCTCAATTTGAAATTGTATCCAAAACGGTTTATGTTAAAATATCAATAAATTTCAGTTACAATAATAGCAGACTATAGTCGGAGCTAAAGGCAGCGTTCTGTTGTTATAAGATAAGACTTATTCATAGCATCTAAATACTCATTCAAGTTAAATTGAGGGGATCTATAAATGACAAGATGTTTGGAACACTATGGCTTTGAATTCTTGGATATTTATATTTATTTTACCGTTTTTAGATTTGGGCCATAAGTCTTTTCAATAATAATCCAATTATTAATTTGAAAGGTATCAGATCAACTGGCCCACGTTTCTACTAAAAAAACGATATCAGAATTTTTGATAAATTTCTTAAATTTTGTATCTTATGATCTACTATTTGGAACACAATCGGAAGGTCTTTCTACGTGAAGATATCTGAAAAGAGGCACTAAGAGAATTTCAAGTAAGCGGAACGTATATATATATCGACTGGACTTGTTTTCGATACACTTTTCTTGTATGGAGACCCATTTAAGATTTATCTTTATTTTATTTGTTATAGCAGCGATAGAAATATATACTCTGTGAAAATTTTAGCATATTATAGTTCATGAGATACAGCCCACTAACAGACAGACGAACAGCGGAGGCATTGTAATAGAGTCCCGTTGGTATCATTTCGGTATGGAACCCTGAAAAGTCTTTAAGGTGATACTGTAAATTCGATCACATTCGAAGACAATTCGCTTTTTTTTTCTACCTTTCCATGTAAAATTTTCGCACAGCGAGATGTCCTTAGATAATTTGCTATAGAAACAATTCAATACCTGACCCCTGTCCATTAGGAATCTTTCGCCTCCTTGACATGGAATTTCCTTTAATCAAAATACTAAAAAACACAAATGAGTCTGATCAGTGTCCAGCAGCTGCATCTCATTTGTCCCGAATACAAAAGATGTGCTCTAGAGGATCCAAGATCTAGGAACAAAAGCAATCAAAGTTGTTACCCAAAGTGTGTGAAAACAATGTCAAATGACGCATTTTATTGGATCTCTGAACCAGAAGTCGTATATGTACGAAAAAGCTCCACGCTCTCTTATTTGCCCCGAATACAGATATGGATTGGAGGAACGAAGATTCATTTGTTCCGCAAAAGCAATCAAAATCAACCAATTAAATTGGGGGGTTTCTTTTTTGTGTAAGATTAAGGAAAGTAAAGTGTGTCAATTAAAGTAAATATTTAATCAAAGTTTTCTGTTTTCGGGTGATACATATTAACCAACCCCACTGTCCCCTGATGCAAATACGCCCATGATAACATTGACAACTGTTCATTTCATTTCATGTTATTCATTTTCATTTTATCCGAACAACGCCTGCGCCTCAAACGTCAAAATTATATTGCGGTAGTGTCTCTCTTGTCTCTTCATGCTCTTCGTACTTGCATACATGATATTGTACTTACTTATATAGTAGATGCTCCATCATAACCATAACAACACAATAATCGACAGAGCAAACGACGACAATATTGCGAAAAGCGAAAACGAAAAGAAAACTTAAAATAAACTAAACTTAACAAATAGAATTAATTATTATAAAATTTGTCAAGTCAATTTTATTCTATTGCTTTGTCATTTGAAAAATTAAAAATAATAAATTCAAAATTAATGTGAAATAAAATACAAAAAAAAAAAATTAAAAATTAAATGAAAAGGGAATAAAAAACAAAGACGTTAGTGAAAAGGAATAATAGTAGAGCAACACAACCAGAAGAACAAAGAAAGCGAAGAGTAAAAAATTTGGAATCATTTATTGTAATAAACAAAAAAAAAAAAATAAATAAATAAATAAATAAAAAAAGTGCAAATTGGAACAACATCAACAAGCAACGCAATATCCACCAACAACCAAAATAATCAACAGACAAAATTGACCAAAAATTCGTTTGCGTCCTGGAACGTGTCAAGTGGAAAAAGGTACAATTAACTACTACTAGATCTTTCCTCTGTTGGTCGGTGAGCCATATGAAAATGCACAATTGAAGACTTTTCTATAGTCATCTATAGTCAGTTAACAACCTCGTCTTCCACCTGCATATACATACATACGTATGTAGTATCCATATCATATGTTTGGGTCTGTCCGAATATAACAACAACTAGTGCCTCAGCCAAGTCAGCCAAAATCATTAAAATTAAACAATAAATTTTCCACAACAGAAAAGAACCGGCAGGTATTGTTAACCTGACCTCACCACGTAGTATATAAATACTTGTAATACAACAAAGAGACATCGAAATTATTACAATTATGTTCATATTTTCTTCTAATTAAGACTCCAAACGACGACGTATCTCTCTAGTGATAAGTATTTTTACACTCTTCCACTCAACACTTGGTTGTAAATCGAAGTGAATGGGGGCACATGAACGAAATTGAATATAAACTCATGTCATGCATGATTCACGCTGATCTAGATCTCTATATAAGTATGTAGTACTCATTAGTATATACATATACTTATAGACTTAAATACTTTTTTTATTCATCTTACATTAGTCACATGGCTCGTGAAAATTATTAATTTATTTCAACTTATCTACAATACATTTTCTGAATGTATCTATAATTTAGTACAAACTGTTATCTATTGCATTAAATTATTGGGTTGATACATAAATAATGTCTTAGATTTTCAATATCAAAGATATATTGGTTCTGTTGTTCCCTTTCTTATAAAACTCCCTCCGTTGTTTTTTTCAAAATTTATCAAGTAGTTTTGCAAGGCTCCTAATACTCGCATATGGAAGACACAAGATCTGAACTATATGATCATGTAGTAACAAAACCCAACTAAGCTCTAACCTTTGTATTGATTTATTCTCTTATTGGTGTAGTGCTTTATTCGCATACTTATAATTTATGAGCTTAAAACGTTTCAAAAATGTCTATATCTACCTATTACAATAGTTGTAAACATCGGAATAAATTATTTTATTCCATGAAAGCACCTCAGAGAAGACTAATTCTATCTAATCTCACTGCATCTTCGTTTTGTAAGCCTCTCTATTGCTTCATTTCATCCGATTCCGATTTGTTTTTCGCCTAATATTGTTCTAGGCAGTCCATTGCCAGCCGTGTCATTTGATGATACGAGTATGTTTGAAAAATGAAGCAATTTCTCACGATAAGTGGGTTGATAGGAGATATTCATGCTCTGCATCACATGCATATCATTCAACTCATGCGGTCGGTACCCACTTATTAAGTTTAAGTTTTAAGAAACCAAGCGATTTAAATTGGTCAGGAATAGTGGCATGCTTCTGAACCAATTTATTATTTGTTTCATCATCAATCAGAAGAGTTCCCGGAACGACACGAGGCTTAAAATGAAAAATGCACCATTACATTTTTAACCAACTTTTCCCATGTCTTATTCTCATTTTTGAAAAACCCCATCATCCCTAAACAACTCCATTATATTGTATATAATAACGTTACGGAATTCCAAAATTTAAGCCACCGACGTTATTAAATCGGGAGTAGAAGACCATAGCAATTAGTCACTCATTAAATTAGTATAAAATATAGTATAACATATTAGATTTAATCTTGTTATATAAATAATTAATGGAAACTGTGACCGCAAAGTTATCCATATTGAAGCCCCAACTGGAAGATCAGACAGAAAATACTATGGTTTTAAATGTGAGTGCCAAAATTAAAACAAAATGAGATTAACCAAAGCTTAAGTATACTTTTCATGATTTTGTTTTTATTTAAATGACTATCTCTTTTTGTGGCTTTGTTTCCTAGAATTAGTAGATAGTAGTATCGACCGAATTGCAAATATTCGAATTTTATCTTTTCTGATTTCTGGTAGATTGAGCAGAGGATTCTTATATTGCTTAAACTGTGAATTGTTCAGTTAGTCGTGAGAGTAATTTGTAGTTTCTTGCACACATCATCTCTGTAGAATTAGAAATTTTCCGATAATTTAAGTATTGTACACATACATATACATATACATATATCATATCATATCAAATCATATCTTATCATATCATATCATATCATATACCTATGAATGTTTAACTTACATCTCACATGTATTTTATATCACGGTTTTTATTATTATATTTTTTCGTTCTTTTTTTTTTTTTAAGTTAAAACGCATTTCACTGTTCTATGCTGCACTTAAAGAAATTATAAACAATCAATCAATACAACAAGTAAAACTAGGATACAAGAAAAACTACTGTAAAAAGAATACCAACAACGCGGGTATTGCAGATTCCATATTGAGACTCAGTAGCCGCCAAAGGTTTTACCAATACACTTTCACACGATCTTTAACGAACAGCAACAAAACGGAGTCCCCAAAGGAAGATAAGGAGCAAGAGGATGAGTCACCAAATCATAGTGCCAATGATGGACCTCTCAATATAGCAGGGCATGTGCGTCCACATGCGATACTGGAAAAAATGTCGGAATTTACGAACTCACATCAAATGGAAGATGACCTTAAATGCGGTGTAAGTATGGTTTTTTTTTTTTTTGTTTTTTTAAATAGGAAAAATGGATTGCTGAAATGTGTGGATTGTGTGTAGTTGTGGAGAAGTTCACGCTGACTACTCTTGATCTTTTTTAAAATTATAAAAAATCCATCATCCATCTAAGTGGCTTAAAAGATAATAGGACAATTTTGAACATTTTATTAACGTGACGGAAATAAGAATATGAGAAAATGTTTTCAGGAACGCGATCACAAAAGCCTTTAAGAACCAAATTTCCTGCAGAAGACACACGACTTGTGAATTTCCGTGATTGTCAATCCAAGTGATGAATGACTAATCTTTATTATTACATTGTATATGCACAATAGTAAACACAGCACTACCTCGGCATTATGCATCCTCATTACATATTGACACGTTAATGTTTAAGAAGATTCTTTCATAACACGGCACCAAGTTACCAACTTATGTGAATGATAATTGCACAAATTTTGCTTTAGGTTGCTTAATAAATATTTAAATACATAAGAAAACTCTCAGACTTTAGATGCGTTATCTCCTGGACTAAGGTCTTTGAGGTGTAATTGGACATTTTTTTTAGAGGCACTTAGGGTTCCCATGATTTCTATTCTTAAAACTCTTAATGCATCGTCACTTATTCTTTTTAAACATGCATTTCATACCTTGAACCTTATAACAAACAAAAATGACTTAATTGCTATTTCTTGGAGTACCTATGGAACAGGAGACAGACCATATATGTATAAAGCTATCCAGTTATTAAGTTCTCAAGTATGCTGATTCGTTTTGGTCACATTTTTTTTTTTTTTTGACACTCTGTAATCAAATCAAAACTGCACTCTTTAGACACTACTGGCTGTTTCCAAAAGCCAATTTTCAGAACCACCTTCACCACAAACCAAAAATTCTATTAGCTCATCAACATAATGAGCTATTTCCATATAATTTGTAATCAGAACAATGCATTGTTGGATTTGTTCGAACTCCTGATATTACAGTTCTCCATTTCAATTGCCTAATTAATTTGGCTGAGTCCTGTGGCTACGTCTTATCTATCTTCCATATTGGTGGTCTCTAAATAGGGTCTGCTCTAACTGTTAGGTCTATAAAAGTAGACAACTATTTCATGCTAAGAAATCACATTATGACACATTTTACGGTAATGTCGTTCCTAATTTCCATTCAAAAGATTTTAAAATATATTTCCTTTTGTTTTATTTCATTGTAGTTCAATGATATGGATTCGGCTCCTCCCACACCCGGTTTAAATTCATCGTCATCTTCGTCTGTTTGTAAAAAGAAATATTATCGACATGCAGCTCACCGGTAAGTCTTCAAAACAAATATTAATTTAATCACATCCATAAAATTACACGGCGTTTAATTTCATTTAGTCCTTTTCCCAATCACCACAATGGTTCTAATAAACCTCTCTTACTTCTTTATTTGATCTTAAGAAATTTTCGAAAAAAAAATCATTATGTATATAAAATTACAAGATGGTTTATATAAATTCAAACTTTATCAATATTTTAAGATCAATATAAACTACATATAGTATTGCATTGAAACCAGAATATCAGAAATTTATCTGTCTAATCTTGACACCCTTACCCTAAAAAAAAATGGTAATAAACTGTCTATATCTCAAGAGCCGTGCCCCCTACCGGGTCCAAATATACCTAAAAACCAACTAAGTGGTCTCATGGTCTAACAAAAAAAATTTAATCAAAAAATGTCGGAAAAAATCATGCCCTGAACTGCTTCACCATTTCATACTGCATTGATAGCTGCACTGCAATTTGATGTCTACACTTGACACTTGTGTCATGTGGTTAACACAATTCACGGCATGATTTTTCCGTTATCTTCAACAATCATCGCCATGCCTTATATTTCATGGTGAAAACCGTATGAAAATATATTCGGTAGTTTTTCAGTTTTCGCTTTCAGACAGACTTTGTTTTACAATATGTATAAATAGAATTATCGAACCTCCTATGGAGTAATTCTTAAAACTATCAGTATATCAAGAAGAAATTATATAAATGTGTCCATCCATTTGTTTCTATGCAGGCTAGTCACTCAACTTTTTGAACTTTTTAGGCCTTATATTGTACATTTTGAGTAGTTAGAACTTAGAATCTCCAGCGAGCGATAGACATAAAAAAACTTGTATTGTCCCGAAATCAACAAAGTCTTAGTGCCAAGTTTCAGCAAAAAACATGCGCCTAGCCAAACCAACATGGATAGAACGATTTGTCTCGCTTCCTTAGTTTATTCAAAAATGATATCCATATCCACTTTACCAAAAAAAAATATAGGAAAGATAATAAACAATAAAACCAGCACTACTCGCATTTACACAATTAAGCACGTTTTTAAACAAGAATAGAAACTTTTTTTTTCAATTTGGTCCATAAGGCATGGTTTTTTATAAGAACGTGCATTGAAAGTCATAGTATTTCTATGAAAATCTAAAAATGAGGAAAAGAATAATCCTTAATTGTTGAGCGCTCTACCGCAAAATTTAACTTTGGATTGTGTGGTCTATCGGTTCTTAAAGCCTCTTTTCCCCCAATAGCCCCAGGTTTTCACTCAGATTGATTGACAGGTGAATTTGTGGCTCTGACAGCCAACTCTGGACTTTACGCACACAGTATGTTTTCGGTCACCTTGCATCTTGGCAGATAATGTGTAATATGGCGTTTACAGTGAGCTTTCAACCATCAGGTGTTGTTGATTTTCCTGTTCTTGTTGCACAAAATGGTGCGTTCGCCCACTGTAAATGGCCTTATGGTTGCTTGGTTAGGCTAGGGAGTGGTATCTACAAAGTTGTTTAAAAAATGCATTGAAGATCGCATTTTATTATGAAACCCTATATTTTGTGTAGCGGAACAACTTTGCCACAGTTTGAGCTTCCCAAAATGTGTGTAAACATTTATAGAGCGTTCACAGTGAGCGTTCAACGTTGCGTTTGTGGTTGCCGTTCACAGTGACGGTTTTCCGCTGTAAACAGCTGTCTTTTTGTTTTGATTATACACACAAATGAAACGTTTCGCACACATTGCTCTAAGTTCAAACGTTAAATTTGTGGAAAATTCATGATTTAGACCAATTTGCATACATGCAAATAGTTCTTGCAGTTCCCTTTTTATTCCTGCTAAGTTTTTTATTAAAATTTTAAATAAAAAGTTACAATGTACAATTTATTAAAATTATCATCAGCTGTTTTATGTTGGCGTGTCTTGTATATGTCTTTAATTAACTGTTAACCAACTGATGCTAGTCCATACAAAAAATATATACGCTTTGGTGGAAAGTAATTCGAGAATTGAGATGTGTCAACCTCGTAAGGTGAGGGTGGCCGATATTGTAAATTTATTATGATTGGCAATTCTTTACCGTAAATAGAAGTAAGAATAACAAATATTTTACTGTAATTTCTGTACTTCTTTCAATAAATTTAATTTTTTCGAATTTGTTGACTTTTCCAGTTGTTTGTTTACATTTGTGTATATGAGAACAGCTGATTTACGCAATTAACGTAGCCAAAACACAAAGCGGATCGTTCACGACATTGAGCGTGTAAGTTTAACAAAATACGAGTTGCGTTTCTTTACTCTAAAGACTCGAAAGTAAAACTCAACGTCATGCTTTGTTGCGTACGCTTGTTTGTGATTCTAACGGCAAACAGCTGTTTCATCAACGCGCACACGCGACAACGCGTGTTTCGTGCAGTTTCCCTTTAACTATTTGTTGTGCTACCATTCATTTCGTTCCGTTCCGTTCCATTCGTTTCTAAAAATTATATCCAACGGATGTGTTGCTAATTTATCGCTGCAGTATATTTATTGTATTTTGACAGCACAAGGCGTCTCGTTCCGTTTGATTAATTTGGAAATTTATGCAATTAAAATTAGATCAAGAATAAATAAAAAAAATTTAATCCAAGCTGTTTAATAATTTGATATAAATAAAAGAATCTGTACGGTATAAGAGACGCTTGTTATGAGGACAAGGCACTTGTTAACCACATAAAAAATATCTATTATAATCACAATTTGTAAACAAGTGAACAGTGTGTTTCCCCGTATTAAAACTTAAGCCCGTTAAATAATTTAACTTATTTTAATAATAATAATATTAATTGATTGGTATGAGCATAAGGAAAATTACAAATATGTTGAATGTCTTTGTTTCCATATGTGTGATTCGTGATCAGTCGTTTTGAAATATTAAAAAAATTTGGTGTAACTGCAAAATGTAATTTTTGAATTTTGTGTATGAAAAACTTATGGTGAAAAGCAAGTAAATATATAAATAAGAAGTACATACAGACTATTGTCGATTCCACAAACTTTATTTTTTTCTAATTGAAGTGTACTTACTTATTTATATTCCAAAGTTCGGGATTGGGTACAAACAAAAAAAAAGGAAGCATTCCTATTTCTATTCTTACTTTTAATCTCAACAAATTAGTACGCACCTTTGTACAATCCATAGATCCATAGATGAAATACTATTTTCCAATCTGAAAACCTGAGATCACCATTTATTTGTCTAATCTCTATTTAGGGCGAATGGAGGTTATGTGTCCTGTCCCATTCTGTTCTGTTCATTTAGTTTGTGACTTGTAACTAAATTTGTAAGTATTGTTTATTATAATATTCTACAAATAAGAAAGAATTCAATATTACTAATGATCTATTGATACTGTAATATTATAGAACTGATAACGATTCGTTTTTTGTAGTGTAGTGATTGTAAAAGTTAACAAACTACTCTATAGAAATCAAAACGAAACGACAACTAACTAAATAAGTATATAATATACACGATCTGAGATATATTTTATTATTTATATTTCTATACTCTATGTACTACTCCTATATGATCAATAGCTCGTTAGGGATGCCGACATAGTCATATTTTTCCATCTTTGTTTTGATTACTCTATGCCTAAAGAGCTCCAAATTTTATCAATAGACCAATCTAGCAGCCTTCTCACTTAATGCCTAGTCGGTCGGTTTTATATAGATTTATAAAGCATCATATACAAATTCTGAATCTATATTTATCTAAACTGAATGATGAGAAAGAAGACTTTGGTGAGACTAAAATATTAATTTTACTTATTGTTATTTTATAGTCATTTAAATTGTCTTTATACTCTTCCCCATGGTTATATCATATTGTACATATGAGTATAATCGTACAACAAATAACAAGATTGAAATTGTCGTCATAATCACAATCGCAAAAACTTTGAACTGATTGTAAATGCAGAATTTTTCCGTGCCTCGCATGGAGAGACGTCATAAGTATCCAATAAGTACACGTATGTATGACATACACAAGCAACATGGCAATTCCAGTTTTACCGAAAGGGTTTTACCTTTCACAAAAAACTTCATATTGTATATGCATTTTAACTTTTCCAATATGACAGATTTAAACACCTTAATGGTATAGTAAGCTGAGGCCATTCGATCTTAACCATCTATATCATTTAAAAAGAAAATTGAACTCAATAGATCACTTGAATAGTTAGACCATGTTAGACTAATCCAGGTTCTAAACCTAACTAGATGATAAATTCTTTTAGGTCATGTTCTTCAAGATCACTTATAAGCATATAAGTATGAACTTACAATATTCTGTCTTCATATCTAGGTATGTTACAAACTTAAGGGCAAATATAATATGCTATGCTGCTTGAGATACTTACTAATGCTAATCTAAAAACGCAGAATATTCTACTACTGATAACTGACAACGTACATATGTATATAAATATAAATTTCAAAACAATTTTGTAGATTTTATTAATACCATAATAAAAAATAAAAATACATTCAATCAGCAAGAAAAAATACTACATGCATAGCATGACAGAATTGTTTGTTGTCCAGTTTATAAACTTCTCTTTGTGAAATTATGTACTTAGTTTATGTACATATATGTATATACATATGTATAAGTACATACATATTTACAATCTACATTGTTTGTATTATCATAATGCCATCATGTTTGCAACTTCAAAGTTATTTTAATGGAAATAAACAGCTTTATTATCTAAGAAAGTCATTGTTCCTATCAGGTCCGTAGCTACAATACTAGTTCAGTTTTACCAGAGAAGAAAGGTAGGAAGCAAAAAAGAAAAACAAAGAGATCTTGTCTTTCACCAGTGAGTAAAACTACAAGCCTGGTTTCCATATGCCTATTATCTCTTACAAATAATAAATTTGCCCTTTAGATTATCAGTGTTAGAAAAACAAATTGAGGTACAATATTATTATTATTATTATTGAAAAATTCTTAATGAAGTTTGTAACACATAGAAGGAGAGTCTTCTTAAGAGACATCGGTGACCCCCTAAAGTACAAGTTGATTAAATTATGTCCGTCTACCGATCTGTATGAAATTTTATTGTCACGATAAAGAACCTTTAAAATTTAAACATCGAAATCTATGACTTAGTATTTATATTTTTTCTGGATCGGAATTGCAGGTCCATGCATTGTCATATGGGTGCGTGGGTCCGTCCTCTTGACTGTGGCAGTGGTGCTTGTTTTTATTTTACAATCAATACACTACATATGTATATTTTATCTCGCTGCAATATTTTAACACAGACAACGAAATCAATTTTTTTCCATGAAATATGCTACTACAATACAATACTTCCTTCGTCCTTAAGATTTCAGTATCAGTATTTTCATTCAAATGAAACTTCATTACGATTCCCAAACTATAAATTTAATATGGAAATGTAGAATAGCAGGGCTTTCTGCAGAATTCTTCAATAAAAGAAGTAAAACCTTTCATAAGCAAAGTAAATGAGACTTTTTCAAAATCTGTATTTAACGTGACGCTATCTTTTACGAGATGGAAATGTACATCCTTCACTGAAATTCTATTTCCATGAAAGGTCATAAGAGCAGTTTTTGATTCCCTTATAGTCTCAAACATATAGTTTTCCAGGGCCAAATGTAGGTCAGTTCGCAAGATCAGAAGCATACGGGGGTGTTACGACGCGCATTATAGTTCAAAAGGCGCCAGCTGCCATAAATAAACGCACAATTTAAATGTTACTTGGTGTAATAACGAAACCTTTCTGACCGGATGTCGTCGTCCTTGATGTCCTCACGACCTTCGTCGTTTAAACCACTCATGGACTCTCAGTAAACAATTGTCACCATACACTTGTTGCATTAGTTCCAGTAAAAGTTTACTTTGCGTCCGACTTGTTTAGAGTATGTACATACATATATCATGACTTCATCAGGGTTTTCATTAAAGATCCATACAGTTTTTGTGTCAAATAAACATATACCTTTATAGGTACAGTATCATAAATCTATTGGACTTTGCAAAAACTGCATATTTAACTACATTGGGATGGACTGAAATTCCAGTCAAGACACAAAACTATGAGCACTGTATGTCAAACTTTACGACAATGTTATCCAGGTACCTAGCAATATCATAAAGATCGGAATATGGACACACTTGATGGCAGATTATTGCTACTCATGAACTATATAATAGTCAAATTTGAAGAAACTTTGGTCTTTTCGTATAAAATACAATATAGTACAGACGATAATCGGACTCTCCTATAACAAACCCTTTTTCCCATATTTCAAACTATATTCTACTCCTCCATAGCGAAAACGCGTTCAGATCTGCAAGTTTATAGTCATGATAATTCCAGAATCATTTAATGATGATGTTTTTGAAAAACTCAAAATTTTGTAGTCAATAAATGATCACAAATTGTATTGTATATAATAAGTATTTTTATATGTAGTCATTGACACATACTTACATAATATGTACATAAACATACATATGTATATGTGAGTATGTATAAAATACCGTAAAGACAAAAGAACGAAAGAAAGAAGAAGTGATTCAACGGCTCCCAATGATTTCGGAAGTTATCGTATTTTCTTTGTCATTGCCATTGCATGATGAGAGGAAATAACATTTATAGTTCTCACTCAGCCTGCCAGAAACACAATAAAATTTCTTGTAAACCCACTGACTCTTTTTTAAAATTAATCCTCTTCACTTCAACTCAACCAAAGAAAATATCCCCAAACGTATTGATTTCCTTAAATAAACAAATAAAAGATTTTTAATTTTTGTGAAGTGACAGCAGCTTTTGAGCAAATTGTTTATTTTGCTTTGTTTTGTTTTGTTTTGTTTCGTTTCTTTCTCTTACAATTTTGCTGATTAAACTTAAATAAAAACAAATGTCCAAATTTAAAAAGGGCATATTATATACTGACACATACAAATGTACAATTATGCATATACTATACATATGAGTATTTATATAAACTTTTTTTTATTCAGTACACAGTTCCAAATAAACAAAATATGAAATGCATGTGTTGTACTTACATATAGAATAAGTATTAAACAAATGCGTCGTGAGTTCGAGACTGAGTGAGTGAGTGATCTGATGGGTTTATTCTCTTTGCACTTACTTACTCTCGCTCTCTTTTTCTCGGAGTCTTTGTTCGTATACATGTACAATATATTGTATTTGCCACAATTAACTCAGTCGCACACACTTGCTGTTGTCGTCGTTGTGTTTTGTTGTTTTGTGTTGTATTTTAAGCTCTTTCATCTCCCAAATTTTGAGTTCAGTTCGAATTGTCGTTCGGTCGTCAGTTGTCGGTATGTACTAAAAGTTTTTAAGCATTTGAATAAATGCCGCTCCTTTCTTCTATTGCAGCAGCTGAACGAATGCACAAAACAAAAAAGGCTTAGTTTTAAACGAAGCCTCTGTTACTTTATGAAGCATTGCGAAGCCCTTTGAGAATGTTCTCGAACATTCATGAGACTTCCAAACAATAATGCAATAAATACATGGCATGCTTCGTCAAACGTATTTGTTTTATAAATAATAAAATTATTCGTTCTAAGGTCTCCATGAAAACACTTTGGATCGTCAACATAGTAGTGTTAATATAGGAGCGAGTTTTTTTTTATATAAACAAGTATATTTATGTGCTCTCTTCTTGTTTTCACTCAGCTGTGGCGTTTTGCATTGATAAAGTATAGAAGTGTGGGCCCAAGAGCTTAACTACTCAATACTCTCTCACTCTCATTTAACAGCTGCGGCGACTGATAACAGATTTCGCGCGGCTTTTCACCAATTTGTAAAGTTTTTTTTGTATTTTTTTTTGTTTATTAATTTGTTGGTTGCTTATCACCGACGCTTTTGATGGTAGCCTAGCCTAGCATGGCCTTTCATGTCTCAGTCACAGTCACAGTCACAGTCACCAGTCACATCAATAGCAGCAGCAACAACGCTTTTCTCTGAAATTATTGTACTTGTGAAAAAGTGCTCAAACGCTCATCAGACACGTTCGGCTTAAGTACAAACTACTACCTACGTACATATTTACTTATAAGCTACAGTGTTTTTAACCATTCATTTTCTTTCGTTTCCTTTAAAATAAAAGACAATTCGTAATACTAAATTTCAACAACAACAACAAAACAAATCGTAAAGTTAAAGTGTGAAAAAGAGACAATACTTATAAATAAAATACAAAAATTAAAACAAAAAAAAAAAACAAAATGCCGAAAACCGTAAATAAGCCAAAACCGAGTACCAGTGAATCTGAACGTACCGCGGGCGTGGTTACCAACGTAAACTCATCATCAGCATTGCCAACGCCATCACTTTCGCAGCTCCCATCTCGGAATGGAAACGGCGGTAGTGGTTTGACACAATCCAAGAGCTCCAACAGCAGCACCGGCAGCATCACCAACAAACGCGGGCAATCATTCACAATTGATGACATTGAAATGGATCAATCCGTGATTAACGGCGTCAAGGGCAGCGAGAACAACTATATGGGACACAAGCGAGAATTGGGGCACAGGTAAAAAAAAAAAACAACAATCACGAATTTTCTGATTTTCTGATTCTGAAATAAACTGCATAACCATACCTACATAAGTATTGTTCATACATACAATACATATGTATGTGATTGTAAAAAGAAATTTGTATTTCAATTCTACCTAATTCTACAATATCTTTACACCCCTTTCCAATTTATGATGTATTAACACATTAATTTCTTATAGAAAGCTAAACTAATCTTTATACAACAGAGTATGATGAATGTAAATACGTACAAACATTTGTACTGTTTTCACATTTTAATATATTGATGATGTATTGCACTACGACAAGTTAATATTTGTAAGACCACAATTGTTTGTTACACTCATCATTACTATGAAGACTCAGGTATTGGTGATTTAAAAATTTTTGTCACGCATTCCAACCTCATAGCCTAAACCCACATGGAAAATCGCCGCCCATTTCTTAAGAAGAACAAAACTAGTTTTGAAAAAAAAAAAAAACTAACTAAAAAATCAAAATACAATTTTTATAGGTAAAGCTTTGGGTGAAGAGTCTTTTGTTTATTTATTTTTGTATAGTTTAATTTCTCTTAGTGCTTTCTTTGCAATATGTAAACTTTCATTTTTTATTTTATTTTATTTTTTTTTTTTTAATTGTCCGACCAAGTTTCAACATAATATAACAAACGTATAAATGATTTTAAAGGGGGCCATAAGTTAATGGGATATAGGATAGGGCGTAAAGGGTATATTAATATTTACTAGATAGATAGATAGATAGATTTGAGACAACCCCTTTTTAAAAATTCCAAGATTTTCTGTAGATGTTCTTATTATTTATTTATTTAACTAATTATGACAAAATACTGTCAACTTAATAGTAAATGATTATTAACATAACACAGGAGTTTAAAACAAAACAGAAAAACAAATTAATTAATAATAATAATTATAACTGAATAAAGTTATGCTAAAAACATTTATTTAATGAATGAAAAACAAGCAAAAATTAAAATTAATTGTAAGAAATTCACCCGTCTCTGACCCGTTGGAGGAATTTTATTTCAAGCTACGTATGTCCCTACTCACAGCCATTTGTGGTCAGAGGCAGAAGGGATGTATGAGCCATGAAGCGATGTCCACTTCATCTGGTAGCAGTTCGTTCCGATTCCCGAAGGCAACGAAGAACGATGATGTTAAGCGCAGAGGGCGAGATCTCAGAACTTATTATAAATAGTGCATAAAACTCGGAAAAGATCATGTAGGGCATAGTTAGTTGTGCATGTGTGTACCTATAGATAAGGGAACGAAATTTCTAGATGTAAGACTAAGGACACAGAATCTTAATTGTCTGAAAAGCACTGACGAATCAACATTACTGGTAATAAGTTTGTGAAGAAAGCTTATACCAAGAGTTATTTGGCGATTTGAAGGCAAACGTACACTGGGGTCTTTATCGACTCAATGTAGTCTTGATGTTTTTTTTTTTATATTAGGGGCTCCAGACACACGAACATGCAACTGAAATTAAAAACTATAAGTTTTTAATATAGGCGCGGTACATTTGTTGGAATCAGTCAAATCGGAACACTAGGGGGAGTAGCACCCATATAAACCCCAATCTGGTACGGAACCCTCCGTGTACAAATCTGACCCGCACTTGGCCCATTTTTTATTTGTCATAAATTAACGAAAAAATGTTGAACAATCAACCAACCCATTAGTGTAACAATGAACAAAACAAGATTTCATCATCATCATGGCTTGCATGACCTTGGTTTATTATTATTTTATTCATAATTCAAATAGAGGATGCAATGTTAATGATGATGATGATGATGATGATGATAATGATGATGATGAGCAATAATAAAACTCCAAGGGCATAACAAGTTTAATTAAGCACTTCCCGACGACTAATTCTCGTGACTAATAATAAAATTTCTAATGGTCACCTGCAAACGTGCCACGCGTTTCTTTGATTAGGGCGAGGATTCGTTTTGTTTTTTATTTTTTTTTTTTATTTTTTTTTGTGTTTGGATTACTCCAAATTTTAATGATAGATCTAACAACAGTGAAATAATACATTCGTAATATACATTTTTGACATTACAACCCACCTTCGTGTCATACTTCAACATTTCAATAAATATTCCGCTTATGGTATGTGGACTACTTGCAAAATATTCGAGGTGAACTACATACATATGTGTGAATGTGTAGACATAGAATTATAAACCTGTGTCTGTCTATCTGTATCTGCACATTTTTTTTTTTTATGTTCACATCGCACAGCCCAATGTCTTCGTTGTCGTTGTTGTGGGTTTTTTCTCTAAACCTAAATGCTTAATTTTTGTACGCCGCCTCTTCCATTAAATTTATCTAATTGGAACAAACTGTAATTATATGTATATTTCAAATAGTAGAATGTCGAATACCGAAACCGAAATTTATTTTCAAAGAATAAACGATTGTACGAGTACATACATGACTTGTTTTTCTTGTCATAACTTAATTATCATAAAATTTCCCATATACGAACGAGTATGTGTTTGGATTGGATAAAATAAAAATTGGTTAATATACAAAATTATTATAAACTGAGATAATTTTATATTGTATTATTGGTGATTGATATGTACAATACATAAGTATAAACCCGAGCTTCTTTTGTTTTTCTTATAATCCAATTATGTATCTATTTTCTGTTATTGAATTTAGGCGATTACTAAGTTTTTTTAAGGTCTAAACTAAGTACAACTCATTTCATGACATAGAGAAATGAGTTTGTTTGATATTTTGTTTGGAGAAATCTGTTGCCTATTGATTTTTAAACCAATTGTCTACGGTTTATTTTATATCTTTATCGTTGTCTATTAATATGAACCGCCGCCTTACAAGTTTGGCAACCTTTGGAAATGGTGAGCTATACATAGTAAGGATGTTCCCAAATCTCCCTATTATTAGTCGTCTCATCGTTTAAAAGACACCAATCCATTTATTCAACATGTCATTTTGGTGGTGAATGAAAATTTCAATGAATAACACCTACATTGCATACTTATTTCAACTCGAGATCCCAAGAAACTAATACCCATTGTCATGATTTTCTTTTTTTGAAGATGATTGTTAGTTTTTTTTTTTGGGAGTTGCTTGATTCAGATTCACATCCAGAATAACCTAACAAATTTCTATTCATCTGTTGCGTAAAATATTGTATAAAGCTTAGCCAAATATTCAAGATGTTTATTCCAAGAATTAATATATAAAAAAAGAAAAAACACTTGAACTATTTCCAAAATATAGATAAGAACATGTGAAAAAATTCTCTGAAATATATATAGATTGAGTCTGTATATTTTCTTTATAAACTTCCATGATTACATTAAAAATTGTAAAGTTTAAATAATCTCGATCTCGATCTTGATATCATTTTCTCTATTATCTAATCTTATTATGTAATCTTTAAATTTGTATTTGGGTACATATATTATATTGTACTATATGTTTTTGATTTGTTTTCTTACAGAGTGTTTGTCAATAGGTCATTGCATTTGGAAAACATTAAATTCTATGGCTTCGATATGGATTACACTCTGGCTGGTAAGTTGTCTAAAAACTCTTTACTTATATACCATACATATAAATATTTATTTTTTGCAGAGTATAAATCGCCACAATATGAACAATTGGGGTTCGATTTGGTTAAAGAGCGTTTAGTCGCTATGGGTTATCCTAAAGAAATATTGCAATTCGACTATGATCCCACATTTCCAGTGCGTGGTCTATGGTTTGATACGCTCTATGGGAATTTGTTAAAAGTCGATGCTTATGGAAATATACTTGTTTGTGTACATGGATTCGAGTTTATTAAACAGTAAGTTTTATTTTTCTTAAACCTATGATACTAGATGGATGACGGATGAATCTATTTTACATCTTTATAGCCATCAGGTTTACGAATTATATCCGAATAAGTTTTTGAAACTTGATGAATCACGCGTATACGTGTTAAATACTTTATTCAATTTACCGGAAACCTATTTGCTAGCATGTCTTGTAGATTTCTTTACAAATAGCCCGGAATTTGTACGGTAAGTTTAAATGCATCTAAGTTTTTATTATCTATGGATTGTGATTGTGATTTGATTTGATTTTTTACAGCGTTGAGCGTGGTATTAAAGCTGGCGACTTTCTTTTTACCTACAAATCTATATTTCAGGATGTGAGACGCGCTGTTGATTGGGTTCACTGTGACGGTGATCTTAAGCGTCGCACTACACAGGTTTGTATTTCGATTGCATACAAACAATCCATGCCTATGACGACCATTACTTATTATCTTTTTGACATATTTATAGAACATGGAATATTATATAAAGAAGGACAAACGTCTTCCAACTGTTTTGTCGCGCATACGTGAATCGGGAGCTAAGATTTTCATGCTTACTAACAGTGATTACACTTATACCAATGAAATTATGACTTATCTCTTTGATTTTCCTCACGGAGCCAATCCGGATGAGCCCCATCGCAGCTGGCAGTCATACTTTGATATTATTGTCGTTGATGCTCGTAAGCCTCTGTTCTTTGATGAGGGAACAGTGTTACGACAAGTGGACACAAAGACAGGTGGCTTGAAAATCGGCACACACATTGGACCACTGCAATCGGGACAAGTGTACTCGGGTGGATCGTGTGAAGTATTCACCAAATTTATCAATGCTAAAGGTAAAGATGTGCTCTACGTCGGTGATCACATCTTCGGTGATATACTCAAATCAAAGAAGATACGCGGCTGGCGTACATTTTTGATTGTCCCAGAGCTTGTGCGTGAGCTACATGTGTGGACTGATGAATGTCAGCTGTTTGCTGAACTGCAGAATTTGGATATTAAATTAGGTGAATTATATAGGGATTTGGATTCAAGCGCCAAAGTCAAGCCGGATATATCACAGCTGCGCACTTCTATACGCGATGTTACTCACAAGATGGATATGTCTTATGGCATGATGGGTTCTCTTTTCCGTTCCGGCTCCCGTCAAACTTTCTTCTCGAGTCAAGTGGTTCGATATGCAGACGTATATGCAGCCACTTTTCTTAATCTGATCTACTATCCATTCTCATACATGTTCCGCGCTCCAGCTATGCTGCTACCACACGAGTCAACTGTGGCCCATGATCAGTGCAATCGACCATCAAGCGATCTAGCGCACGCTCTGCCGCATTCAAAATATTTGCGTCAAGCAGGCGCTGCTGGCTATAGCAGCAATCCCGAAGATGATAAGTCACTCCATCGTTCGGTAAGTGCCCCCATAGAAATCACTTTTTAATTCGCCATTATAATTATATTTGTATTTATTTCAGGCCTCAATAGTACACACACGACCTTCCACACCTACTGTTGTCACTCACACACATGACGAAGATTACTCAGAGGAGGAGGATGCCGAATTGGCAGCTGCTAACAAAGAAAACTAGGAACAAAAAGAGGCTGTCCTTGCGTCTGATATTGCAAATTTTAAAGCGCAATTTACATAACTAATCGATCGATTTTATATTACAATACCATAAATTTAATTATATAAATGATAAATGATTCTCTCATTTTTTTTTTTTTTTTTTTTCTCAAAACTTTTCTAGTTAACGTGTTAAATTAAATTCCACTTATAATCTACAATATAATTTTGAAATGTAAAAAAAAAAAACAAAAACAAAAACAAACCAAACCGTGCATTAAACCTTTATTAAATGTGTCGATATATTGACTCGTATGAATCGATTGATAACCTCATCTCATTCAAGATTCATTACACATACGTATGTAGGTCAAAGACTTACAAAATTGAATTGAATATTGGGAAAACAAATTGTTGAATTATAATTAGTTTCTGTTTTACCGATTCTACCAGAACATTAAGTCGAGGCGACATTTCCAAAACGATTTCGTTGAGTCTACAAGATTTTATAATCTCATTTTTCAATCGAAATTCAAAGTATTTTTGTTGCTTGACTTTCGTTGCGCACTCATATAGAAAAATAATCATTATATATGCAATTAAATAATGAAGAGTAGTAGGAGAGAGAGAGGAAACCCAATCGGATCGAATCGAATTTTTCTATGTCAGTCAGTGGAAAAATTTCTCAAAATTTAAGAGATCCATTTACTAGGAAGAGACAGCTATCATATACTAACATAGTATGCAAAAATTGACTAAGTTTTCTTTTGGGTCGATCTCATTTTCTTTACTATAAAGTCGGGCTACTCTATGACAATGTCATTGCGGAAAGTTGGGCTTGGTTAATTATGTCCCTATGGAGTTTGTTATAGAGATATTGATTGTATGAGATTCGTTAATTATCATCAAAAGAGAAAAATGTAGGATGTAATGTATTTCACCGAGGTTTCTTCGGTTTTTATATGTGGAATCCCCATCAAGAGAAATCGTACCTACTGTATGCATCATATGAAGATTGCTTAACTGAACAGAAAGATCAGTTAGCATATGAATGAATGGATAAACGAGACTAGATTTACAATTCTTCCGACGCACTGTGTTATATGCTTAGGTTAAACCATATACTCTTAGTATAATACATTGTTGATAAACTCGAATCAATTCGGAGTATAAACAAAATTACCACATCTCCAAGCATTCCATTCATGAACGTAAACATCCTTAGTTGGTGCTATTCTATTCTATATTTGATATTGATCCGAAAACTTACGAAAACGAAAAACGTAAAGATATTTATGTAATGAAATGGAGTCCATCAACTGGTTGCCTAGTCTAAGTAAATATTAAGTTAAATTAATGGAGACGAATATAGTACAATAATTTGTCGCTCACTCACACATTTCGCGTCGCAATGAGACCTACGATTTTTATACTCTTGACGCAGTGAATAGTATTATAAGTCTGTCATAAAGTTTGTAACGGGCAGAAACATCGGAGAAACCATATATATATACAAGTATTACATTCTTGATCAACTCGATTGAGCCATGTAGTCGCTCAGATTTTGAGCTAGAAAGGTTGAGCTTTTCACCAGATGCTGTCCATTTGTTGCAATCAGCCAAATCGGACCACTAGGACGTGTACCTCATTTGACAAATTCAAATTCATGTTCTTAGTAGAAAAACTTTTGTTTCTTGTATAATCGAACTGTAATTTGTTCCGTAACCATGTAAATTTCAAGACCCTAGGATTACTGGTTCGTGGATTGGACGGTTGTTACATGGAGCGAGATGAGTTTCTTATATGAACAGGAGCTTTGGATAGCAGATTAAAGTGTTATTGTACTGGCAGTACTTGCAGCTCTTTGGGGACATCTACATTTCTGATATGCCAGGAAGTTCCCGTGATTGTTCTAAAGATTGGTGCTTGGATTGTGTTGTTTGTGTAACTTCAATGTTACTCGCACTTGCGTTGCCCCACAATTCGGACCATATGTCCATATTGGTTAATAATGGAGTTACCTATACAGTAAGATCTTGTACTCAAGACTCTGACAAGATTTAGAGTTGATTAGCCGGTGGAGATTTTGTGCTATTGATTTTAAGTATGTTTTGTTAGCTCCTATATGTTTCCGTCATGTGAGATTTTTATCTAATACGCCAAACGCATCCTAAGGTATTATAGCACTATAAAACAAAAATAAGTCTTGTCTTTCCACAGTGACAAAAAGTGCCTCGGTGAAAATACTAGGGGACACAGCCTCTATAGTATCTCCTTCCACAGATTAAAGTCATTTAAGTCGACAATCATGAAAAATGTGTTCATTCGAATAAAACTTTGAATATTCTCACTATGTCTCTCTGGGGCATCACATAAGGTTTTTTGCCTAAGTGCGCTGGTGTTGGCACCGACTAACCCAATCTATTGTAGTATTATTAATATAATTTGCGATTAACCAGATGCTTGGATTTGCAATGACCATCTCCCAGGTGCTTTTGGACTTAAGCAGACCCTTGCTAAATATTTTATCAGAATTGGTAGCAGACACTAAGGAGTTGGCAGAGACGAAGTGGGCGAACAAGCCAGGGTGCCCTATCACTAAAAAGCTCTGGCCTTCCTACCAGTAAAAAAGACATCCGAACTCCTACACTTTAACAAGAAAAGGTTTCGGATGATAACAGGAGTTTTAACGGGGCACTGTGCAATCGGGCGAATGGCTTAGAAGCTGCACATTCCACACCAGGATTTCTGTCATAGCTGCCAAAACGAAGAAGAATAAAGCATTCAGCACCCCCTGTGTGACTGCCATGCACTACTTAGAAGGCGATCCCGCTTTCTTGGAAAACCCTTTTTTGAAAACTTCGGCATGGTGGCGAGAGTCCCACTGGAGGATCTGGCTCGTTTCGTGGAGTGTTCTGATTGGTTTTACTAGCCAGCACGACCATCATTACATCCCATTTCTATTCTCCCGTCCCATCCTCTCCTTCCCCCCTTTTCTTCCCTTGTTTTTCCCTTAACAGGCGGGCGGCCTGTATAACCTAACCTGACCTAACCAGATACTTATAGTATAGAGTTATAAGTATTTTGTGGTGTTAATTCTTATGTTTAAGAAAATATTTTCCTGATGGATAAAGTATATTAGTTTTGGCTGTTTATGTTTTCTATTGCTTGTGAGGAGAGAAAGAAGGAGTCTGTGCAAATGATGAATTTTCCTTGTTGCCTACAAATATGACCGAAATTTCTGCTATGTTATATTTTCTGTTTCGGTTGTATTATTGTACGAGAATGATACTTAAAAAATTTGGACCCATCAGTATACAAAAACGTGCGAAAGTGCATGGAGTTCTTGAGTTCCCTGAACTTTGGATGATAGATTTCCGGTTGGATAATTGCTTTCAGAGAGATGTGAAGGGAGGTGTTTGATATGATTTGGCGGCCAATTCACTGGTCCCCTAAGCGAGATAAATTGCTCACTGTCCATTGATTCGCGTGTTGTGTGGGCTGTAGCGCCGTCTTGCTGGAACAACATGTCCACCAGGTTCTGTTTATGCATATTTATGATTACGGGCACTATTGCTGCGAACGGTGACGAATGTACAAATCACGGTTCTCGTCTACACTGACGGATACACCCGCAATATTTTTCTCCGTTCGCACCAAATGTTTATGGGTAGGTAGCTTGATGTCCAATAGCCTGAAATTGGTGCAAAATTTGGTCTCTATGGCTTAGATTGTTTGCTTAGATTATGCGCGAAAACCATTTATTACAAAGCTTATAGCGGGTGATTCATTAAGAGATTTTTTGTCATTTGGGTTTATTTTGCTGTGACTAGAGTCATGCTGTCATGTTATTTTTATTCAGTTACATGTGACAAGTCATCATGAAAAGACTCACATCGCAACAACGTCTCTGTGGAACAGCTCAACGAAGATCCGCTGTTTACGCGTCGAATTTTGTTCAGTGATGAGGCACATTTCTGGCTTAATGGCTACGTCAATAAACAGAATTGCCGCAGGAGCAACCTGAAGAGACTCTCGAACTACCGTTACATCCACAGATGTGCACTGTTTGGTGTGGTTTAGGGGCTGGTGGAATCATCGGTCCGTATCTTCAAAAATGAGGCCGGACAGAACATTACCATCAATGGCGCCTGCTGTCGCACCATGATAGCTGTCTTTTTGTTGCCTGAAGTTGAAGCCCAAAGTGTCGGCGATATTTGTTATGAATGTTCTTTCAGGAGTTAATAAAGATTCGGCAAACTAAATTTCTAAGCATTGTTCGGGGGTAAGTCATTCCAGGATGAAATGTTTGACTTTGAGTGGTCAAAAACACAATACTGAAAAAGTACATAGCAATAAAAATATCCCTTTAGTATTAAGTTCAGTTTTGATATTAGTATAGATTAGATGATTATGGGGTTTTTTTTTTTTGTTGGCTAGGCATTTGAAGAGGTTCAACCTTTTTGAGAGTTTTAATGAATAGTGGTTACTACTATCCTCAATTAGAAAGTAAAGTTACTTAAGTCACGCCATGTCACGCCAAAAAGTATGCTAATAAAACCAATTCTAATAATGAGGATAATTAATTAATTAATTAATTAGGATTTTTGTGAATATTTTCCATATCATTAATGATTTATATATAAAAGATTTGCTTAAGCATGATCCAAATAAATACTGAAATACTAAAAAATATGTTAAGTGTTTTTACGATTTACTGTATAAATTAAATTTTGAGAAAGTTCAAGTAGAGCGCGATTGGTCAAACCCATGATTTACGTTCTCTCATGTGTAGAACTACTTACTTCTATGTATATGTTTACGTATACGTGCATATGCACTTATGTATGTGTAGTATGTCTGTGATTGTGTCATTTTGATACAATTTTAATAAACTGGAATAGGCCGTTTTTAGTTAAGTTGTGTAATAGTTGCAACATGTAAACTTGAATAAATCTGCAGACATCTAGTGGCCTGACGGTGTTTGCTGGGCAAAACGTTGCTAGGAACGAGTATGCATTTATATACAGATATACATACATCAATGTGATACTAACCAATTGATATCCCTACACAAAATGAAGTGCATTTAATTTAAGCAAAGTGTTCGTAACCCTTGAAAACAACAACACATGAAACCAAGTAGTAGGTTTAAATCATTATACATCATTATATTGTAGGTATTATGATTTTTACCAAAGATTACAAACCACTACGAAAAGGTCCTTGGAAAGATCCAAAGAAAGTATTTCCACCATACTATAAGTGAAATTTAATAAAGAATTCAACTTTTGATCATGGCCACATATTGTATTAGAAACCACTTTGAAAAGTTTCTGGGGTATTCTGTAAAGCAACTCTATGGCGGAATGTTAAGGTTCAAGAAACTATAATAAGCCCAAAACATGATAGTGACGAGTATAACTTTGTTTTGCAGTTATGATGCAATTGGATATCTATTGTATATGTATCTACTATTGTCCCCCAGGAATAGTCAATAAATATTTTGTCGGAACGTGTGGCTATATTAAATAAGTACATAATTTCATCTCTAAATGAACCTTATTATGACTGACTAATGTCAATGGCATGAAGCTTAGAATCTTGTAAGATTCTAAAATTAAAATAATAATGCAAATCGAGTATGTACAGTAGATTAGATTAGGGGAAGAGCGGAAACTTATATCGTTACTGCGAAAGCAAATGAGCCTATTGGGCCAAATCCTCTAATTACAACTCCTCCGAGATCCTGTTATTCATTAAATATTCCAGAATGCTCTCTGCAATTTTAGTAGGTTCCAAGTATTGCCCACCCACATAGCGGCTCTCTCAGGTGCATAGCAAGTGCTCTGTTATCCCCTCTTCTTCGTTGCAAAATCTACACTGATCATTACGACTGATCTTCAAGCGAGTATGTAAAAAATTAACAGGTATTTTAACTTCGGTATAGCATAAGGCATAATACATGATGCATGATGATGATAATAATGATGTATGTAAGTATGTATATCTCTGCTTTGTATCTGTTACCATGTCACACAGCTTACGAAATTCTTAAATAAATTTAACCAACCAACCAACCAACCAATTTTAATATGACCAAATTGCATTGCCACAATTGTTGAACAATCAACAGATAGTCTGATCTGTCGGATCGCCTTTTAGTGTATAACAAATGCGCGAGGGCGTTGTCACCGCCTTGTCGCCTGCCTGCCTGCTTGGCTGCCAGCATTTTAACAATTTGTGTCTGCCAAAAACACGTTTGAGCCACTATGTCATTGCAATGGCGTCCATGTCTGTTATACTACAATATTTGTGTCTATGTCTGCAGCCGCTTACAAGTATAACAGGCGACCCATTCTAACGACTTGCTACGACAATTCGTGGTGCTATAAAATCATATAAATGCACGCAAAGAAACACAACTGCACCAGTTTTTAAGACAACTTGAAAAACGCATAATCAAATTTAAGAACGCGGCTCTCTAACACGCAACTAAAGTAAACGAATCGAAAGGAAACAAGTTGGAACAATACAAATAAAAACTTAATACAAGAAAGAATTATAAATTCAATTTTAAACATCGAAAATGGTATTTAAGGTGTGTAGCAAAGACAACAACAAAAACAACAGCAACAACAAAAATATAAGACCAATTAACCAACAAGGCTATCTTTTATTGTACTACATACCAAGTTTGGTTTCACCGAATATCCTTTACAAATGGTATTAAGTGCTCTTATTTTTTTTTTCAAAGATATTTCTTTACATAAAATAAAAAAATTACTCAGGAATGCTAAGAATTTCATTAGTTTATTAATTTAACAATCCAGATACTGATCCTGAGCGTGATTTCCTGTTAGACTTTTGTAAATTTAAAATTGATCTATTGGGTAGATTTGCTTTGACTTAAATTATTGGAATCAAAATAAGTGTAAAGTAGACAGCTGATGATTAAAGATCCATTCAGAATTGGAAGCTTCAGGTTATATTGTACTTATTTTAAATACTTTTTAATGTAACTTTCAAATTGTTTGATTTTTCATACTTTTATAAATAGATAGTAGATCTTTTTTTTTTTTTGGAGGATCAAATATAAATGATCAACTTGACGATTAGAATGGATTATATCATGTCCGTCCGTCTATACAACTAATGTAGTTTCTTTTTTGAATCCATCTCAGATACAGGTATAGAAACTTCTTATTATCTGGTTCTTTGAACTTTGATCAGATCAGAGTGATATGATATTGTTTCTAAATACTTATATTTATTTGCATTTTCATATTACAGTTCATTTTTTGCATTATGATTCTGGTCGTTTGTGCCGCTGCAAAGCCCGGAGGCCCCGCAGCATATTCGATTTCAGCACCCAGTGTTGATCACGCTTCTGTGGGTAATTCACAAGAGCACACAGTTAAAGGTGCTTATGGCCAGTCATCACAATCTGAGTACTCTAGCCAGGTGCAAAGGGCTCACTCGACATCACAATGTACAACGCTCTAGTATTACTAATGACGCTGGTCTGGCACCAGGTGAGTATTATTGATATTGATAAGAAGTACTAGATCTGAGAGAAAACTATTTTTTTTTTTTTTGCACTAGTAACTAGGTTCAATTTTTGAAATATTGTACCATATATATATACTATAATTTCACCATATTGTCACGATGTTTAGTTTCCCTGAAACCCATCAAAAAGAAAGACACTGAAGTTCTGAAAGATTCGATAGTTTTAATAGGTCTTAACTATACAGTACTTACTAATACAATAATTTAACTGGATTTCTAAGTTCTGTTCAAAATATTTTCATTACATTTTTGTTTCCTTCTCTTTTTCTTTCGCTTTCTTTTAAATGTATTTGTATAGCTCATGGTATTATTGGGCATGGATTAGCTGCACCCGCACTTGCACACCTTGGGTAAGTTGGCCCAGTCAAGGACTGATTGAATTAATAGATTAAAATTTACATAATATATTTTTCTTCTTTTTTCTTTGTAATTCAGACCCGCTATTCTTCATTAATCGGGACATATAAATTTTGTGTCATTAAGATAAGCTATATATACTTACATACATACATACATATATATTATATACTATAGATATGTGTGTACATATGTACGTATGAATAAACAAGCAAACAAATAAATCAATTCACATACAAATCGAATCGTATCGCATGGATCGGTAAGGTTAATTGATTCATTTGTGAAGAACCCCCCCATGATTGGACAATCAGCAATGAAAATGAATACTAAATATTAATATTTATAGCAATATATTATTATACAAGAGACAACTACGCCTAAAGCCACACATAAACTCTCATTGACCACATGACGTCAATCCAAACCGATCCGAACCGATTCCATCTGATCCTAAGGCTCGAGCACGAATACAAGAATATCGCCGACATGGTATCACCATCATCATCAGTTTAAAAGCTTATTGGCTTATCTTTGTTTAGTGATTGTGTTTTATTGGTTGTTATTTAGTTTTTGGCATTTAAGTTTCTGTTGTTTCATTGTTTGTATTTTGTGCTGTGTTTTGATTTTATGTTTGGTTTATTGTATTGATTAGAGTATTTTTTTTTTTTTTATTTTCCTGTATTTATCGCGGTTGACTTTCTTTTTGCTCGCATTAAGCAAAGAAAAAAAGTAAATAAAATCATAAGTTTTAATAATACAAAAAAGGGTCTTTTATTTATAATATTTGGTTTGGCATAGGAGGATATTTTATACTTGTATGTATGTAACATACAAAGTTATTGAGGGAGAGAAAAATTTCTCTGTCTCTATCAAACAAATTTTTGCTGGACTACCGCAGGGGTACCCCAAGTTTCATTGCTAAGCTTCATTATTTGCAACATCTTTCATCTTCCATAATGTGTCAATTTCAATGTTTATCTTCAATGGAAATTTCGTATATTTAGAATAATCTACATATCGCTTTTAATTACAATATCTATGAAACTTCACAAATTAGAAAATCAGCTCTAATTTGAGCAACTAAAATGAAAGAAAGTATACGCAACACTGCGTTTCTACCAAACTCCAAACTCAAACCACATAGTTGACAGCAATTGCCATGGGATTCCATGGGAAAACGATTTTAAAATACATACTTTGATCTATATTAAGTCGGCTGTCACATTACGCAACTCTGCGGCAGAACTCTTTCTCTATCGCGACTTTTCTTTTTTGTGAAAGGCTTATGAGCGAAACAAGCAACTCTGTCGACGTTTTTTTTTTTTTACCTTCATTCGCTTATTTAGGCTTTTGTAGTGTAAGAGGGAGTCAGAAATGTCAACACCAAAGAAGGATCAATGGTAAAAGTCGCAAGATAGTTGCTAAGTGTAAAAAGCGGTCCTAGTAGACTTAGATTATTGATGTGCCGAATGATGATCTTGAACGTGCGGTCGCCCAGAAGGTCGTTCATTTACAATTTTACACGAAAATTTGAGCATGAGCAAGTTGTTGCCGCGTTTTTTCACATTGGATCAAACCCAGCAAGATAAAAATGATTTCTTGCATTGGTATATGATAATTGAAGAGTTTATGGATCAAAGAGATCGTCGTCTGAGTGCACATCAGCCGGTAAAAATCGTCCAAAGCAATACCAAAAAACTGACCAAGGCGCAAGAGAACCGAAAGAAACAGTTGTCAAAGATTCAGAAAATCAGCGTTGATGATGGCGACGTAAGCAGCGATGATGACGATGATGACGAGGGAAGCAGCTTTGATGATGATGAAGACGACGGAAGCAGCTTTCATGATGATCAAGTGCTTTTTAACGCGCTTATCTCAGATATGAAACCAGAAGCAAAAGGGTCCAAAACTCCAGGTAAACGTAAAATCGTGGAGACGAATAATGATCAACTATCGAAAGATATTAAATTGGATAATGCCATCGTTAAAAATGAACCCAACAAAAATAAGCCTAACCAACAACAGCAAGGGAGTGCTTCAATCGGCACTACCAAATCGCATGCTGCAAGTGGTCTTAACGATGTCCTGAAAGAAAGCAGTATTACGATTGGTAAGAATACGTTAACCTGGTTATTGCAACCAGTCTCAGCTGAAAATTTCTTTAAAACTAACTGGGAGAAGAAACCATGTTGTATCGAGAGTAATTCAACAGAGAGATTTTCACGATTCATTTCTTTCGAAGCCATCGACCAAATGCTTCTTACTAACCATTTGGAGTTTACGACTAATGTAGATATCACCACATATAAGAATGGGATTCGCGAGACACTAAATCCAGTAGGTCGTACCACGCCACCCAGTATTTGGTCGCATTATGCAGACGGTTGCAGCATTTCCTTCCTTAACCCCCATTTTTACCTACCGAATTTGTTCAAACTGAACGCTACACTACAGGAGTTCTTTCATTGTTTTGTTGGTGCTTATGTATATCTTACTCCACCAAATAGTCAAGGATTTGCACCTCATTTCGATGATATTGAAGCCTTCGTACTGCAAGTCGAGGGACGTAAACGTTCGCGTCTTTACGCTCCGCTCAACCCCAATGCTGTCTTGCCACGTGAGTCTTCGAAAAATTTTAAGCCTGATGAAATTGGTGAACCAATACATGAAACTGTTCTCACACCCGGTGATGTCTTGTACTTTCTACGAGGTACGATCCACCAGGCATGTATCGATCCTGGATTCTACTCGTTGCACATTACGCTGAGCGTTTACCAGAAACAATCCTATGCTGATTTAATAGGTAAATTGATGCCGCTGGTATTGGAAAAAGCTATAAAATCAAAACTGAATTTTCGTCGTGGCCTTCCACTTGACACTTTCCAAAATCTTTGGCTTTGTTCACACATCAGATGACACAAAGCAGCGCACGGAATTGCAATACAAAATCAAACCATACATTAAAAATTTAATGCCTGATAATAAACAAATTGATGCCGTCGTGGATCAACTTGCTAAAAAGTATCAGCATGAAGCATTGCCTCCTATGCTGAACACCGAGGAGGAAGCGCGCTCCAGATAGGGTGCGCGTAGTTACACCGACGCTGATGGAATGTGGCAGTGCAATTACAAGTTGACGTTGCGCACTAATGTTCGACTCTTGCGTGCAAACATTTTGCGTTTGGTGCGCGAAGAAGGCACAACAAAGTGTTACTACCATAGCAACAATGCTCGTGCCCTTTGGGTCCGGAATCCTAAAAAACAACACAGAATTAAAATCTACCAGCATCATATGCCGCATTTGCCTCATATTCCAATAGTCATTTCTTTACTTCAGCACCAAAAGATGCGTCATGATGGTAAAATCAGCTGTTTCTGTTACCAAAATGCAAGAATCTGATGCACCTGACGCGTGGTGTAGAGTTTCTACCGTTGAAACGCGTAGAGAGCACAGAACGCGTGAAAGACGAATCGCGACTAAACGTGTGTATGTGTGTGTGTGTGTGGAGTTGCAACATTAAAGTTACTTGAGCTCGACTTTTTATTTATGCATTTCAATCAAGTGTACGATAATTATTTGAGAAATATATTATGCACATTTAAAAGAGCCGTCGTTCATAATTTACCTAAAGCAAGTATTTGAGAGACGTGGTTGACCACGGATAGAATAGTCGTTTATAATCTACCTAGAACTGGGTTGGTTGACTTTTCTTATTCGCGGAAGAAAGTAAATACAGCCGACAGAATTCACCTCCGGAATTAGAGTGTAAAGTGTTTATTTAAATCTGCAATTGCAGGAATTTTTCAGTGCCGTCTAAACTGGCTCTAGTGGTAACAGAAGCAGGCATGGAAGGTGCCGAAAAAGTTGAAAGTGATGACGCTAACTCAGTTGATATTGCCGGGTATAGCCGAGATAGCGAAGAGAGCCGAATGATGGTTGATGTCGACGTTGATGATGAACTCGTGCATAAAGGTACATTGTATTTTACTTACAAGTACACTAATGCGTCATTTATATTGTTGTTGTTGTTGTTGTGTTGCGTACATTACCCTCAGACTTTACAACGTCTACTTCTGAGCAATGTTGGCGCGGTTGTTCTATGGAAGAGATTCATCGTAGTCTCAATGAGTTTGAGCTGGAGCATGTAGAGCCCGTGGTTCCGTCACCGAACCATACCGTGCTCCATCACTATCCAATTAGAGAGGCAGATGATACACCGCCGCGACCGTTGCGCGCTCATCCAAAATGGGATGCATTGCATGTTCGTTTGCCATGCTCCCCAAAGAGTCAATATCCTGTAACAGAACCAGATGGCACCGCACACATTGTGTCACGCTGGGAGATGATCGAACAAGTGCTTCTCAAGCCCATTACAAATAGTTACGAACTGCAGGCAGCGATCCTATCTTACAACTCGAAGTACAAAGAGCAATGGGATTTTCGTGCTCTGCATAAGCTTTTTAAGGATGAGTTGGACGAGAGCGAAACACGGGTCTTCTTTGAAGATTTGCTTCCGCGCATCATTAGTTTGGCATTACGGCTGCCGGAACTGATACAATCGCCAATACCATTGCTAAAGCAGGGTCAAAACCACAGTTTGACCTTAACACAGCAGCAAATCTCGTGTTTACTTGCGAATGCTTTCCTTTGCACGTTTCCCCGGCGGAATACACTGAAACGCAAATCAGAGTATTCCAGTTTCCCAGATATTAACTTCAATAGGTTAGTATGTACATAACATAATTTTGGAGAAATAATAACAAAAAGAATTATAAATGTTTTATAGATTGTTTCAATCGTATAGTCATTCGGTGCTAGAGAAGATTAAATGTTTTTGTCACTATTTTCGTCGTGTGTGTCCCACGGAGCGTGATGCAAGCAACGTACCAACTGGCGTAGTTACATTTACAAGGCGTCATTTGTTACCGGATGATTTACCGCAGTGGGATGAGTGTACGGCACCAATTGGTGCGACTCCTGTACATATAACATCACAAGGTACAATTGAAGATCAAGGACTTGGCTTGCTGCAAGTCGATTTTGCTAATAAATATCTCGGTGGTGGCGTACTTGGCTGTGGCTGTGTCCAGGAGGAGATTCGATTTGTTATCTGCCCGGAATTACTTATCTCAAAGCTATTTACTGAATGCCTGCGACCGACGGAAGCTTTGATCATGAGTGGCGCCGAACGTTACAGCAATTATCGAGGTTATGCCAGCACCTTTAAATGGGACAGCAACCACGAGGACTATACGCCATACGACATTTCCCGACGTCGTCAGACACACATTGTAGCGATCGATGCACTTAGGTTTCAACAGAAGGCACATCAGTACCGTGAAGAGTTGATTGTACGCGAACTAAACAAGGCCTATGTAGGCTTTCTGCATCCCTTAGCAACACCAGCTCCTGGCATTGCCTCTGGTAACTGGGGATGTGGTGCTTTTGGTGGCGACGCCAATCTCAAAGCACTTTTGCAACTAATGGCCTGCACTATTGCAAGACGTCCGCTGGTCTATTATACATTCGGAAATGAAACTTTGCGTGATGATGTTCACTGCATGCACAACTTCTTTATCGAAGAACAAATACGCGTCATGGATCTATGGACTGTCCTAAAGCGCTTTCAAGCGCAAAAACTGTCAGCCCGGCATCTATATGCGTATATTTATAGTGAACTCAGAAATGGTGATAGTGATAGTAGTGATAAGGCAAAGGTATATCATATCATATTATATGTGTTTCAATTAAGAAAAAATTAATCATAAAAACTCACTCCTTTCAGCGTAGCACGAGCAGCAGCAGCAGCAGCAAGCCCATAAGTCTGACAAAAGATTGTGTCAATAGTGTGAATAGTGATTCCAAGTACACAGCTAACACTAGTAGTAGTGGTGTGTATTCTGGTTGTGGTCATAAATCTAAGTCCGGCCTAGCACAGAGCGTTATCAAAGATTTTTTTCTGAGAACATCGACAAAGGCAAAGACATCAGAATTAAATCGTGTACAACATACGGTGGCGGCGGCGGCGGCGTCTGTTTTACACTCAGGGATCACAGGATCAGCTATAGCTGTTGATGACTACACTGAAGAAAATGATGCTCTGCTTGCAGTATATGAGGCAGCAGCAGTAGATTCCGAAGTCCCAAGGAAAGCACAACTTACGCCAAATACAACAGAGGTACCCATGACCACGGCCTCTAGAGGCGGCTTACGTCAACGAACGTTACTCGAAGTACTCGATCAATGCTATGCAGAAGGCGTTAGCTCCAAGCGCCACTGCCAAGGCAAACCGACCGATAGCGATGATAAATAAATGAATGTATGTTATTGTTTATTAAATTTTATATATAAAACAAATCAGATAGATACCAATTTGAAATGTTAATTTAATGTTATTGTATATTAATCTGTTTTATACCAAAAAAAAAAAAAAAACACATTTAGGATTATAAAAATGCAGTCGGACTCTTCTGAAAAGAATTTGATGGATCGTCGGTCAATCACTTTGATGTAGAGAAGTCTTCACTATAGCGAAGTTCGGACGCATAAACTTATAAAAAAAAAAATCGTTGAGATTGTTCGTCATTACTTTGCTATAGAGAAGTCTTTCCTACATGGAAGTTCGAACTCATCTATAAAAAAGTCAATAAATTCACCATAGCGAAGTCCATCTTATATGGGAATTCGTTGTAGAGGAGTCCGATTATACTACATCAACACAACTTTCTAATAATGATTACGGCGCTTATTTGAAGGACAGTATTCAGCGTATTCTTCCCAAGTGCAACCGTTTTTGGTGCAGCACTCATTAGAAATAGATGGTGTGCCAGAGCGGCGTGTACGCAGCAATTCAATGGCCACGTTTCTGGGAAGCCATATGTTGTTGTCAAGAAAAGCTGCTGGCAAACAAATAGGACCTCAGCTGAGCAACTTCTGGATTTCGGTCAAGATCTACGCTGTAAGCGTCCAATCCACATCCGCACGTTTGCGATTACGTCTAGTCAAACGATAGATGTCCTTCTCGCAAGCCCAGTACAACTGGCGTACGAGTTTGTCACGGCATCGAGAGTGCATTTCATTGTGCCAAACATCCTCCCAGTCAGACTGCGTCCTGCATGCATTACAAGTAATTATAGTTTGGTTTTGGTTAAAACTTCCATCTTATCTAGAAGAAAAGCCATCTTAACGTACCGCTGATGAAAGAGAAGTTCTAAGCCCTCTTCTGTATGAAGCGCTTTTACACGTAGCAAATTTGGAACGAGACCAATAAATATGCCCAGCAACAAAAGCGCTTGAGGTACCTTAACCCAGGTTACCCAGCACATGCCTTCGTCTGTCCGTCTTTCCTTTGAGCGTAACGAAGAAAAAAAATTTTTTTTTTTGTTTTCCTTAGCCAAACTTTTTAGTCTGGAAGTGTGTTCACTGTGAAGACTTCACTATGACTGAGCAGGTTTAGGACTTTGCATTAGCATTTTCAACTAGAATAGTAGTAGATAGCTGCGTCCGCCGGTCTACGGATAGTAAAGCCTTTTGCTCGCATGCTCGTTTGCTCATATGCCTAATTAAATTGTTAAAGTGACAGACAGTACCAGAAGTGGGATGAGGTCAACTAAGCACAAAAGGTTTATTTGAAGTAATGAGCTGATTGCGCACAATATACAATAGCAATAGCAAGATTGGTCCATTGCCAGGGAAAGCAAAGCTTACTCTTAGATTTTAATTTATGTAACACACTCACTATCTATTATTCCTCCCTACCTAACTCCAGCCCACCCAGACCAAAATACATATGATCCTTTTACCTGTTGCTCACCACCAATCTTACTTATGTGTGTATGTATGTCTGTCTGTCTGTTCGTTTGTTTTGTACAAAACAAGCTCATAAAAATCACGCCATGTTTCATGTTATTATTCTATTAGCTTACACAACAATAAATTCGCATAAATTGTATAATATTTACACACATTTGGCGAAAAATAACCCACGCTCGCTCGAAAGCCCTGTTGAGATAAGCTTACTCACCCAATGGTGATGTTATCTAGAATAGAATACAGTACATGTGAACATACTTATATAAGTATGTACTTACATACGAGTATCTATGTATGTATATATTTGGGTATGCAGTCTACCTACATATCTGTTTACGCCAATTTTAGGCTTATGTGGTATGTAGGGGTATGGGTTGTGACCTATAGGATGCAGATACCTACTAAACTGTCTAACAAATGAAGTATTTATTTCTTTATTTATATAGAATACATTCGTATGTTGTATATTTGTGTATCTATTTAAACAATTTATGTATGCAAAAAAATTTATGCTAAGATTAAGTTTAGGATTTTTACATATGTAAGTAAGTACGAGTATGTAAAATTGGTTATTGTATCTTGTCTCTGAAATTCTTATTGTGTTTGATTAAAATAAGAGTACATAAAAACATTTAAAGTGTGTTTAGCTTTAATTCACATTTTCTAACTTGGAAGACCCACTCACATTAAGGCAAAACAGATCGTTTTATTATGCCAGTCGCTGTGTTATAGTATGTGGGAAGTATAGAATTGCCGGCAAACTGTATGAATCTATTTGAGGTTATGCGCTTTTGTTGATCCTCCTCTTTTACCATTCTCACCGGCATATTGAATGCATGTCAACATTATTTCCAGAAGATGCAACAGTTGATCTTGCAATTTACAATTGTACTGCGGCTTCAGTTCGATGTTTTATTTATTTTATGTTATTTTATTCAATATTTTATTTACATATGTTGAAGCATCATTTGAGGCCATGGTTTTAAAAATATATGTATCTCTTAATATTCTCTTGAATCATATTTTTGGTCAAGGGCATAGCGAATAGTGTGTGCCCTACATTTTTGCATGCATGTCACTGAGGCTTGCCTGTTTTAAGTCATATATGTAAATATATGTATATGAATGTTATTTCCTTCAATTATTTAGATTATTAATTATTATTAAAAATAAAATTGTTTGTATATTATAGTTATTCGATTTGTACAGGTTTTTAAAATCATAATTTATTGTACAATAAATAAATAGAGTAAATAGGGTGAGCAACGTGTGTGCATTGACGTACATAAAAGACCAGAAAATTCTATAAACCGAACAAATCGCTCACAAAGGCACATCACAAACAGTTTGTTAGGTAGAAAACTAAATACATACACATGTATGTAAGTATATGAATACTCCGATAATTAGATTAGAAGTTGATGCCCACCATTTTGCTTAGAATTTTTATCGCTTCAACAGTGTGTTTTTTTATATGCACATTTTTGGTTTTGTGTGTGTGTATGTTATTGGAAAGAGGAGAAGGAGAAGAATCTAGAAAAATATATGTACATACATAACAAAACATTGAATGAAAGAAATTATATACACGAATTATTTATTTATTTATTTATACTGTAACAAAGTAATTGAAAACAAAGAAATTTTTAAAGAAAAACACGAATGAAGCTAGTCTGAAGTTTTCCGTTGAGCAAACCACTGTGCAACAATATTTTTCTTATATCTTCAAACCAATGTAAAGCACAGTTATCTGTGACGTGTTTGCACATTTACCGTTACCTTGTATACATACGCAAAACTCAGTTGAGTTGCGCAAAACAGAGAGAGAGAAATTTAGTTTGACGCTGTACGCTGACGTAGACGGTCGACTTGTTGTGATTGGATTTATGAAGATAAATCGGATGCACAAATTGTTGCTTGAAAAGAAACAAGTACTTGAGAATCTGATGGCACAAGACATACAAATCAAGACAATGCAAAATATACTGAGCAAACTCCAAGAAAAGGAACGAACCCTTGAGGCCACGGTGGCCTCCTTAGAGTTGGAACTTGCATTCAGCAGAAGAGCAATGGATTTATACAAACAAAAAGCGATCGAATCGGCACAATCGGCTGCCGAGTTCAAGCTGCAGTTGAAAACCTGTGATGCGCAAATGAAGGAAGCTCAACAAATGGTTGCGGAAAAGACCAGTGAATTAGTGGTTGAAGCATGCAAAAAGAAAGTTTTGCTAAAAGAACTTGCGCAACTCAGATGTAACGCGGAACGCATGAAGAAATTGGAAAACGATAAATTGGCGCTTCAGGAGACACTGACATGTCCATCATGCAAAGAAAAGCCTAAAGACGCTGTCTTGTTTCCATTTGTTTTGCAATGATTGCATAAGGAAGTGTTGCGAAGTAAGGATGCGCAAGTGTCCAATATGCAATTGTTCATTCGGCGCCAATGATTATCATAAAATATTCTTGACGTAAACTAAGTATATATAATACAATATACAAATTTATAAAATTTTTTACTAACTAGATTCATTCCATCCATTTTAGATATATTGTAAAGACATAATTCATAGTAAAAGACAAAAAGCAAAAACGAAATGTAAGAAGGCTGATTTTATTCTATAATTATAATATGTAAGCTGTTGGCACATCATCATAATGTATAATTTTTTTTTTTATTATTTTGTCGACATACATATATCTCCAGACAATCTTTCTAATATTTAATGCATTACGCGGTCGTTAGTTGCGCCGTGTGGTAGTATTTTTTGCAGTCTCACTGTTGCTGCCACCTTCATTACGCCTGATGAATAGAGAAATCGAGTTAGAAGCAGAAGCCACTGCTTCTCCTCTATGTTTCCGTACAATTTTACGTTTGATAGCCGCTGTTTTTGAGAATCGTGTTGACAATTTCGTTGGCAAAAATGATGACGCCGATTTGTTCTGTTTTTTGTTAGAGCTTTCACTAGTATTAGCCCTCGATTGCTCGTTCTCATTGACAGGCTCTTCCACAAACTTAGGATGCTCATCGTTATCGTCTCCGGAACTCTCTAATGGAATTCCATTTTTTGTTGGAAACGGTATTGCCGGCAGGGTAAGTTTTGGTCCTGTTTTACAATTAATCAGATTTTTTATTAAATTGGAAATGTCTTCACGTTTTCTTGTTATAGTCAGTGTATCAAACCAATTCCTTAGCGGAATAATAGGTAACTTAAAGTCTTGGATGGGTTCTTTAAAGAAATGCTCTACATATTGTAGTAAATATAGCCCACAGTCGGTGGAGTTATCCTGTTGTGGTACTTTGACGTCATAGCTAGGCATATTGTTCTTGTCAAAGATATGCAAGCCAGCATGAGGCTTCTTGATTCTATACTCGCAAGTTAAATACTCACGTAGAGTGTCAGCAACAGGTTCATTCGAAACTCTTAAAGAATTAAATTTTAAAACAAGCGGCTGCTTTGTAGTAGACTCTTTGATATGTTTTTGCCGCTTCAATTGTCGCTGTGGCTCCCTCGGTGTACTTGTGTCGACTGACACAGGTCCTTTTAGCCAAGGAAAACATATGATGGCGAGAAACCAATGCTGATTCTTATTTATCGGCACCACAATGAAATCTTTATCAAATAAATCAATATTTTTTGTCCACCTCTCAACGTGAGCGTGTCGCTGTTGAGCCGCCGTTTGCTTTGATCCAGAATTCTGTGTAAGGCTCGTCAGGCGTTCATAAAAGAATGAACTGAATATGAAAACGCGCTTACGTTGTGCTTCGGGTATAATATTGTTATGCACCCATTTCAAATAAAACTCTATTACTTTATCATTTAATAATTCACCCTTGGCCAAACAGGAATAGTCGTCTCTGCAAATACTGATGCCACTAACGCCAGGAGGATAGCGTAAGAGCTGGACAACGCTGTTCTTATCTTCTACTTGAGAATCCTTTTTCGCTGCTACTACTTGGTGTGCTGCATTTATTGCAGAAGTTCCTCCATTGGACGTAGTTGCATCTATTTCTTCTACTGATACAACTGATGCTGAAGATAGATAGTATTAAAATTAATTCAAAATCATAACTTATAGGATGAGTTGCTTCTTAGACCTCAGATTTGGCTGTGCCAACTAATTGGAAACATAACAATAAAATTGCATAAAACTGAAGACAACCTTAACGAATAATTCAAAAACGATATTTACATTTAGTTACCGTGTCAATATTTCATGAGAAAGCTACAGGGCTACATCAACGTTGCATTATCCAAATTTCTTATGTTCTGGCCAGCAATGACTTTTTAATGTTGTTCCATAAATGTTCGATAACCGTACCTATATTTTGGGTTATTGTCTTGTTTATAAGTCCAAATAACTATCATATTTTCATCTGCCCAAGGTGGTAACACTTGACGCAAATTATCAACATACAATATTTTATCTTGGTGAGATCTCCTTCAATACGGTGTACTGGATTAAGTCCATTCTAAGAAAAATATCCCCACACGTTGTTTTTGACTTCGCCATGCTTGACGACAGTTGGCACGCCAAATATATCTTCTACAAATGTTTCGTCACTTCGGACCACTTCCATTTCCATTTATTGAGCGACAAAATTGGCATGTGCCTTCACGATTTTACACTCCGCTTTCTTTGGTTGACTGTCAACAACGGTTTCTTGTGGGAGATTCGTCCATGGATGAAGTCCAGCTGGAACCAAACAATGCGCGACATTTCTCTTAGAGAGGCTTACACCGTTCTGATCCGAGTGTAAGAAATACAATAGAAGGTGGCGCTAATTTTTTACATAACTAAGTGTAGTTCGCAAAAATATACATTTGTGACGTCTTGCGCTACCTTGTATCGTTGTATCATGCGCAAAATTTGCAGATCCGTGTATTCTGAAGTTTTGCGTGTTCTTTGTGTGTGGCGAACGTTTTCTGTTGTACCATACTTTTGGAAATTATGAGAAATATTGAATATCATCTATTTGGATCAATTTCACTGGGTTGCAAGTCAATATGACACAAATTAATATTATGTATATGCATTGGAAAAAATAATGAATAATAAATACAAGCAATACCTTCGTTTCCAATTAATTGTCAACAGCCGAGTACTTACATAATTCTAACTTACGAATCTTTTGTCTCTGCATTCCTAAGCGGTCGAACAGATTAAAATTTTTTTTTTTTTTTTTTTTTGTTAGTTCGTAGATGTTTTAAATTCACAATTGGACCCAATCTTTGACAAACATCTCTTGGATTATTAGTTTTTATGATCTTTATTTTTTTGAGTAATAAGTTTTAATGTTTTGTTTTTTGATATTTTGAAAACAACGATTGCGGCACCATCTAGTTTTTGAACTGATAATATACGTTTTTCATACAGGCTCTGTACATTTGTTGGAATCACCCAAATCGGACTACTAAGGGGGGACCACCCACACTATCCACCGATCTGGTATGGAACTCTCCATGTGCAAGTCCGACTCGCACTTGGGCGATTTTTGTAGATTGCAACAAATCGCCAAGGTTGAAAAACGCGTACCACCTTTATGCCTGTCAAAAACAAACTTAAAATGTAACATGGCTGATATATTTTAGATTGCAGTAAATCGCAATAAAATAAAAAATACGCCTTACTTTTATGTCTGTTAAGACGCAACATGGCTGACAATGTCAACTTACGTTGGAGACATGTGCACCAACATAACAAAAAGATTCGCAAGGCGATATCACGTGGACCGAGCAAAATAAAAAGTCTTTGGTCCAAATCGGACCACTAAATGGGGACAACACACGCAATCCAACGATCTGGTGTGGAGCTCTCCATGTGCGAGTTTGATTCGCACTTGGGCGATTTTTTTATATTGCAAATCGCCAAGATTGAAAGACACGTGCCACCTTTATGCCTGTCAAAAACAAACATACAATGTGACATGGCTGACACATTTTAGATTGCAGTAAATCGCAATAAAATAAAAAACACGCGTTACTTTTATGTCTGTTAAAAAGCAACATGGCTGAAAATGACAGCTTACGTGGAGGCATGTGCACCAACATAACAGAAAAAAATTCGAAACGCGCTAATAAGGGGGCCGAGCAAAATAAAAAGTCTTTGGTGATTATTCATGTAGAAATCAGCATATGAATTTGAGTTTGTATGGGAGATATAAGATCCAGGGACTCTAGATTCTTGAAATTTACATGGTGTGTGGAGATGTATTTGAAACTTATAGTGTCTAAATTTCTGTAAAACAAACAAAAAATGAATGAATTTTAATGTGGTATTTGTATGATCGGACTACGAGGGGTGTACCTTCCATTAAAACTCATCCATTTAAATTCAGGGTATTATTAGAAAACCATTTTATACTCTTCATGGAAGTGACAGAAGGTGACAAAAAACCATATAAATATATATATATTCCTGATCAGCTCGATTAGACGAATTGATTAAGCCATGTCCGTCTGTATATATGCAAACTAGTTCCTCAGTACCTTCCATACAAACAACCCATTTGAATTCATGTTCTTATTAGAAAAACTTTTCTGTTTTTTGTCCTATCTCTTGAAAGTTGGACACTTTCACTTTCAGTTTCCAAGACAGACGCAGGACATTTGTCGGAACCAGCCCAATCAGACCATTAGGGGGTACCTCCCATACAAACCAACCATTTGAATCATGTTCTGATTAGAAAAACTTTTTCGTTTTTTGTCCTATCGAACTAAAACTTGGACACTATTAGTTTACAAAATTGACGCAGTATATTCGTTGGAACCAGCTAAATCGGACCACTAAGGAGGGTACCTTCCATACAAATCATATTTTTCATCTTCGGTATAGTCGAATACAACCTTTTTTCTAGTTGTTTTTTGCATTATTGAACTGAAACTGGGACACTATTCGTTTTTCATACAGGTGCTGTACTACATTCGTTGGAATCAACCAAATCGGACCACAATCCACCGATTTGGTATGGAATTCTCCATGTACAAGTCTGACTCGCACTTGGGCGATTTTTTTAGATTGCAGCAAATCGCCAAAATTGAAAATATGTCTCTCAAAAACAAACTTAAAACGTAACATGGCTGATATTTTTTACATTTCAGCAAATCGCCAAAATTGAAAAACACGTGCCACCTTTATTTCTGTCAAAAACAAACTTAAAACTCAACATGGCTGACAATGTCAGCCATCCGTTGGGGACATGTGCACCAATATAACAAACAAAAAAAAAAAAAAAATCGGAACGCGATAACACGTGGACCGAGCAAAATAAAAAGTCTTTGGTGAGCATTCATGTTGAAATCAGCATACGAACGTTTTACCTGTACGATAGTCAAGTCCAATTGGGTTACATATGCGGAGCGATGCGATGCAGCGCATGCGTTAAACCGATTGTCGGCTTGAATTTGGATTCTGTCTTTTCGCTTCGTTTCGTTTCTTTCGCAGCGAAATTTTTAATATAAGTAGAAACAATTTTCATCTGCATCTTTAGTTGCTAGATTTCGCTGGTTGACTATCGTTCGTTCGTTCCTAACGGTACAAATATAGAAGCCGTTATTGTGGAAAGTCTTTTAAGGATTAGTAATTATTATTATTATTTATTTTGTTTTTCTTTTGTTCGTTTTTTTTTTCACTAAATAAATCAATTGTGATGTGATATATTAAACAAAAAAAAGAAAAACCGAAATAAGAAATTTAAAACAAATAAATTCAATTAAAAGGTAATAATAAATTTACAAAAAAAATATACATATTTAAAAACACAAAACACTATATAAATAATAATAAATAGAATCCACACACAAGAACACAAAAAAAACACTTGAACTGAACAGAAGTGAACATGTGTTATGTCGAATAGTGGAGAAATGTGGATGAGGATGTGGTTAATAATATTGAAAATAATATTAAAGCCGCGATGATTGCAATGGTGGCGCTGATGCGAATGTGAATATTCTTTGTCTATATGTTAACCGTTAGCCGTGTTAACTATATACCATGTTACAAGTGTTCCTGACATTTCATTGCACCGCATCTTGTATCTATTTGTACAACTACTAAGTGGACATAAAGTTCTCCATGTATTCAACCCTCGCCCCCGAAAGGTTATACACAAGGAACTTGGATCAGTTAAGGAAGAGTTGATCCCCAACTATTTCTTCTTCATTGACCTGGTTCGTGAGGCCAATAACAAGGATGCTCTCAAAATCAACCAAGTTGGTCGTCAAAGGGTAATTGTTGAAATTCCCAAGAAAAATATGGATGCTATACTCTGCCACCGATGCCAAGGGTTTGGTCATACCAAAAATTATTGTTTGAGGCCATTCATTTGTGGTAAGTGTGCTCAGGAGCATCCAACTGCCCGATGTCAAGAAACTTCAGATGACAAGCTCTGCTGTGTGAATTGTGGAGGAAATCATGCGGCATGGCATAGGGGTTGCCGTGTGTACAAAGCCAAAATGGAAGAACGCAGGCCTAAAATCAATTCAGCTGTAAGAGGGAGAGGCCCTTCCAGTAATCAAAATACAAAGCTACAATTTGTTCCGGCAGCCATGGTACGTGGTGGCATTTCATTTGCTGACTCACTTCGCACAGGGCTTCAAAAAGACAGTCCAACTAAGCCTAGTCCACACAAGCAACACAAATATGCACTCTCTTCTGGAACTTCTGTGCCCCAACAACAGGAAAGGCGACAACTACAAATGGGCCAAAGCTTGTCCCCAAACACAAACTCTAGGCTTGAGGTGGCCATTGAAGTACTCACGGCAAAAAATGATTCATTTCAAGTCAGGTTCAATGAACTAGAGGAGACAAACCAGTACCTAAAGAGTATAATCCTGACTCTCCTGAAAGCTAAACAATGACGCACCATACTATTAGCCTCGGATTGTGGAATGCCCGTGGGATTTCTGGGCATGTTGAGGAGCTTAAGCTGTTTCTCACTGACTTTAATATAGACGTCATGCTATGCACAGAGACATGGCTGCAAACTGGAGTCCAGATCTATATACCTGGCTACAACATTCACAAGGCAGATCACCCCAGCAACAGACCAAGAGGAGGAGCGGCGGTGATTATTAAGCAGGATATCTGCTATTCTATACATGAGCCCGTTAGGACGACAAAACTGCAAATGGCCACCATTCAGATTGCAACCAGTAGGGGTGAGTTAATCATCTCTGCATTATACCTCCCCCCGCATCTTAATTGGTCAACAATAGACTTTGAAGAACTCTTTAGCAGTCTAGGAAGAATGTACCTTATAGGTGGAGATTTCAACGCCAAAAGCAGATTCTGGGGTAACTTTAGAGCAGATACACGGGGTAGCCGCCTCCAGGAAGTAGTGCAAAACTCGGCAGCTCAAATCCTGGCAACTGGTCAAGCGACCCACTTCCCGTATGCCATAAGACATACACCCAGCGCTATTGATTTCTTCATATATAATGGGCTGCGTCCAGATGAGCTGTCTGTCAGGACAGAGTATCGGCTCTCCTCTGATCATCTTCCCCTAGTGGTTACATTTGACTCCACTCCGAAGGTCAAAACAATAAAAGGACGACTACTATCACCTGGAGCTGACATAGCTACGTTTCGTAGAGATTTGGAAGAATCACTTAATTTAAATTTTGAAATCCTGGTGCCTGAGGATATTGAAGACGCCCACTCGATTTTCTTAAATAAGGTGCACTCTGCAGCTCTCATTGCTGCCCCCTTAAATCCATCAAATGGCTCAAGGGTGCGTACTAGACTTCCTCCAGCTATTGAGGCGCTGCTGCTTATTAAGAGGAGACTTAAGAGACAGTTTTGTCGAACTCGGGACCCTGTTGTGGACAGGGTCTTTCGTAGAGTGTCGAATAGAATCAAGAAGCTGCTGGAACTGCACAAACAGGAGGAAAACGACCGATTTTTGTCAAGTGTCTCCTCCGATGACAACACAAAGCACTCCTTGTGGAAGTTGGCTAGAAGGTTTAAGCAGCAGGTGACCCCCAAATTTCCAATCAAGAAAGCTGACGGATCCTGGGCCAGATCCTTAAAGGATCGAGCCGAGACTTTTGCTGAGGACTTAGAAACTCGCTTTCAGCCATTTGTCACTAGTTAAACACATAGAGTTCACCAAGTCCAAATGAGACTTGATAGCGCTGGCCAATTATGCCCCCCAGTTGCTCCCATCACAGCAGAGGAAGTCTCGGGTCACATTAAAGTGTTGAATACAAAAAAGGCTCCAGGTGAAGATGGTGTGGATAATTTTACACTAAAGGCTATGCCGATCAAAGCTGTGCTATTCTTGGTCCTCATTTTCAACTCTGTGCTTAGATTGGGATTATCCCAAAACAGTGGAAGAAGGCGAGAATCTGCATGATTCATAAGACTGGTAAGAGCCCCTACATATTGGATTCTTACAGGCCAATCAGTCTGCTACCCACTGTAGCAAAGCTGTTTGAACGCTGTCTGCTGACACGCACACTTGACTTGAAAGAGGTCAAGGAAATTGTTCCTCCATTCAATTCGGGTTCCGTAAGGCCCATGGTACTCCAGAACAATTGAATAGGGTAGTCAACTTTATCCTTGAAGGATTTGAGGCCAAGGAGTACGTTGTGGCAGCGTATCTCGATATCAAGCAGGCTTTTGATCGAGTTTGGCACGACGGGTTGCTCAGTAAACTCAAGAGCCTCTTACCGCCTCAACTATGGCTAATAGTGCGCAGCTACCTCAATAATAGAACCTTTACAGTGGTACTGGATGGTGTGGAGTCTAGCATCAAGGCTATTCGCGCAGGTGTCCCCCAGGGTAGCGTTCTGGGGCCGACACTCTATACCCTGTTCACGCACGACATGCCCAATAGCTCAAAGCTACCACTAAAAGATCCTGATGATCTTATCATAGCCACGTTTGCAGATGACACGGCCATCCTCTCCAGAAACAGGTGCATATATGAAGCCACGGACAACCTGCAACAATATCTGCACAGTTTTGAAGTCTGGACAAAAAGATGGAACATTGGCATTAACGAAAAGAAATGTGCCGACGTGACGTACGCCTTACGGCCAAATGTTTGTCCGGGCGTCTTTATTGGCAATCAGTTGCTGGAGCAAAACTCGGGATATAAATACCTTGGTGTATATTTGGATAGGCGGCTAACGTTTAAAACCCATATCTCAAATATAACGAAGTCGCTCGGGCAGAGAATCAGGAAATTGTATTGGCTCCTAAACAGTCGCAATAAATTGTCACTAAAAAATAAGGTACACATCTACAAGGCAATAATTGCTCCTGCTTGGCGTTATGGCTTACAGGTGTACGGCATAGCAGCAAAAACAAATATTGCTAAGGTTAGAGTTCTGCAGGCCAAGACATTGCGCATGATTTCTGGGGCCCCTTGGTTCATGCGCACAGCGGACCTTGAGCATGACTTGAAAATACCAAAAATTGGCGACGTGATTAATCATCAGGCCAAGGACTACATTAATCGGTTGGCAAATCATCCAAACAATCTAGCCAGGCGGCTTTTAAGGCAACGCAGAAAGGGAGGGGTCAGAGTGGCGAGGAGGCTGAGAAGATCGCATCCTGTCGACCTCCCTACTAGAGCATATTAAATGTATTAGTATTATTCCCACTTGTTAATATAAGTTGTTTTGTTATTGTTTTGTATATAGTTTAATTTAAGTTGTTTTATAATAACAGTACAATTAAAGATTTTAAGAAAATTAAGAAATTAAAAAAAAAAAAAAAAAAAAAAAAAATTTTAGTTACTCTGTGTGTGTGTGTATTTAGAGATACTAGGACTAACTCGGAAAAGTGTCCATCCTCATAGTCTCAGTCCTCTAAACAGGTCATTATAACTTCAACTTAAAGTCTTAATGATTAATATACTTTATTATTAATGAAGAAGAGGAAACAGCAGAGCATTTTCTATGCCACTGTGATGTTCTTATTTGGAGCAGAATCGACTCCTCTAAATTGAGGCTACAAGGGTAAGATGACTGGCTCGCCCCAGCCTTCCTTCAATCTAATCTACCATACAAAAAGAAATGATAATAGATGAGTATTATATCAAAAAGGTTATAAGCGCCTTTTCACAAAGCAGTCAAAAAGTACATTTTTGAGCGAAATGCATTTCGGTGGTCACACACAGCCGTTTTCGCATTGTGAACAGCTGTTTTTTGTTTTAATTATTCAAATGTAAACCTTGTGAGAAAAAAACATAATTTAGTTGAATTTTGTACAAAAATTTTACAATTGTAAATTTAGTTAAAATTATTTTCTATCATCATCTGTTTAATGATGGCACGCAACAAAAAAAGAAGACGGTCGAGAACGACAAGCATAAACGGGTAATGACCAAAAACTTGGCCGCATTGCTTCAGCATGACCATCATTTCATTCACATTTCACCACAGTGCAATCCTGCGCAGAAATATACATACATTCACCAATAAAGTGCATCCTTCACTACAACAACAACCAACAGATTTTGCGCATTTTGTCTGTTGTTATTGTAGCCAAGAATAAGATAACTAGTATATTGCTGAACGCATTATAGTTAAATGTACATTTTTCGATGTGTGACAGGGCAATTAACAAATTTTAATTTTTCTGTTCATTTTGTTCCATTCCATTTGTTCACATATCGGCGTTGCTATCTTAACCGATGAGGAAATGTGATGTAATGTTGAAACTCCACACGACGCGGTAACATAGTAACGTGTTTTATGTGGTCTATGCTTTCTACGCGTTCAACAAGACAAAGTCCACAACACGAGCTAGCCGCACCTAACTTCTTTTTGTCTGCGTTTGTGCAAAAGCTCATTGCGCCGTTATTGAGAGCGCATTTTTTTTGGTTTTGCTATGCGAACAATGAGTGTAAAATCTTCCAAAGAAACGTATGGCCAGTGCTACCGTCTAAGAACCCCCCTATCGCCTTACATCCCGTTAATTCCTCACGGAAACCGCCAATCACGGAAGGATAGTACATGCGACCGCTACGCATTATGTTTGCGATTTCGGCAGAGAAGAATGCCCAGTCATCCATAGAAGTGATCAAATAATAATATCTTGTGAACTGCCGGTTTCGATCCAAGACGCGCATTCATTCTATTTCGCGCTGTTTCGAAACGGAGGCACTCATGAACAACGTGTTCCGGGTCTTCCACGACATCTAGGCATAGGCAGCAATATGGATCCGTAGTATGCCCAAATCTGTGCAAGTACTGCCTGTAGCATCCTTGACCAGCAGCGAATTGGGTGAATTCGAAACTTACGTCCTCGGGGCGACGCTTAAGCTAATCTGCAATATTTGGGATCAGCTGGTGGATCTTCCGTGGATCCGTTCTGCTCTACCTGTGTTGCTACATGTTTAGGTACCTGGTCCTAATCTCGTCATTGCTTGCTCTCTGAGAAGTTGCCCGAGCGAAATATGCATCCATTGCAGCCAGATTTTCCAAGTCTATTGGAAGCCTGCCTGCCAGTACTCCCACTGCATTATCTACCACTACCCTATAGGTTCTGCAGATCCTGAAGGTTGCAACCCTGTGAGAATTCCGCGTAGGATCCAATTGGTCGTGAGTGCCTCAGCCCAGATTGGAGCCGCATTAAACAGTATGCATTTATACACCGAGCCTAGTAAGTAGAACTCGTGTTTTCTGTCCAAGTTTTTGTGTGATGGTGGTTGTTTTTTGGATGACTCAAAACGTGGTCCAAAAGTTTACCCAGGTATTTTATGCAAAGCATCGATTCGATGATATGGTTTCCCACTCTCACTGAGGGGTTTTCCGCCTTTTTTTTTGGAGCTCATAAGAACCAACTCAGTTTTAAGTTTCGCCAGGTAAGATGATTCCACACAATCCACCTATTTGAAACTGCTACTATTTTCTCGACTATGGAAGAGACCTCACTTAGAATCTTTGCCACCACGATTATGGCAATGTAATTCGCATATCCGACTATCCCCACTCCATTGGGTTTACCAATCTGCAGAATGCTATCATACATGAAGGTCCAATACGGAATCTTTGGGAACACCTCCGGATAAGTGGAATGCCGTAGTGCCTTCTTCTGTACAGACTAGTTTCCCTCACAATGACACTTTTAAGAATGACATTAGGAATGCCATACAGTCCTCGAGATTTTTTAACTTCACCCTTTTCACAGCAGCATCCAACTCAAATCTAGTGCTACTACAAGTAGTCGAAGTATCTTTAAGAATGCTCTTGGTAAAAAGAGGGCTGTAAATATTTTGTCCATTAGACATAATTTTAACCGATGCACACTGCTCTTGCAACCTCTTGCAATGAGACCAAACTCCAAGTACTTGAAACATCTTGTGCTAGCCTTGATTGTAGGGAGTTGCTTGATGATGGCTGCTCTTAGATTATCAGCGCCCGTGACATTACCAAGTTCACGGCATTCAATACTTGCTAACTAGGAGAGTGGTCTCACCGTTGCACAATTAAGTACCAGTGTTTTACGTGCTCACCTGTCTGTGAAGACTTAAAAACACGGTGCCAAGCACATGGATTGATAAACGTCAATCAACGTCCCCTTGGATATATATCCGCAGGTCCCAAATTTAAGTCATATTTATTTTGGTAAATATGACTCTCTCCTTGGTGGGGAGCGAGGCCTATCTTAAACCTCTGCTGCTCTCTGGGTCACAGCACCCGGTTGTATAACGCAACTCCACGTCGAGTTATTACTCTACCCGCATTTGGGTATTAAACTACAGCCACCACGATACTCCCACAAGGGGGCCGTACCCGCTGGCCAGGACGGAACAAGTTCCGTGGGCTTCTGACTTCGTACCCGAGGTACTACCAAATTCGAACTCCAAAAAGTTCATGGGTTGGTGGCCCAAAATTGAACATAGCTCTCTGGAATAGCATGCAGGTTGGTAGCCCACAGATGGCACAGTATAAAGCTATACTCTTGGGTTCAGCTTCCTCACTGTTGGGAACGAGGTCTATTCCCACCTCTTCCGCCAATTTGGCAGCATTTGTGTGATAAAGATCAGGCGAGCGTATGTCCCCACTGATACAAGGACTTTAAGCGAAAGGGTAGTAGGCTGAGACCGCTACAAGCCAGACGCCCGTGCTACCAGAAAATACCTCTGATCAGGTAGCGTAACCAAGTTACTACCAGTAGAGCTCCATTAAGCTCAGGGACTGGTTACCCCGGGGGGAACACTAACCAACAACATTCACACACATACATATCGGACAGTCTCAGGCTAAGATCGGACGACGTCTCAAAAATACTGCACGTGCAAACCCATTTAATCTCCTAACTCTATCCCACTAAAATCAAAACCCCCATTAACACTCAAAATACCAAACTCATTCAAATCCCTTAAATCGTCATACAGAGAACATTCACAGAGAACATGTTGCCATGTCTCGTCCGTCGAGCCACAAGGGCATTCCGCACTGTCATTTAGGCTCCTTGAATGCAAAAAAGCAAGGGAACCATGACCAGTCAACAGGAATCCCACCGTTGCACAGCTCTTCAGAGCATCATCTGCTCCATTAGGATTTCCGTCAATGCGTTACCGTTCTTGGAGAGTTGGAGAAGAATCTCTCCCCTAGCCGTTCTGCGTATCTTGCATAGGATAATTTCAAGTCTTTAGTGATGATTAGAGCATCGAGACATGTTCGGTGAGCCATGACCTCACCTTTTTTAGGTGGTATTTTAGAAGGAGCTTGATTGCTATTTCTGCATTACCCTTTTTCCACGTCTTCTGATCTTTTCGCATTTGTTCTTCGTTGGCTTTGACAGCTCATCTGTAACGCTTGCTGGACACCTGTTGGTAACCGTATAGCTATTTCTAGCTGCTGCCTGCAACTTCATTAGCTGCCTCCTAACCTTTGTTCGTCCCTCCATCGTCTACACACTGAATGAGGCGTCTTCATGGATTACCACCACTGTGACCAGTCTTTCCAGAAACGTTGTTTGAGAGCTGAGACAAACCGCCACCGTTGAAAATTACGTCAGCTTGTCTTCTGTTTTTGGCTTAACATATGCGAGTGGTAGTGTTACAAGCGTAGGTGTGCTGGCCTCGCAATCGTTTGGGCTGCTACTGTCAGCCACGATCGGCCACGAGCACTGCTTCAACATCGACAAGAACTGTTTGCATATCGTCTTCCTTGAGAAGAGTATTTCCAACGGCCCACATCAACAAGTGTTTGGCGGATTTTACGGCAGCTTCCCATAAACCACCGAAGTGAGCTGGAGTTAGTAGGATGAATACAAAATTAGAAAAGGTCAGGACTTGCCTTGAGCAGGAATTGAACCCGCGACTCTTGGGATGTCAGCCCAATGCACAAACCGCTGATCCAACGATCCAGTCAGAATTCTACTGCTGTTTGTTATAACTACATAGAACATACATATATCGCACATGTTTAACTAAATCGTTACAACTCAAAAAATACGATTTTTGAGTTAAAGATGTCGAAATATTCGTATAGCAATTTCATGTTAATAAAATTCTACTTTTTGAATTGTAACGGTTTAGTTAAACATATGCGATATGTGCGTAATAAGGTCGAAGCATGCACCTATGCTCGAGGAATTTATCATCATCTGCACTAATCACAAACGATGCAAACAAAGAAGAATATTCTTCTATGCAAAAGCTTTGGTCGCACTGTGTAACCACCATAACTGTAATGCCCATAAACGAGGAAGGAACGCACTTAGGAAAACATTCAGTTTCATAATCAATTATCACTACTTGTAAACTAAATGAATTATATGTACATACAAAATTTTCATAAATTTTTTTCCATATTCGAGTTATAGTAGTTAGAGTTATGAAGGCTTCCTCTTTTGCTATTTGTTTCGTATGAGCAAAACGAAACACACATGCATATTCATAAACTTTGATCTTCCTAGCGTACACTAACAAAGTATTGTATCTCTCGCACGAAATATTTACACTCTCATTGACAACAATTTCGCATTATTTTTGTTGAAATCGATCATATGTAAGTGTATTTGGCATTTCATTGCCTTTGCTGCATTTAAGTTTTGTAGTGCAATGTTTAAACGAAACTGTCGCGATCACTGGTTTGGGTAAAGCTTCTCAAACTGTACCAATTGTTCATCAATACGCATAAATAGGAAAATGCTTCTAAAACTGCTTATACCACTTAACTTTCGATGATAATAATTGATACATTCTATAAGTATTGCTTACTTTTCATGCCACATCATGCCCTACATAATCGCTGAACGAAATACATAGTAAACTGAATGCTTCCTGCGAACCCTGCTTTCTTGTGTACATTTTAACATATCTCTCGGTTCGTATAAAAATCCATCAAAACAATCTATGCAATATGAATAGTCTTTGATATAGATGCAATGTCAAACCGCAAACGGAATAAGATCGATCAGATCGATTTTTTACATTCACCTGATTTAAATTCTATGATAACCTTATAATACTGATCGAATTTCTTAATTCTTCCCAATAATTCTATTAATTAAAATAAATCTAAAAAACTGCATTTGATAATATTTAAATAACTAATCAAAACCTTATGAGCTGCCAACTCTTAGCTAAAAATAAGCATATCAGTTATCGGTTGTTACCCACACGATGGAAATCCAAAGCAATCTGAGATGTTTTGCTTGTGTGCTGCCAATCGCATCATGGTTCCGAGCCTCCCGTTTCCCCTTTGTTCGTTCACCCGTACTCGTTTCTTTTTCAACTTACTCGCTGCTCGCTGAAATTGATAATTAAACAAAGGCCGACCGACCACACGTCGATTTTTTGTTCTTCGTCCCCGATGGCAAAATTTTAATACAAATGATGAAAAAGATGACCGTCTGTCTGATCGGTCGTTCTTATTGTGACTTGTTTTCTCTTTGCGCGTATCAATATCCAGCGCAATTTCTCAGATTCTCTTTGTTCAGTTTTGTTGTGTTGTGCTTTTTTTTTTAGACAAAAAGCAAAAAATTAAAAACTGAAAATTGCAAAAAACAACAACAACACCACCAACATTTCGGTGATGTGGTTATTTTCTATTGTATACATATGAAAATCTTCGTGCAGATTTTCACTTGACCAAAGAAACGAAACGAAACAACCCGACCAACGTTTTTCAAGTGTAATTTTCTCCAATCTATTTGTATAAATGGAAATAGATATCATTAATTATTGTTATTATTATTACTTGTAAAAAAAATTTTTTTTTTTTTTTGTGTTTTGGATGTGAAACGAGATTAAACAAATTTAAATATTATTGAATTTCCCCAACTATAGTGAATGAGCAGTGAACAATTTGCGAGAGAAAGAGAGAGAGAGAGAGTTTTATTATAAGCGCAGTCAGTTTCAAATACTGACTGACTAACTGACATGACATTATTATTTAATACAATAATAAAATTTATCGACCAATTTTCTGAATTCAAATTTAAAATTGGAATTGCAAAATTTATGTGTATGTATTTGTGTAAATCTCTTTTTCATTTCAAAATTCAAATTATGTGATGTGGGCAATAATAACAAAAGCAACAAAAGCAAAGAAATATACAAAGTATAATACGATATGATAGTTGTTTGCTGTGTAGCATAACTTGTTTTACTTGCTTTTGCTTTTGTTAAAGTGTATTATTATTATTTTTTTTTTTTTTGTGTTTTATGTGTATTTTCTTTTTATTTTTCTGCAAAGTGAAAAAGTTTTCACAAGACCATTTTCCATCCATTGGATGATAGAGAAAACGAATACGAGTTGATGAAGGAAAAGAAGACAATGGATGGATGGTTAATGGGTGGTCAGCTGTATTTGTTTGTTTGTGTACATCGTCATTGTCGTTATACATATAGTGAATGTGTGTGTGTCCGTTCGTGTGTATGTACTTAAAAATTGTTGCAAAAGTTAAAGGAAAAATCATAATAACACAATTCAAACAAATTTTTCTTTATAAAAATAAATATAATACATACATATATACATATGTTCATGTATACATACATATGTGCAAGCATGTGTGTATGTATTTTTATATTTCCCCAAATTAAATTGGCGCGAGTGAACAGAAAGAACTGAACCAAGTATACAACAAATGATATACATATACACGCCCACATTCACATTCACATCGACAATCACATCGTTTAATGTGAATTCGTCTTTTTTTTTTATTTTCTTTCGATATACTTAACAAAGCAGGATGTTGTTTTGAGTGAGCAGAACTGACTGACTAACGATGTCTATATGTTTGCAGGTCAAGTGTAAATCGAATGAAAATACAAAATCACTGCAATCAATAGAAAAGAAAGAAAAAGATAATTTAAATTTTGAACTGCAAAACATAACAAAATTAAAAAGTTTCTTCTTTCTTTCAATCGAATCAAATCCTCTTATTTTCAAAAATATCAATAAACAAAAACAAATACAAAAATAACAAAAAACGACAAACACGTTCGTCTTGCGTCAGTAAAATTTATTTGTGAATCGTTGAATCGAATCAGCTGTTTACTCGGGCTCTCTCATTGTGTGGAGCAGTGCGCGAGCCCTAAAAAGTGATTATTTGGGTGAGAGAGAAAATTAGTGTGTGCATGTGTGTGTGACAAAGAGGAGAGTGACAGTGAGATTAAGAGAAATTATTGCAAGGGCGACGAGTGAGCGAACGAGCGCAAGCGTTTGCCAATTGAAAATTTTATTCTTTGCCACACACAATACACAACCCGAACGCAAGTGTATCGGTTGTTTCTTTTTTTTTTTTTTTTCAAAGTTTGTATTTGTGAATTTAAAAATATTGTGAACAATTTTAAATATAAAAATAAAGTTGTAAATTCGTGAAAATATGTCGGCGTCGCCTAGTGAGACGTCCACGACGCCATCATCGGGGCCCGCTGCTGCACCACCATCACACCAACATTATCAAAACAATCATAACCATAACCATAATCATAACCATCATTACCAAACACATACAACAACGGCGATAGTTGCTCGTGGCAGCGGTGGCGGTGGCACTGGGGCTGGTGGTGTAGGTGGAGCTGGTGCTGGAGCTGGAGGAGTTTCATGCAAAAGCATTAGCAATAATAATACCAACATGATAAATAGCACACAAAACTTGCGTACGAATGCAACGTCCACGGCAACAACAACATTAATAAACAGCAGCAGCAACAAACAACATACTTCACTCACACCATCATCGTCGACATCCTCATCGGCCTCAAGTGCTGCTGGTGTATGTAACGTGATAAGCGATGGGGCCACTGTTGCCGTTCATCATCATGTAAGGTCAACATCATCGAATGGGTCGTCCTCGTCAGCTATGCAGCTTCGTCATGGCTGTGACAGGGCTGCTGAAGTATCCATTTGCCCGTCAGTTAAAGCGTGCGCTGCATTGGCTTCGACAACAACAGCAACAGCAGTATCTGTTGCAACTACAACTTCCGCTACTCTTATCTCATCGTCGTTGACTTCCTCATCATCATCATCAGCGTCATCGTCATCTGCATTGTGCTCCGCGGACGTATGCTGCAACAACCACACTCGTTATCATCACCATCCGACTCCACACATTCACCAGAGTCATTGCCACACACATGCCCATGGCCATTCCCATTATGGACATAACGCTGCTGGTGCTACTGCTGCTTCCAGCCAAAACGGTCACCATGCATTCGTCACTCCGGCCATAACACAGAAAATGTCTCGGACCATACCATCGGATAAGGTAAGTTGAGTTCATATTTTGTACTATTTATTGTATTCTTTTTTTTTACAATTCCATTTACAATATTTAATAAGGGGATTAGTTCGCAAAGAACGAATCACATTCATGATGATCTGGAGTTTAAAGTTTTTGTAATTGTAAGACATTTAGAAAGATGCACACATAGTTTTCTCTTCAGCAGGGCAACACTTTCCACCTATGTTGGAGTTATCTACGAGAACTACTATGTCCTGCAACTCATTAATTCAAAATGTTTATTCACCATCTATTGGAATTGGAGTTTGTCTGCTTTGACTATTGACTATTGTTAGTTGAACCCAAAGATTATAGACTGGACAAATCGTGCCTCCCTTTCTTAAATTTCAAATTGTGAGATACCCAGCAAGAGAGTAGTATGATTTCGTGAGCGAGTCTATTCATTTTATAGGATTACATATTTGTTTCACACAATCTTTGTTGGATTGGTATATAGTTGAATAATAAAATCAAATCCATTCTACAGGTTAGAGACACGATCACTTACGTTTGATATATGGATATTTGTATGTGCAATACCAATTCGACCTACGACGATTATATAAGCGAATGCATTAAATTTCAAGGACAGACAATTTGTCTTTTCGATCTCCTCGAATCACATTTCTGTTCGAATTGCTCAATCACTGTGCTATAGTTCTCTATAGTCTTTGCAGTCAGTTTATTAGAGAAGTCTTTGCTATAAGTGAAATGAAGAAGTTACTGTGTTATAGAGAATTCTTTCCTACAGAGTTGTTCGACCTACTCAATCACTGTGCTATAGAGAAGTCATTGCTAAGTATATATAGGGCAATTCTACATCACTATGGAGAAGTATTTGCTATAGCGGATTTCGACCTCCTCATCAATCACATTGTTATAGCGGATTTCGACCTCCTCATCAATCACATTGTTATAGCGGATTTCGACCTCCTCATCAATCACATTGTTATAGCGAAGTCTTTGCTACTGAGGACTTCGAATTGCTCAATCTCTGGACTATAGTTCTCCATAGTCTTTGGAATCAGTATGTTAGAGAAGTCTTTGCTATAACGGTTTTTGACCTCCTCAATCATATTGCTATAGCGAAGTCTTTTTGCTCTAGGGAAGTTTTCTATAACGAAGTCGTTGAAAACGATCAATTACATTGCTATAGAATGTATAGAGTCTTCGCTATAAGGAAGTGTTAAAACGACTGTACATACACATAATTAATGATAACATATAAATTGTACTATATCATTAAGGAATGTAGGAAATATTGTTTGCTATATCTACTCGTATTTTTTATATGATCCGTACTATCTATCATATTCAACAATGCTTTAAAAGATTGTGTTCAACAGAAAGATATAAGTATGTAGAGTTAACAAATCACTCGATAATTGTGTATTGGTTGATACTTAGATGTATGTAAGTAAGGCCTCTTATCTGCTGCTGCACATATGTAAGAGTAAATATAAATTATATATACAATATATATCCATATATCCCTCCAAGTATAACAAGTCCATAAGTTAAATTCTGCAGTTGCAGTGACAATGTCAATGTGAGAGAAAATTCTTATCAAAAACTGGAATATTCAGTGAAGAAGATGTGACTTTGACTGAGTTAATCGATATTGGGTACCATTAGGTATTTTTTTTACATATATATTTGCATTCCCACATCTCAGTAGTGAAGGATATAAAAATGCATCAATAACATCAACATCATCATCTATTCAATCTCTAGTCACGTGTGCGCAAACGCTTGCTTCACTTCAGTTCTTCTGTGTGTAAGTGAAAACATCGAAATCGTGTATTTTGTTTGTTGTCCTTGGGATTTGAAATATTTCTATGAATTATATATATGTACTACATACTAATACTATACAATAAGTTGGTTGCTAGTTGAAAATTTTTTAAGCAAATACATATCTTAGATATTTAAACTGACGGCAGTGGTAATATGGTATGCCTTTTGCTACGATATTCGTATCCGTAAAATTTTTTGTATTTTCTGTCTATATTACGTCTCTTATGTCTCTTAAGTTTAGGTCAGGGTTGTGACAATCAGTCCTGACCTTAAAAACAAATCGTTTTGCCTTGTATGCGCGCATGTGTTTCTTATGAATCGGAGAGTGGCACTGGCAGAGGCAGAGTCAGAGACTAAGAGAGGATGAGAGCAGCGTGCATGCAATTATGACCTTGCAATTGAGGGCCATTGAAAAAAGTGTGGGCCTTTTGTTGGCTCCTTTTTTGCTACTGCTTCGTAGCATTTGTGTAATCTTGACCGGACAATAATATTTGATATATGGACAAAAAGTTTTTGATTCATAGAAATTACACTTTCGATGTTATGGAATATCACAATAAGTAACAACTTTCAGAATTCTTTGTCGCATTTAAGGAGGAGTGTAACCTTGTACATATAACCTTCCTTTCATCATATTATTCCTTGACAACCAAGGATTTAAATATGTATGTATTGTACTTATGTATATGTGCACATATAATTTCAATGTCAAATTTCAAAGTTTCGTTTAGCTGCATTTTTCAACATTGATTTATATTGACATTGCAGACTGGGGTGTCTCCATCATAGACATGCCTCATGCTCAACTTTGTTAGTTGATAAACCTGTGCCCATATTGGCAGATAGAAATATTCATACATAAGTATGTTTTATGAAATCATAAGGAACACAAATGATGGAAGGAATCAATTCGCCAATAACCAATCACTGGAAACCAAGTATCTTTTTGAATAGAAATTAATGCAATAAAAAATTGTGAACAGTTTAATATTGACAGAAAAAACATTCTGATATTAAAAGATAGTTACGACATTGGGGCGAGTCCACCCCGAAGTCTTGGCGCCCATTATGAGGCTTGGTTTAGACTACTTTTAGTTTAAGTATTCGCCTTGGACCTTTAACGACGCATGGGAAGTCCTGATAGCCTATGATGCTAAGAAAAAAACACATTCTTTCAATAAAATGATCCATAAATTTGCTCAACCGGGTTAAAATACAATATCACTATTGTATCATAAAGAAGAATATATTGTAAAACAGCTTTTTGTAGTCCTAGATATAGTCAAAAATCTAGTTAAAAATTTGCTCAACTAGAGAACTCTGAAATTTATTCGTATTTCAATTGCATTTTCTAACTCTCATTTTAACAAATTATTCGACATTCCGGTTAGTTTCTTAACTTTTCATAAATGTGTATACATACATACATATCTTATTGAATTTATTTTTTGGAGATAGCAAATTTATATTACAATATTTTTTCTTTGAATTAATATCATTGTAATCTATGTTTTGCTCTTCCTATTTCTTTACAGATAAATTTACGTTTAATACTCGTTAGTGGCAAAACAAGAGAATTTCTTTTTAATCCAACAGATTCAGCTGGTGATATTGCACAGACAGTATTCGATAATTGGCCAGAAGGTAAGATATACATATATAATGTATATAAGATATATTGTAGTAGAAATATGGATGTAATTTTGTATTGAATTGACTTTGGAAATTCTACTTTCATGTTAGAGACGTAGACTTAGTATAGGATTTATTTAGCCATATTTCTATGGCAAATTAATCAGTTTTTATTCATTTTTAATATGAAAATCGATCCTGTTCTGTACCCATATATTGTATGGTAATCGTAGAGTCAAATGTTTAAAAAAGTCCCGATTATAAAGTTTAGTATAATAATACCGAACGCACTGGTTCTTTAGCTGACAGATGTTAAAGGAATAATTTATTGAATGTTCTTATTCTAATTAGCTAAAGGTTTTAAACGTTGCCAGACATAGATAATATTTAACATAAAGGATACTAAACAATCTTGTGATTTAATACATTAATTCTAAAATCATCAGTAAGAAATATTTTAGAATTCTGTACACTCATGATCAAAATATAGTCAGAACTTAAAGCAAGTTCGGCAGGCTGTTCATAACATGAATTAAGTGAAGATCTTTAAGTACTTACTTCGTAATATCAGTCTTATTTTTCTATATATGTACAATATACATATATGATAACATAAGTAAATATTGTACGAGTATATACTTAGGAAACAGAGTAAAAAACAATGCAGCTTTACTTATAAGAACTATCAGAAATGAAAAAAAAGCACAAAAGAGACGAGACAAAAACTGAAAGTGCCAGCGAAGTTTGAGCGAGCGTTATACTCGTATTATAATGTATGTAGTTATATAGTAGTAAGTATATAGGTCAATTTAACTGATAAATGTGTTTTAGTCAACATATACGAGTATTGTTGTTTGTTTTCTGAAGAATTATCACTTTGTCGTGAAGTTTGCAACATTCTGATGGATATATTGTATAATGCTTACTAAGTTTTCACTGTGTGAAAAGTATAAAAAAAACTTGACTCATGTTAAACAAAACGTGCATAATTCAGTATGGTAAATCCAGATAGCCCTGGTTTTTGGGGTTCCGGACCGTCTGTCCGTCCTCGGGTCATATCTCATTAACTGCATAAAGTAGAGAGTTGAAATTTTCACAAAATATGTAGTTCTATCCGGGCAACAACAACAAATACTAAAATTAAATATTTTTAAATATTTAAAGGGGTCCACAAGTACAAGAAACATTTTGGATTATATGGGAGCTATACGATCCAGTAGCCCAACGATCTTAAAATTTCCTTGGTTGGTGGCTATAGATTAGAAACTTATATTGTCGAAATTTCAGTTTGATCGGATCACTAGGGACCACATATAAACCCACAATTAAAATTCAGGTTCTTATTAGAAAAACTTCATTGTTTTTTGGACTGTCGAACTGAATTTTAGACACCAAAAGTTTTTTATATACGCGCGCGCTACACATCTATTGGAATTAGCCAAATAAGACAACTATACAAACTCACCCTTAAAATTCGGGTTCTTATTAGAAAAAATTTCTTTGTTTTTTGGACTACCGAACTGAAACTTAGACACTATCAGTTTCCAGTACATGCACAGGACATTTGTCGGAACCACCCGAATCGGACCACTAGGGGAGTACCTCCCATACAAACCACCCATTTGAATTCATGTTCTTATTAGAATTTTTTTTTTGTTTTTTGTCCTATCGAACTGAAACTTGGACACTATCAGTTTCCAAGACAGGCGCAAGACATTTGTCACAACCAGCCGAATCGGACCACTAGGGGGGTACCTCCCATACAAACCACCCATTTGAATACTACAATAAAACATTCACTGCGTCCCGTGAAGAGTATTTCATCTTCGGCATAGTCGAAGATAACCTTCTTTCTAGTTTATTATGTCACCTATTTTATTTTTCAATATACATAATGACTTTGAGGAATTTTTGCTAATAATCTAAAGAATGTCTGGAATGTAGTACATATTTTTTTTTTTTTTTCATAATTTTCTATTCAGACGTTTGTCTCCTACATACCAATATGTTTACTCATGTTGTATAAAAAATTGACAAAGATCAAATTTGTAGAGAACTTTATGCTCTATAACTTTTGTTTAAGCACTCAATTGTCATTTTAAAGCATAGGAATGAAGATATTTACGGGGCTACCCATAACTTATTGTATATGAATCAAATTACATATAAAAACTTCTAACAAATCATTTGGATGCCATCGATTTAAACCTTCACTTATTTTGTTTTTATATTTCATAATTTTGTCTTATTGTGTTAAAGTTTTTAATATTTAGCATTTTGTTTTGTTTTGTTTTTTCAGATTGGGAACGTGAAGCCGTTTCAAAAGCCGAAATCTTACGTTTAATATACCAGGGTAGATTTCTACACTGCAATGTAACTTTAGGGGCATTGGGACTTCCATTGGGCAAAACGACTGTTATGCATTTAGTGCCGCGTGATAATTTGCCAGAACCCAATTCCCAAGGTACACTAATTAATTAATTAATAAATATAATCAGTTTGAACTTAATATTTTATTCAATTTAATATGTATTGATTTCATTCATAGATCAGCGACAGAAAAGTAAAGGTGGCTCAGGACGATGCTGTTCAACAACATGTTGCATCTTGTAACTAAGCAAAAACTAAGGAGGAAATCATAACTAAATTTGATAAATATAATTAAACAAAACAGAAGAATGCATAATGAAAAACATAATGAAATTAATAATATATACATATATTTATTTAAATTAAATTAAATTAAATGTGCAAGCGATGGTAAAAAATAAAATTTAAAAAAATTATAAAAAAAGAGTAGAAAAAGATATGAAAAAAAAAAAAAAAATTAAGAACAAAAAACAAAAGCCTAAATAATATTCAAAATATATAAATTAATAATTAAAAACGAAAAAAAAAAACAAAATACAAAATAAAATAATTAAGAGAGATAGATAGAGAGAGAGAGAGAGAGAGAGAGAAAATTATTAATTAGTTTATGTTTAAATATAAATTAGAAATATTATACTATTTATATTGTATATATTACAATATACTACTTACCATATAACAAAATCTCATTTCGTTTCGTTTCTTTGTTTATTTATTTATTAATTTATTATATGTATTTATATTAATATGATGATGATGATGATGTACATATGTACTTGCAAATATGTATTATTAAATATGAGGAAGGTGATGGGTGGGTGATCTTCATCTAAATACTATACTATACTACACAAATACTGATCTTAGATATTGCAAATCATATGATTCATGATCCTTAAAACGTATTCAGTATTCTACAGATCACATCACTTCATTTAAAATCTTTTCCAATTGTGAAAATAACAAAAAAGCTTTCTGAGATTATATTCTTTTATAGAAAATGAATGTATAGATTAAGAGGAACCTCTGGTTGTTGACAAATTAATTTCATTATTTTTCAATCATATTTTAATGTCAACAATTAGCTCAGAACACTTTTCTTTTTCTTTTAATAAAATTATAATACTATGTATAGATATTGTGATTGATAGATAACATCATCATTGTATGAAGTTTGTATAAAGTGAAGAAAGTAAAAGGCCAACACAACAAATTAATTATTATTACCTATCAATCACCCTAAATAACAGAAGAATTACAATATATTTTAATAACTAACTGAGCTTATTTTAGTTTACAAATTACAAGGGGACTTTAGTTAAGCTCAGTCAATTCTTAGTTTTGAAACTAGCAACAAAATCAAACGCGATATAAAATACATAATAAGAACACAAAACAATGAAAACATTTAGTGACAAATACAAATACTCAAAAAATTTTATAAAAAATATTTATTGTTGTAGTTACATAGAAACTCGAACAAAATTAATCGTAATACTTGATGATGGTTGGCTTGCACAAATTTTACATGGTCAATAGACTTCTAATATTAACTCACACACACTTACATTAAATTTTGTGTTTTTTTAACAAAACCAAAGTCTTCCTCCAAACAAGATATTTCATGTAAGTTGAAAGAATAGCTGGAAAGTAAAGTAAGATCAGTCATCATGCACCGTTTATTGTAAGAGAAAGCAAGGCTGACATATATCAACTCAGTCTTCATAAATATTGTAGTAACCGAATATCAACATTCGCCTGTTATTCCATCTTTTGGTTATGATCCCCGTGAATTTTTAAGAAATAGAAAAATGAGTAAATTATTTTAGATTAAATTGTTTAATCTACAATGAGCAGTCCGTCATACAGAAATATAACATTATTGATTTGACTTATCTATGTAGAAGGTGCATTCAACATTGAAACCGAAATATTTGTAAGGGTGCATTAATTCTAGGATCTTGAAATAAATATAAAAGATATTGACTATAAAAGAAATAGAAATGGTTAAATGGTTTGGTATTCTCACTTTCAAATTCATTGCTTTTGTAAATGACGAATAAGTCAAACAATGCCATCAAGCTAAAAAAGAGATGAAAAGAATTGATGCCGTTGTGAATTGAAACAATTGAAAGAGAAAAATAAGGATGAAATTTGGAATCTGAAAGTTCCAAAATCTATGCAAATTCTATGATCAAAAAGCTTTAAAAAAGGAAATTAAATGAAAATTTAGTGAAAACTTAATAACTGAAAACTAATTTACATAGATTATAGCTAATAGTTCTCTGACCTTTGATCTATTGTTTGATTTTAGATACTCGTAGGTAGTGATTTTGAATTGAATTGAAATTTGTGAAAATTTAATTGAATTGAGTTGGGTTCACCCTTAGATCATCCTCACCCTCAAGTACAGAAAGAAAGAAAAAATAAGAGATTATATTTAGATTAGTTAGTTTTTAGTCTTTTGTGTGTTTAGAGTGTTTGATATTTGACCTATAATAATTTAAGGCTTACAAAAAATGTTAGAGATATGTTTATTAATTTGTTTTAAGTAGATGAGCTTTTAAATACAATAATATATAAATTGAATTTAATATGGAATATGAATATGAATGATAAAATGAAATTGAAAATGATCTTTGTTTTTTTTTTTTTTTTTTTTAATAGTAAAACATGCATGTCCATGTTGTCCAGCTGAAAGAAGAAGAAAGACAAATCCAAATCCATTAATGGCAAAAATATAATAAAATCTTTATGTTATCATGATGTATCTTGCAAATACAATATTTGTATCCATTTTTTAATCTCTGTATGTATTTGATTGTTGTGTGTGTGTGTGTATGTGTGTGTGTGTATCTTAAATGAAATTTGAAATCAAAAAATATATGTATGTAGGCTCTCTCTACTCTACTATACATCTACATTCTACTCTCTACTACAATACAATGTATGTCATCGTCGTTATGTAAGTAGTAGAATATGAATATATGATTATATACTATATCATTGATATTGATATTTTCATTTGTATATTATTATTATTATTATTATTATTATTATGATTATTATTTAAAAGCTAAGGTTGATTATATACACAAATTATGGTACTTATAATATATTATTATATAATCTAAATTAAGTTTTAAGAGTATTGGCTCGACTTCTTCTATATTTAAAAGATGTTTGTTTATATTAAATTAATAAGATGATAGAAATTACAGGAAGATGGTATGGATTTGGATATGGGTACTTTGTGAATGTTATCGGGGAATAGAATGCATTGAATTGGATATTTGTCTAGGTCTGGTTTTGTGCAGTTTAATTGATTCGCTAGGGATAACCCTAAACAAAGTTCTTGAAAATGCCACAGTTTGGCAATGTTATAAGCATAGAAGGAGAAAAGAAGGCGCTTGCTATGAATGGATCCAGAAAAGGACAATGCCGGTGGTTTTTTGTTTGCTCAACTTTTGCAGTGTTTTTCAGGCAGAGATCTAGTAAAGTTGATAAACACCATGGGCATTATTAGACCCCTAGAAACTGATGAATTTGTATTGTTATTTTGACAACCAAGCGGCTATCAAGGCCTGGTTGTATCACAGAGCATCAAAAACCAAATAACCCAGTCCGGAAATATTCAATTACGCTTATTTTGTGAGCACATACATGGTTATTCTGGTTTTCTACGTAACAAGTTCATGGATGAGTGTACTAGAAATGCAACGGAACTGTCAGTTTCTCTCAAGAGTATTGATGCTTATACATGATATCATAGCAGGCATACAGTTGGTAAATAAACCAGGCGCTCCGAACTCCTACATTTTAACACGAATGAAATTCGAATGATGACAATAGAACTGCACCATTGGGCTTATGGCTAAAAGGTATCATGTTCCCCATCAAGAATTCTACCGTAACTGGGGAGATGACGAAGAATCTGAAAATGTCCAACATCTATGTGAATGCTCTTCTCTTTTTGAAAGGCTTATTCGTCTTCTCGGAAAACCTTTCATCGATTATTTGAGGAGTTTGGTCAAAATGCCACAGGGGGACCTGGCTCTGTTCGTTGATTTTTCGGATTGATCCCAGAGGCGGAGGGTGACATCTGATACTTTCATTCTTTCATTTTTTTTGTATTTATTCTGTTTTTTCCAGCTTTTTTGCTTTAACGGGCTTCTGAGAACCGGAGGTAGCTTGTGTCAAGTCGTTGCGGTACTTCGAGCCATTGAGCAAGTTGTTTAACTTCTTCAGTGAACATTTTTGGTCATCCGCACGGTGTTCTTAGCAGGATGCTGGGCATACTTGCCCTTTTATAACAGAGGGGAAGCCTTTCTTAATGACAGTTGATACAATGCCGACGGTCTTCTTGTATACGAGACCACTTTAGCGAAATGAGCTGACATTGGTCAAGTTGCTGGCTTCAGTACTGAGAGGTTTCTTGACACCACGCTTCTTCAACAAGTAAACGTTGTTGTCGCAAATGATCAACCAATTAAGATGTGTGGCCATCTCACGTGAGGTAGACAGAAAAGAAATTGGTCGCGGTAATCAATTTTTGTGTAAAAATTTGGCTGTGTTCCATTCTAAATCGACAGACGACAATGGCAAGAAGCACAGGAAAGTGGATAACAGTTGAGATTTTTTACTAGTGGAACGAATTAGTTTCATATGACGCACTATGTTTTTCTTGGGATTCTATGCTTGATTAAGTTGATATATGTACAATATAATATAAGTATAATTAAGGAAGACTCTTGAATTTCTAGATCTCATTTGGTTTGGTTTTAAGAAACCAGTAAAGTAACGTAAAGAGACCAGTTAACTATTTATCATAAGATAAACAGTAGAAAGTCATATATTAGAATTTTGCAAGAACCTTTCTGTTTATCATACGCAGTACATTTGTCGGAAACACTTGAATTGGACCACTAGGGGGTACCTCCCAGACAAACCATCCATTTAAATACTACAATGAAGTACCAGTATTTTAGGTGCTCACCTATCTGTGAAGATTTAAGAACACGGTACACAAGGATTGATAAACGTCAATCAACGTGCCCTTGGATATATATCCGCAGGTCCCAAATTTGAGTCATATTTATTTTGGTAAATATGACTCTCTTCATGGTGGGGAGCGAGGCCCATCTTAAACTTCTGCTGCTCTCTGGGTCACAGCACCCGGTTGTATAACGCAACTCCACATCGAGTTATTACTCTACCCGCATTTGGGTATTAACCACAGCCAACACGATACTCCCACAAGGGGGCCGTACCCGCTGGCCAGGACGGAAACAAGTTCCGTGAATTTGAATACTACAATGAAACATTCACTGCGTCCCGTGAAGAGTATTTCATCTCCGGCATAGTCGAAGATAACGTTCTTTCTTGTTTTGTAATGCCACCGCCGTCATCAAAAGGAAGAACTACTTCGTCCAAATCCGCATCATGGAACTTTCTGCATTCGTCTAGAGACACGTGACCTTTTGGATCAATAGGTGCTTTAGTGAGTGCTTCAGTTTCTTGAACTACTTGATTGTTCCCCATATACATTGTGTTGTGATCAAAATTTTGGATTTCACCTTGATTTTAATAACAGTTCCAATTTGTAAACTTCTACTGCATTCATACTGTACTTATGCATTCTTTATTATGATGAAGAATGTGTGCGAATTCCTTATTTTTCAAACTAATCATCATCATACCTATGTCACTTTAACATCAATACGCACTTGCCACACACAATATAACCCGTAAATTCACATGCGTATCTAGTCCAGCGGTGTGATTGATGGTGGTGACTGGCGATTGGGGTATAATAATCAATCATTCACGAATAAACTGAAAAATCAAAGACAGTAACCTTCAATTAAATTACACTTGATGTTCCTTAATTTAAACATCAAAGGAAGACATTTTTTTTTTATTGTAGTTCATCAAATATGCTCTTTTTAAGTAAACAAACAAAGCACAAAATTCCTTCCTTCCTCCCACATCTATTATCTATATCTTTTTCAAAGGCATTTAGAGAAATTAGCTGCAATAAGAAATATTAATATTAATAATAGTTAAATTGCTGGAAGAAGAATTTTTAGGGCGGTGCTTTCTATATAAAACCCTTGAATATTGCAATGTATATATTCAAACGGAATTTGTGCCTGTACGAGATTAGACGAAAACCGAATCCGAATAATAATACAAAATATTGTACAAACAAACCAAAAAATATGTTGCTTAAACCAAAAACGACAAAGGATCCAAATTTTCGTATACCAAGACAATGTGTTTGGCTAAAGATGAATGGTTCCTGGCCGCTAGCTGAGCGCAAGTCGTTGTCGTCACACTTTGGTGATGATGACACATACAGTTCTATTATATTTAATTATATATTTGATTATTTTTATACTCTTTGGGCTTGGTATGTCATTATTTCGGTTGGTATTACAATAAGTTTTCAGACAGGGTTTCTTCTTGCTAACTTTGGTGATATCATGATGACCACGGAGAATTGCTGCACTACCCTCATGGGGATGTTGAATTTTGTGCGGCTATTGCATTTGCGTCTGCACCAAAAAGAATTTCGCAATATCATACTGGATTTTGTCAAAGACATATGGATTACAACGTAAGTTAAGTGCAACTACAATACGTTGCAAGTATAAGGAATCTATCACAGGATGTGGTAATGTGATACAATTTGGAACATCTTCTTTCTTTAGCGACACTTATCCAAGGATCGAAAAAAAATGCAATAAACGCATGGCAATATTTCGCATTATGACTATTTTATTGGCATCTCTCATACTCATGTACTGTGTTTTGCCAGTTATCGAGCTGAGTGTTGTCTCTGGATTGAGTGCCGTGGAAAAGAAACCATTTCCATATAAGATGTTATTCCCATTTAATGCACACAAAAATTGGTTGCGTTATGTGCTTGTCTATATATTTACATCATTTGCTGGCATTTGTGTTGTGACAACACTATTTGCAGAAGACTCAATACTTGGATTTTTTATAACCTACACATGTGGTCAATTTGACATATTACACGAGCGCATTGATGACTTAATAGTAGCCACCAATTCCAATATTCAATCTGATAATCCAACACAATGCGAGTATGTACAACGTCAAAAAGAAATTGTCCAGCACCATAATAAACTCATCAGGTAAGTGAATTAGGTTAAGAACAAAAATTGATCCTCAAAATTTGGAGCCAAAAAATTATTTGAAATCAAAATACAATATAAAGACTTGTCAGCACTTTGTTGGATCACCCTGGTTTGGAAATTGAGGAGGCCTATAAAGCTGCCTTGGGGCATAAAACGTATGTACTTGTACATCAGTCATTTCTTCATCGACAGTGTGGAATGCTTGGAATCGTTTATCTATTTTGAAAGATCCCAAGTGTCCACAGAAGGCTGCAGGTTATTTTCTAAAATTTTCCTGTATTGGTTTTATCATTTCCATTTCTAATACCAGATACCATCAAACTACCCTCTTCGTTGGAACCAGATTTTTCGTTTGAAGGACGATTTTAGATTTACGTCAGAATTTTCCATGACTATTATTACTTAAATTCATTAATGAAAACAAAAGTTCTGTAAAATTCCTCGTCCCTCTTTTGTATTGCAAATGTCATTCTAAGTTTCCTAAATATTTCACTATTTAGTGGCTTTGTTCCTGCTTTCATGCAATTGCCTTTTCATTGGTTTTTATATGCCGGAACATAAGCAAATTCGCAGTTATGGTGATGTGTTTCGATTGTTTTCGAGAATTTACTTTTAGACCCTGGCGCACTTGTATTGAGATAAATACAACTAACATCGCGTTGAGGAAGCTTCTTTGGTCGTGCGATTCTAGGCATATTTTCCACAGAATCATTTTGTTTATATGGAAAATGAAACACTCCGTAATTATCCCATACATGGAATAAATATTATTGAGTTCATGTGCTATCTCTCTAACACTAACATGACAATTTTCGAGCACGATTTCTTCAATTTTTTGTGACGTTATCGTCAGTGCCAGAGATCGATGGCCGTCTGGAACGAGGCAAGTCTTCGACAATGTCCCGACCGTCTTTAAAGGCTTTGTACCACTCGTATGCCTGAGTTTTCGATTAAACAGACTCACCGTAAGCCTTCTCCAGTGTTCGAATCGATTCGGCACACGAAATTTTGTTCAAAATACAAAACTTGAGACAAATTCTTTGTTCAATATTTTTTTCCATTGTAAAATTCGCCGAGAACTATTGTACTAAGGTGGACTGATTAAACCAGCTGCTGTAAACAAACTGGTTGACAGATCGCGCTCATTGGCATAGTAATTAAGGACAGTCCTACTAACGTACAGAAAAAAAGAAACCAAAAAAATACTTAACAGGCAATTTAAATGACAAATTCCGGGTACTTCTTTGAGATAAAGCAAACAAAACCCACTGGCTACTAGGCCTTTGACTCTAAGCGTTATTAAAATATTAGATTGAAGCTAAGAGGTCAAAAGTTTTTAGGAAGAAGAAAAAGGGATTATGAGGGGGTTTGGCGTTAGAAAAGAAGTAATTTATCTTCTGATAACAAAAAGGGCACAAATTTCTAACAAAACCCGGACATATAACGTCGTAAAGCACTGCTATGGGAGCGTGATAAGCGAACAATGATTAGGAAAGCAAGCAATTCAATACTCTTTGGACCAACTTGTTAAGCATTTCAGCAAGCCAGTTTCGATAATGACGATTTTGGTTCCAAAAGAATTGTTAGATCTGTAATGAAGATAGCTTCAGCACTATGTGTGTTCATAAGGTTCAATTTTTCGAAACCAACTGGAATTCAGTACATAATAATTGCCTTTTTAAACGTGTGCCATTTTGTTTTCGCAAAAGTCTTAATTTGGATGAACCAGCTGGATGGCACTGAAGAGATTTAAAACATAAACAGCTCGTATTTTTCATGAGAAATTTTGATTGTGGCTCTGTCATGGTTTGGGTTGCCATTCATAAGACGACTTAACTTGATTTTCTTTTTGTAAGCTCCAAGATGAACATGGATATGCCTGCGTGCTCACCTGACCCGAATCCGCATTAAGTAGCTCTAGGGTATCCTGATTAGATGTGTTAACGTGGGAAATACCAAACACAATTCCGTTTCAGCTCAAATCTTTCATTTTAATGAACAAAACATTTTATTAACAAAACATTTAAATATTTTAGCAAGAAAGTTCCACGATTGGCTACGTAACCAACTAACCGGGAAACAAATTACCATCCCATACAGAACAGCAACTCTATGTACCCAGAACGAGTATATAAACCATGCTATTGCTTCCCCATCAAGCTCGATTATCTCAATCTTCAGAGCCAATCCTTATACCGAAATTAGGGATCTAATTTTCGTACTTCTTTTACTTACATTATATCATCGACTAGATACTCTTCACTTTGGAGATCAGCTGTGGATATTGGGATGGCCTGTCGAGAAGTTTGCGTGACCACACCTTAAATTTTCAAGGTCCGAGGAGAAAATATCGACAGAACGGTAAATGTTATGCTCTTCTAGCCCATCTACCATATCTATTCTCGAAAGACTTCCATGGCAGTACTGCTATAAAACAGAAAAGAAAACTATTCTAATATCTCTCGACGGCTTATTTATGGTCGTTTCTGTTACCAGGATATTTTAATGAAATGGAACAATTTGAATTAAACAATCTAATTAATTTGTTTAACTTGATGAGGGTGGGAATAATTACATTCCCGACCTTTTTTCCCCATCATAACTTTTGAATGTTTACTTTTTTATTCAATTTCTGGATCATAATTGAATGCTAGTCTACCAAACGATGATAATTCTATTGACGCTTTGATTTTTCCAAAACTCCTTTAGAATGATATTGTCTTCTTCAATCATATCAAAAAAAAAAAAAAAAAGCTGGAAAAATTCTTTAGTCTTTAGTTTAGTCGGGAAGTAGAAAGTGAACTTTGATAAATTGAAATTCTTCAATGAGGTTGGCCTTATAAGTCAATTCAGAACAAACTGCCAAGTTCCAATATATGTACCAACACAACTCGTTAAGCGATATTTATTGTACAAAAAATTGTGCTCCTTTTGCGAGGGTCCCCTGTGTTTGATATTGTATATAATTTATGTTCACTTCCCTTACTATATGCTTATGCAGATTCACCAATCAATTAGAAAATTTTTTCAATCCCATATTACTGGTAAACTTAATGGTCTCTTCGTTGCTTATCTGCATGGTTGGCTTTCAGTTGGTGACTGTAAGTAGATATGAATTTTATATATAATGATTATATACTCGTATGTATGATAAATCGAAGAGCATGGACTCATTTACAGGGTAAAAATATGTTCATTGGTGATTATGTAAAGTTCATAGTCTATATTTCATCATCTATATCGCAACTATATATTCTTTGTGGATCTGGCGACGCACTCATACAACATGTAAGTTGCACGTCGAAATTACATATATGTATAATATAATAATTGGGACGGCATCATCAATAGATTACATCATATTACAGATTACCAATTAAATGTTTGCAAAAACAAATTTACGAATTATTGATATTTTCAATTTCCCTAAACAATAATTTTTTTATCGACCTGAAGAAGTATTTGTTTGTATTTCATTTAGAATTGGAAAATAACCAAAATTTGAATGGACTTAAAATAAAAATCGCATTCTTAACAAAACCTAAATAAAATAAAAACTAACTTTCATATTTCTTCGGTATATCTACACTATAACTCAATGACAAAACTATCAGAAATAGGCAATTTTCTCAATTATCATTGATATTGAAATAAGGCAAACAGTCAGTCTGTCAGAACTCTGTTGTACTAACGTAATCAGTATTGATGAGACTCCAACGACCCATAAAGAGAGACCAACGCAACCCATTCGTACTATTTAAAGCTAAATGCTTATATTGTTTGGCAACCAAGTTCCCGCGGTTTTTATCCTCTTCACGCAGGGTTATGAAGTTTGTAACAGCTAGAAGGAGACATCAGAGACCCCATAGAGTATAGATATACATCATCCGATTTCGATTTGAAAAATTCATCGAACCAATCCCTCATTTTTGTATGAATAGTACTAATCGAAACACGAGGCATAGCATTTGAATGATTTCGAAAGAGGTGGAAATCCATTGGTGGCAAATTGTTCAAGTACAGCAGGTGTGGCAGTACTCCCAGCCATGCTTTTGAATGGCTAACTTGGTCATATTCGTGATGTCGTGCAGCACAAGAACTTCATGTCTTGAATAACCATGTTTAATCGTTTCATCTTTTGAACATACTTGATTATCTTTTCCAGTCTTACCACATAGATTAATTCGAGTGAAACAGAATTAAGATCTTGTTTAATGCGTGGTTTTGTTTATTGCGGCAAAGCCATTCATTGCGCTGCTTCATATTGGCACCGTCCGAGCTTTTGTGGGATCAAGTACATTTCAACATTCATACCGAAATCTTTATATGTTACCTAAGACCCCTAGGGACTTGAAATTTGTATGGTTAGTGAATATGTATCAGACACATTTAATATTCAAATTTCAGTTCGATAATACAAATTGAAATTGAATATGGCTCAGACACTTATACTGTTCAATAACACAAAAAAAAAAAAAAGTTTTTCTAATAGGAACATAAATTTGATTCGGTTTGTATGGGTAGCTCCGATCCAGTAACTCTAGGGTTTTGAAATTTACAGAGCTAATCACCCATAAAATCAAGACCGTGGGATTACTGGATCGTATAGCAACCATATAAACCAAAATGTTTTTTGTATGGGGACCGTTTTGTTTTTGAAAATATTTTAGTTTTAGTATTTGTTGCTGATGCCCGGGTAAACTATACATTTTGTGAAAATTTCAACTCTCTACGTCCATGAGATATGACCCGTGGACGGACAACGCAGTATCTGCAATAGGGTTCCGTTTAGAACCCTTTGGGTACGGCATTCTAAAAAACAAACAGTGGAAACTTAGTTGTCAATTTAATAATATGAAAAAATTGTTAAATATTTAATTCTCTTGGCAGTTTATATTGTAATATTCTTCTACCTTATAATATTTAATATAAATTACAATCAACATGGTCATCAATTAATTCTTCTTCCTGGTATTTTTTGATGTAAATTGATTCTAATGAACGATTAACCATTATAATAATGACTAGTATATCTTACATTGCTAACCTACATCTGCTGATTACAATCAATCAAATATAATAAATGACATTTACATGATCATAGCATAACAAACATATTTCATCATTTCATATTCTCTTTCATTTCAATGTGCATTTTTTGCAAACTTGTACAAATTCGACAGCTTGGAAACTGACTTACATAAGTATATATTTCTTATTTTTTATTATTTTATTTATCAAAATATATTATATATTTTGAAATTAATTGCTATAGAGTTTCAATCATTAAAATTTACTATGCGTTAAAGTAAAGTTTTAATAGCATTTTGCAAACATTTCATTAATAATGTACATGCATGTATGTACTTATATCGATATTGTAATCTATGCGTGATCTGATAATCTGATGCATGACATCTATATTCCATACATATAAACCAGTCACTGGCTACAGCAATACATTTGTACAATTGTCATTGGGAGGGCTGTAGTAGCAGCAATAGGCATTTAAAGCATCCACCTGCTAACAAGGAATTCCGCACCAATTTACAGTTTATGATACTTTGCAGTCAACGTCCAGTTAAGATAACCGCGTTCAAGTTTTCGACATTGTCTTTTCAAAGTTTTACTGCGGTATGTAAAGGATTTTATATAATATAAAAGATACATAATATTAATTTAAAATTAAAATTCGTATTCAAATTGGATTTTCGTTTTGCAGATACTCAGCACATCTATGAGCTACTTCACATTGCTGCGTTCACTTGTCGATGATCAAGAGTAAATACAGTTTATTATTATTGTTAGAGAGTCTCTCTCATCAGGAGGAGATCACAAAATATCTTATTTTCATTATTATAATTCTCTTTCTGTGCTTTAAATTAAATTATTAAAATAAAATATTAAATAATTTTTTGTTTTTTTTTTTTTTGTTTGACATGTTTGTTATGTGTATGTGTGTGTTTGTGTGTGTGATTGCGTGATTGTGTTATTGTTTGTGAAGGAGGGTTTAATAGAAGTTGATCGCATTAAATGGGTTTGGCAGTAGCCTCCTTATTTTCTGTAAGAGCACGCGATTCGTGAATGAAGGCTGGCACATTTATGCCCTAAAATGATAAAAATTAAAACAATCATCAAATTCATAGAATAGGAATGAATATTCGTTGTTTACCTTCATTTTAGTGGAACGTATAAAAGCTTTGTTAGCTGTAACAGTCATAGCTAACATTTGAATGCCAAAACTGAAAACTAACAGGCTGCGATCATTGATCTTCGATGTAAATTGCATAGTGGCCAAATCGTTTGGTATTTCCACAACATCCGGTAATATTTCCACACGTTGTATGAACTCTTTGGCACGTTTCTGCTCATTTGGACCAGCCAATTGTCCCACAATCCGCTCGAACGAATTATAAGCTGTTTGGCAGCAAATTAAACGTTTACCTTCAAACGAAAAACAAGAGTAAATATTTTTAATTATTTTTAAGGTTTAAACTTACCTTCAAATAACTTATCCAAAATCGGTTTAAGTGGCTTTTCGCGCTCCCTTTCTGCCTGCTCGGTTAGCAAGTTTTCTGCAAATATCCAATTTGCATTACCATTTGTCACAGAGCTAATACAAGCTAACATCGTTGTTACATCCAAGTTCAATGTGTCTGTGACAGTTGGTGACAGCGTCTTGTTATCATCATGTGGCCCGTCTAGCGTTCTGGTTTCAACACCCATATTATGCAATTCTTCGCGCAATGAATTCTCAACTTGTTGAGAAAAGTAAAAAATTACCTAAAAAGCAAAAAAAAAAATAAAATATATATTTCTCATTTGTTTTTATAAAAACAAAAAAAAAAAAAACAACAACACAAACAATTGCACCCATGTACAATATTTTACCACATCACATCGAATCTTAAGAAGTGTAGGACTAGATGGACAGCGAAATGCAGAATGAGTAGAGTAGAGGGGGCACGTTTCAATAATCTAAAATCTTGTGTTACAGATCACTTGATTGAATTGGATTGAATCAGATTAAGGCTGGAGCGGGAGTGTCACCTCAACTCTGGAACTTTCATTCACTTACAGCTACCTCGACACATTGGCAGGTAGCCTTTCTAAATTCCTAGTGTGTTCATTTGCCATTTGTTCATCTCCCAAGGTAACCACCCAATTTGACCTGGCTGTAGAGCACTGGATAGTTAGTAAAATGTTTTGATAATATAATGGGATTGCAATGTCCTAAAGCAATCAAAAAAGCTATCTATATCCATGCTAATTGTTTATTTATTGTAGCATCTGTTCAATGGAAGTGTTTTTGTCTCTGTCTTACTTTTGGTGGATCCCAAGAGCAAATTGCAATTTGAGTCGATTTGTCGATTTTAGTCTCAAAGTAAACAATAACTGACACCCGACTAAACACAAAGGAATAGTTGGACCTGATCTGACCTAAAGCATTCCTACATTTGTGCAATTACCTTACGTTAAGACCTACGACCATCAGATTAAGAGTCTCTTTTTTTATGCTCAACTGACTGAGCCAGGCGATGCTCTGTTGGGTCTATCACACGTGGTTTCGACACAATATGTGGTCGGTTTGGTGGTGAAAGGCTTATCTATACCCGAGGTGGAAGTGTTGCAAACCTAAAATTCAATTGGTTGGATAAATCCCATATAAGTATACTTGTATATGAACTTCACTCTTTTTCGCAAATTGGATAACCAAATACAGTTCAAGTTCTATAAAAGTCCCAATTCTCAACATTTCAGAAGCCAATACAAACGCCCGCCAAAAATCAATTCAGAGGTTAAGAAACAAACAAATTTATAAAGCACAATTTGCTTTTTTGCCCCTTTGTAGATTTGCAATACTTGAATTTTCCCTATAAGCGTGCAACGGAATTCAGAAAAAGGAGCAATTCCTACAATTGTTAGCATGTGCTCCATGGTTACTCATACTCCAGATGCATATAATGATGATAATGATATAAAAATACCATATGTAGTCAGTCAGTTCGATCTTAAAAACACTACAACTAGTTTACATACACGGACAAGGCAAAAGACATTGTGGACAAGTTTGGATCTTCTATAGTTGTTTTGATCATTCAGAAAAAGAATGATGTACGTGTATAGTTCGTTTATGTAGTGTAGTGGGATAAATACGCACTTTTGGTTTCTGGAATAGACACAAATTCTTTTTGCTCGCCATCAAATAATCTTGTGCTTGATCAAGGACGTTGCGGGTACCAAAGTTTAGGTTGCCTGTAGCTGCATCTAATACTGATTTCGGATTACGCGCAATCACTGTAAACGAAGTAGACATACACACCATAACCAATATAACAATACCATTACCATTGTGAGCTTACCTTTAATCCACTTCATTCCATTATCTGCCACGATATCAACCCGCAGTGGTAATTTCCGTGATTCCAGCGGAAAGTGGCAATTAATGTGCACGACGCCACTTTGGGTTTGAAGGGTTTTCAGTAAGAAATCATAGTGTATCAAATTACTGCTTTTAATATTATTGTACTTAATTGTCTCCGTTGCAATAATCTTCTTTAGAAATTTTATCTCTTTTTGCAAACTGCTTATTAACTTCGTAGCACCAGGAATACTGCCATACATGGTCGTTACTAGTTTCACTAGCTGTTCGCCAAATTCGATTTTACCTTTACCGCGTTCCATTAATTCCTCATGGCTTAGTTCGAACTCCATTTCAACTACACAATTAACGCAAGCACTAAAGACGATTCTCTAGGATTTATAACTTTGAAGAATTTTACAAATGTTTAAAACAATTGACGATTTCCAAATGGTTGTGACAGGCCTGTGCCTATGTATGTGAGTGACTGTCAAAATAATCGTTTTGTATTAAATAAATCAGATGATTTTTCGATAACATCGAACTGAGAGCAAGCAGTCAGCAGCCCTGGTAATCTTTATTTTCTGTTGATTTTAAACTAGTGCTGCTAGTACTCTTATCATTTCTATTAGATAGAAACTTTAACTTGCATCAAATAGTAATAATAATAATGTATGTAATCATATACTATAGTCACACTAAAGATCGAATCGATTGGAACCGGATCGTATCCTTTATACCGCAAATTTCACAAATATCGACATTCTGAAATAACTTCGAATGTATGTAAATTTGAGAGGTGGAGAAGTAAATCCCAGTATAAAAGGCAACATCGGCCGAATATGTATATAAAATTTCATGACGATTGTTTTTAAATTCAAAAATATTGCTTTTCTCCGATAATATTTGAAATTTCGGTTTGTGTAACTTCTTTATTTGATGTTGGTTGCTGGTTGTTGGGCTACAACAAGTAAGACAATCTTCCAAATAAAGATCTTTTTGATCTTTGAATATTAATATTTACATGTGCTAAAGTCTCAGTGCGGTGAGAATGCTGTTTTGAATTTATTAAAGTCTTGTAAGGATGCGAGAAAGAACTTTTACACATTTCACAACCCAATTTGCAGATTATCAATGCTAAACTATTTGGTACCTTTGATGGAAACTCATTTCATTCGGTTATAGAAGTTGTTATTGTATTTAGGTGAATAAGAATGTCCAATATATTCAATTTTAATTTCAATTATATATTTATTTTAAACCAAATAAAAAAGAAAGAGTATATAGATTTATATCTATAGATTTATGTGTAACTAAAGTGATGAGTTCAAAATCGAAAACAAAAATTAAATTTTCGAAACTGGCTTCAAGCCGAGTATATGGAAACATTGTTTCAAAACAGCCAATGTAGCTTCGGCTAACAGAATGCGACTGTGATTCACCTTAATAATGTCGCCGCTTTTGTTCTTTTCAATGCAGTAGCAATTATCGTAGAACTCCGAAAAGGTTGTGCACAATTCATAGCAGAATTCACATAATGTGTGCATTAGCAAGTCCTTGGAAACCTTGAGGAGTACATCGGGCAACTTTAATAGTGCCTTAGCCAGTTTCCATTCCTTTTCATGATCCAAAACAATAGTATGCTGATCAAGGATTTTCTCCAAATTACTAAAATCTTCACCAGAATTTCGCGATATTGAACAGATACGTGTATAAGCGTACAATAGATATACGGCTGTATTGCCACGATCATCCAACATTTTGTCAAAGGAGAAAACATATTCATTTGTGCGATTGTGACAAAGATCAGCGTATTTGATGCAACCGTAGGCTACAGACTCCTGGGCAGTACGTAGCTCTTCGGGCGTGAGTGTTTTCTCGCGTTCCCTCTCCAATAGTTTATCCAGAGATCGCTTAAGGCCTTCATCCAATAGATCCGATAACTTTACTGTGTCACCAGAGCGAGTCTTAAATTTTTTGCCATCTTCACCAAGTACAACGCCAAATTGAACATGATCAGTTCGATGTTTTTTAGGATCTAAGATGCCAGCGCGTTCGGCAGCTTCAAAAATTGCTTTAAAATGTATTTGCTGGCCAGCATCGACAACATATATAATCCATTCGGCAAGTTCTTCCTCCAGACGATAACGTATTGCTGCCATGTCAGAGGTATCATATGTAAATCCTCCATCAGATTTAACAATGGTAAGCGGTATACCAGATTTTTCAACAGTGGGCCACATGATTTTTCGTCCCTCATCCAATTCTAACAAGTTTTTTGAATCTAGAAATTTAACAACTTCTGACATTCGCGATTGATAGAATGATTCGCCTTTCTCGTTAATGGTAACATCCAAACGGTCATAGATCTTCTGAAATTCTTTGCGCGAAACGTCACATATAAGATTCCAAGCCTTGATAGAGTTCGGTGCACCACTTTGTAGTGTAACAACACGACTATAAGCTCGCTTTTTAAACTCTTCGTCTTCGTCAAAACTGATTGATTGATGAATAGAATTGAAAAAAAAAAAAAAAAAAATAAAAATTAAAACAATATGGTGATGCAATATTACTGATTTATGTCAATTTTCCCTTACCGTTTCTTTGATTCTTTGTAGAAAGCCTGCAAATCACTAATGGGTGGACTTTCATTTAAGAAATTTGGGAACCGATCCTCCAAATGTGCAATCAACATGCCAAACTGCGTACCCCAATCGCCCAAATGATTAACACGCAACACTTCGTGTTGCATAAATTCCAAGAGGCGGCAAATGGTTTCGCCAATAATTGTCGAACGCAAGTGGCCGACATGCATCTCTTTGGCAATATTTGGAGAAGAGAAGTCAACCAGTACCCGCTTCTTAATGCATTGAGGTGGCTTAATGCCATTTCGTAAAATATTGCTTATTGAGTGTATGGCATATGATCTAAAGTTAAGTCAAGATGTGGCATTATTACCCAACCAATCATCATGGGATTAATCTTATGCTTACTTACTTTTCCATAAAGACATTTATGAAACCGGCTCCAGCCACTTCTAGTTTTGCAACCAACGGCGATGGCACCACATGTTTTAGGATTTCATTAGCAATATCCCGAGGTGATTTATTTGTACCTGATGCTTTTAGTGTCCTTGCAATAGACATGGCATTGTTGCACTGATAGTCACCAAATTTTGACGCAGCTGCATTCACTGGTGCAATAATAGCCACAGTGCCTGCGAGGGCCGGATATGCCAGTGCAATGGCATTTGTAAAAAGATCAACCAAATGTGATGTCACTGGAATCATTCCATCGACATATTTTGGAATAACAGTAGGCTTAAATTCCATTGATGTTGATAACGATAATGTGTTAGCTGTTCCGCCGTCTTTTATTAAAGGTTTTTTTTCATTGGCAATTGCCTGAGATGAGAGAGAATGAATATAATTTCCAGTAGTTTCTTTTACATTCCATAATATTACTATTATTTAACTTACCTTCTCTAGCACAGCTAAGCGATGTTTCAATTTAGTGTTTTCCAGCTGCAACTTGTTGTACACCTCGTCGTCCAATTGAATATCCCATTGCTCGGTGCGTTCCAATTCTATTTGCAGTTCGGCAGTTGTACGTTCCTAAATACAAAAAGACAAACACTAATACATTCTATTCCAAACTAGTAAGTCATTCATATAATAAATATACCAAAGATTGTAAATTTTCTATTTCCCGTTTTAATGATGACATGATATCTGCTACTACCACGAAACAGTTAAATTTAAAGTAAACTAATCAGCATGCCGCATGTGAAAGGCACAAAGGCTTATGATGGTACAACACCACACCACGCGTTGTCGCGTGCCGGGCTTTGGTATTAAAGTAACGTTGAATTGGTTAGAACGGGTCTGCTGTCAAAAGTTGAGATAAAAAGCTGTTTCATCTGTATATGTGAATATTTTTGTATTTTTGTATTTGTGTCGTGGAAGCATTCATCAATAACGCATATATTTATTTCCATGAATAAACGTTTGAATAAAAATGGAAATAAGGAGATTTATATTTTATTCATTCCAGTTTGTCCCATTTGAACGCTTGGAAAGGGTAAAAAACGTGAAACGCGAAAACGCGTGGTGGGGATTTCCTTACCAATGCCACACAGTCGAAATGTATCATGGTTTTGCGGCGAGTGCACGCGGGCATAAAGTTAAAACTATAGTAGAATTTAAGTACATAAAAAAATTTTAGAAAGTACGATACATCGCGATATTAGTATTTTTTTACAGACTTATAAATAAAGAATTTTTCATATAATCGTATAAACTCTTAAAGTTGATAAACAAAGTGACAGGTGCAGAATATAAAAAAAAAACAATGTGAGGGTTCGTTTGAACTTGTGCAACGATTGATGCGCACAAATATTCTAAACGTCACCATTGCCAACATTGTAAATTTATTGTGACTAGCAACTCAGGCAAATAATATAGTTAAAGTAAACAACAAACGGCACACGTAAGTGGAAAAGTGTTTGATGTTGCTGTTTTGTGGTTGTATATATCGCACATGCTTGCAAACAAAAATGATTTTATATGTTTATGGGATTTACAAGCTTTTATGGAGACCCTACATAATTTATATAGTAAAGGATGTAATGCATGTATATATAGCTAAAGATCGCACAGATCGCAAATGATTAACGTTAACCAAGGCATCGTGCATAGTCTACTTAATGCAGCGCCACCTGTTGTCATTAATGAAAATTATAATTTCCAAACATTCACATATTTTTCTACCAACAATTTGCAACACTTATTGCACTCCTGCTGCTGCTTGTTCTGCTTCCGCACTATTTGTGTGTAGTGCCGTGGAGGACGTGTAGTGTATATGGGCAGTTTTAGTTTCGTTGCAAATTTACTCGTTCTGTTAGTAAATGCACCAGTAATTACCGAAAAAATATAATAAGAAAAATGTCAGTTTCCTTGCAATATATGTTTTTAAACAATTCAAGACAAATCTATTATTGTTCAATGCAATTTATTTGAGCGCACGACAAAATAAAAAAAAAATAAAAAAACCGGCTTCGGTGTGATAAAAACACTAAAACAAAGAGAAGAGCAGCGAGTAGTGAGTGAGCAGCTATCAATATATTCAAGTGCAAATTGTAGTGTTTTTTTTTTTGTACTGCAAAGAAAAAAAAAAAGAAAACCTTATAAAGTAAGTTTAATATTTAGACTTGTGACAGAAAGACATATTCCACCAAACCCCTTAGTTTTAGCTGCTGCTTCTCCTAAATTTATTATATGTATTGATATATTCTTTTTGTTTTCTCTGATGTTATTGTTATTTTGTTTAATGTTATGTGTGTGTCTTGTTGTGGAAAAAGGGTGTGTGCCTGTGTAACTGACTGACTAAGCGGCGCATCAAAAAAAAAAAAAAAAAAAAACAGACAGCCGGCGATAATGACAGATTTTTCTTTCTTTTTCCCCATGTTATTTATATTTTGTTGTTGTTGTTGTGTGTTAAATTGGAAAATAAATCCATATCTTCTTCTTATTGTCCAAAAAAAAAAGTCCAAAAGTAAATTTTACAAATTTACAACAACACTTGACCATCAAAACAATGCTTGAGTTTAAGTCAAATGCATATTACATTAGAAATATAATAGAAATGCATTTCCACCACTAAATAAATCACCCACAACAACAACAACAAAAACAACAAAGTTAAAGCAAAAAGCTTTGCTAAACAACCACACATACAAACACACACACCCACCACTTAGCCGCACTATTTGTTGTTGGGTATCACGAGAATTATAAGCTCAGATAGAGAGAGAGAGGAACGATTTTGTGAGCGATTTGTCCCGTCTATGGTTTAACTCAGCAAGGAAGAATAAGAAAAAAGAGTGCAAGATAGCTAACACATGCAATCACAAGCCAGAAAGCAAAAACAGACAAACTCACGCACGAAAACAAGACAAAATCATCGTAAGGCGGTCGTATATCGTAAGTCGTATGACGGACGGACATTGGCATATGGTGTATGGTGTAACCCTTAGCAGGCATAGAGCACAGCCCAGCAAAGCACAACCAGACACCAGCAACGAACAAAATATTATACATATTCAATTATGAGGATGTTGCACCCTTTCCGATTTTCTTCACTTATACACTTCGCATATAACAAACCAACAAATATTTTTATCTATCCCAAACTATGAATTGCACTTGGCGACAACGGCATACATATTCAATTTTGTCGGTTAAAAGCTCAGCTCTCATTTAGAATTAGCATAGTTTGTGTCTATTGACTGTTTAAATCTTAATAGTATTAAATAAAATATTTGGTAGAAATTGGTACATAAAGTTAAAATCAAATTGACTAGTTTGGCAATGTCCGTAGAGGAGATTTGGCTCTACTTTTTCTGGTGCAGCATTTCTTTGTTATTGTTCTTTAGCAGATTTTCTGCTCCAATGAATCCCACAAGTGTTCTATGCGATTCAGGTCAAGTGATTGCGGAATCGGTTGGAGTTGTTAAGGATCGTACGTATGCTTTGGGTCATTAGTAGTAATTTCCAAGACCTCATTGCCCGGCATTTAGCTTTTAAAACATTGAGCAACATCAGTTTGTCCACCGTTGATTCAATAAATTCCATTTGTTCCACTCTTTTGCTAGCCATCCACCACCGGCATGTTTAATCGTAGGCACCAAATTATTTATATCTTAGAAAATTACCATCTCTCAAAATGAGGCTTTTTGTTTTAGTGCACCTTGTCGAAGGTAATGCTTTATTGTCAATTGGGCGCGAAATGTCCATGATGATGTCCATAATTTTATAAGATTTTTCCGAATGACATTGGGGCTGATAGAGTTTTAAGAATTATCATTTATTTGACAAGCAATTTTCAATGGTGAAGTTGGATTCACGTCGTGTAAAAACACCGGTCGATTTGGTAGTTTTTTTTATCATTTATTTTTCAGCTGGGCCCATTTATTTCCCTTCCGGCTACATTGCTAATATCTCCTGTGGAAAATGTTTTAGTTTAGTAGTAACAAAACCTCTTAAATTAATTACCTGTATACAAATTAATCAGAAAACAACTTTCCTATAAAATTGTATTGAAATAAGGCCCTTCTCATCATATTGTACCTACGAAGACTTTTTGTGCGCCACCAACGAACTAAGTCATTCTAAGAAAGTCAGTCAGTCGGCTGTGCAAATCACATTATCCACATGTATGTATGTACATATGTAATCCTCATGAATACCATTGGAACTTATATTCAATCATACCCATGCTTCGGAATTATTTAACATCAAGTTTTGATTTTTATCAATATTCGTCAGGAAAATTAAAGCCATCCATAGAACTTCAAAGCAGCCCGACAAATGTTTCCGTCCAGTTCATAAGGACGCTGTCAACTTCTTAATAGTTTAAATTCATGCGCATATTCATTTCGATCGTCGGTTACAAGTTGGTACAGTTTTAAGATATAAGCATTAAGTGAGAAACATTTATTGTTCGGTAAAAACAAAGTGATGCTGGTGATGTCTATGAAATTTATACTCAAAATTTATAAAAAGAAATATGGTACCAACGATCACCATCGCCACGATCATCAGTTATTAGAACCATATATGCAAAAGATAATGGGCTTATACACGCCTCTGTAATACCAAAAACAGAAACGAAATACAATATTCAAAGCAGGGAAATTTTACACGAACTTTTTAGTAGACGCAGAACATTTCTCGGAAACAGCCGAATCGGACCACTAGGTAGCGTGAGAACTATTCAGCATCAGCCATTGGTGCCATTATCTCAAGGTAATAGAAATCATTCAATCATTCGATCAATTTCTTGCTACTATTTCTGTAGTGGTATCAAACTAAAATTTGGACATTGTTATAAGTGTCTATACCGATATTGACCATCTCAGTAAATTTCCAGCCCTAGGATTAGTGGATCGTTTAGCTCCTATAGATTTGTAAGTATTTTGGTCTTAATGTTGAAATACAAAATCAGTACTAACTCTGCCCTAAACATGAGTCAAATCAATAATGAAATATTTCTGTATGCTCAACCACTGACTGAGTGTTAGACGTAGTTAACCTTCGTTTTTTAGGGTTCCGGACCCAAAGTGCACCAAACTAAGACATAGAATAGAAAGTTGAAATTATCACAGAATGTGTAGTTCTATCCGAGCACCTGCAACAATACTAAAACTAAAATATACAAGATTAAAAATTTAAAGAGTCCCCATACATGAAACATATTGGTTTGTATGGGAGCGATACGATTCATTAAGCCCACAATCTTGAAATTTGCATGGTTGGTGGAAGTGGATTAGAAACTTATAGTGTCGAAATTGTAGTTTTATCGGACCACTATGGGGGACCTTATTTAAAAAAAGGTTTTTTTTTTTTTTTGCACTATTGAATGGAAATTTAGACACTATAAGTTTCTAAAATAGGCGCTAGACATTTGTCAGAATGAGCCATATCGGACCACTAGGGGGGTACCTCCCATAAAAACCCCCCTTTAAATTCATGTTCTGATTAGAAAAATATTTTTGTTTTTTGCACTATTGACGGTATAAGTTTCTGACCAATGTTTACCAGCTCTGTAAATTTCAAAACCCTAGAGTTACTGGATAGTATAGCTTCCATACCAACCGAATCAATTTTATGTTCCTATTAGAAAAACTTTTTTGGTTTTTGTGTTATTGAACCGTATAAGTATTAGAGCCATATTCATCAACCGTGTAAATTTCAAGACCGTAGGGTTACTGGATCGTAAAGCTCCCGTACAAACCCAAATTCAAATTCATGTTCCTATTTGAAAACCGTTTTAAATTTAGATTATCGAACTGAAATTTGAATAATAAATGTGTTTGATACACATGATTCACTAACCATGCAAATTTCAAATCCCTAGGGGTCTTGGGTCCCATATAAAGATTTCGGTATCAATGTTGAAATGTACTGGATCCCACAAAAGCTCGGCCGGTCCATCGATCAATCGTTCGAGCAGCTGTTACCAGTTGGTGGTGGTATTTAGTATAGTTAAAACTTGCTTTTTGGCTCTACTTCTATTGAAGCTTGTGTTATTTTTGTTCATATGAGTAACATTAATGTTTTTCGCAATGTGCCATTCTTTACAGTCAACACTGTTTATATATTAAAAAAAAAAAAAAAAAAATACGAAACTCACAGATGTTTTCGTCTGCTTTCTTTTTTGCTATCAATACAATTTCATATCACCTACAACACAACACAACACAACACGTCACCATAACCATCAGCGTCATCATCAACATCATTATCATCATCATCCTACATACCACACATACCTAGATATTGCTTTTGCTTGTTCTGTTCACCAAAAACCGTCTGTTCTGTGTTGTTTTGTTTTTTTTTTTAAATGAAAAACAGATTTATTTTTTTAACTTCTTGATTTTTTATATTTTTTTTATTTGCTGAGTAAGTGTTTGCAAAATTCTATTATTCTATAAAGCGAAATGGATTGGAGTGAATAGTTTTCTTATCAAAACTTATCAATTCATGTGTATACTATTCGTATGTAAGCGCAGTTTGTTATTGTTTCTTTTCGCAGAATTACCGGTTTTTTACTTCTACTTACCCGCAAATACTTGACCCCGTTTTACTAGATTGGTAGTTTGTACATGTGTGTACATAAATCCGTTCCAACACTGACTAGCTAACTGAGTGCCTCATCCAAGTTGTTTCCATGATTTCTTTAAGCTTATCAAATTAGAAAGAAGAGGAAAGCACAGGTTGACCGAAGCTTACATACCTTTCCTTTTACACCTTTCACAGCACCCTAGCAGATAAGATAAGCTCTCCTTTATACAGAATATCCATTCAATAATTTTTATGGTCCTTCTTCATCTGGCAGCCATGTATTTTTATGTCGATTACAATTAAAATTGTTTTGGCTGAATTATGTTTCAATAAGCTAAGAATTTCAAGTTTTCCATTAATTGATCATCTGATTTGATCTCAAATTGAGATCATCTGTAAAATGTTTAATTGAAACTGTTTGGAATTTATACAATACTTGTTTGAGGTCAAATGTCAATAACAATTAAGTTGCTTCAACTTAGAAGGTCGTTAGGATGGAGCCTCTTTAAACGGCGTTGGTTCAAACCATGAGTTAGAATTGTCGTCAGGCAGTTTGGATGACTTTATAGCCTTTGTTGATGACGATTGTTGATTTGCAGAATTTCGACACGTACCGTGGGAATCCTTAGGTCTCTGTGCAAGATGGTGTTGCGTCGTAGCATATTGCTTTGGCAAGCTTGAACGCTCTGAATGTTGCTAGCAGCAGCAGAACCCCAGATTTGAATCGCCACTACTTGCTTGTAAATGTTCCTCTTATTGTTGAGTGACAATTTACTAGACAGCCGAAGCAACCAATCAACTCTTCGCCATTTCGCATAACAACATGCAGTGATAGATTTTATATGAGCTCGCCATGTAAGTCGCTTGTCCAGGATTAGTCCTAAGTAACGACCTTGATCCATTTGCGGGATGTAAAAACGCAGTTTGCTGATTTCTCTACAAATAATATGTATGTAAGATGTAACACAATTTCAACATTATAGTTCAAAAACTGGGACTGAGGATTATGATTGATTTTCCTATGTTATGGGGTTGGTGTATGGGGTCTTTGGCAAACATTACAACAAAGTTATAATACCGATTCGCACTATTGTGATGAAAGGTATGAAAACAAACTCAGTTTGATTTGGTGGTGTGCTGGTGGTGCTACTAATGCTGAATGCTGCTGATCATTTCTTTAGTTACATTGTGACAAACAGGTTGTGTTTGTGTTGTGTTGGAAGTGAGCGCGCGTGTTTAAACTTTTAAACTAAAACAAACGAACGTACACAGTTATACTGAAAACATATATCCCCAATTAAGCTTTCTTCTGTAAGGAAAGTAGTTTTTTTTTTTTTTTTTTTTTGCTATTGCTGCTGCTGTCGCTTGTTACAGTTAGTTATTCACTTCTCATAGATTTCTTTAGCTGCTTTTCTAGCCGGTCAAAGTTGTCATTACATTTTCTTAGGCCACTTTCTTTAGCTGCTTTGGTTGTTTTACTTTTCGAATTAGTGGCTAGTGAATCCATCTATCTATTTATCTATCTATGTACTTGCCTTACTCCGTGGAACACTATTTTTTTAAACTAAGTGAAGTTCAAAACGAATTTCAAGTGAAATATTAGTCAGTATACATGTATCACTAAATTTAAATATATTCGGTTGTGAACTGTGCAATTTGGTGTGGTGATCATCACAATGAACTATTGTATTGTATTATACGATAACAAGTAAGAGGTTCTAACAGTACAATGAATGAAAAAAATGTTAATAAATTGTATCATCATTTGTTAAATTCATAATCTGAGCATTGCTGATGAGAAAAGAAAGGATTATCATGGACTACAAAGTTACTAAAGACTAGATGAGATGTCCATATATCGTCAGTTAATATATCAAATTGCAAGCATCCTTCTCGATCTTTAGAACTATTTGTTGGTTGTGTAGCAATGTAGACTGATTGATCAAACATGAGGATACAATAGGAATATCTAAGGTCTCTAATCATTGTAGTAACCGAATCAAAAGGGACAACGGCAGACAAATTTTATCTTCAATAGTGTTTGTGGCCCGGCCCTGTGCATCTCACCAACTTAAACCGATGACTTGAAATTAAATTTTTTTCTTTTTATCTGCATATCAGTCGATTCTTATGACACCCACAATAGAAATGAGCTTAAAACATTCAAAAATTTACCTTACTTTTGTATTTATTCAGATTTTAATACAAAAAAGCCAAATTTCCAACATATCTAATAACATATCATATTCTTCTAATTGACCTATAAAGAACACAACCAAAAATATTCTGCCAAATAGGAGAACCGGTCTCCTGCTTAAAAAGAAGATAATTTTCTCAATTATTTGGTACCTTTTTGAACATCCTTCCCCTCTTGATGACGTAAGCATGCAATGAAAAAACTCCTCTTACAGGCATTTTTACTTCGTCCATTTTAAGAATATATAAATTACTTGGTACTAAGGCTCAGGAGTCACGAGACATATTAAAAATAAGGGCGACAATTTTTTGTTACATTTCTGAAACACCGCCCGATTCGGAAATTTCACGTTAAGAAACATGAAGATTTTATTTTGGAAGTTTATTAATGATAGATATGAGTACGAGTATTTATATTTGTTAGTAGGTTTTGGAATGATCATGAGGTTCGATCTTCTCCATATTTGATAATTTTTGTTGTAATAACTTATTTGAATATATCGCTAAAGAAAAAGCTTCTATTGGTCATATGCAATATACAGATATATATATATATATATATATATATATATGTATACATAAATATATATCTACAATATATATCTACAATATATATGTATATATATCCATGTATACAACATACAATATATATATATATATATATATATGGTAAATGTATATGTATATATTTGGTATGTATCACTCGTGTTCGTCATCCATATTTCATATTGTCGGGTATTGTTAGCCGAGTCGATTGACTCAAGTCAAGTTGTCATTATAATCTGTTCGTCGGCAAATCAGTATTCCACTTGATTCACTAGTAACAACTTGTTGGTTGCGGATAAAAAATAAATCTGTGTAGTAAAAAGAAATATAAATTTTGTGTTTATATTTTCATTGTTTCATTGTAGTAACTCAATTCCAACTTGTGCAGATCAACCTACTATAAACCAAAATTTGTATGTGCAGTGAAAGTGCATTTGACTGGTAATAAAAACTCGGCTATAATAAAATAAATTAAAAAAAAACAAATGCAAAAAAATATCTGATTATAGAAAATTGAATAGTGTACGTTAACAAAACTACTAAATATCGAAAAATGGCTTGCCGATTCAAAGTTTCGATATACAAGAATGCAGCACCCATACAGCCGGGACCAGATTGCTGTGTGCGTGATATTTGCGTTGGATCTTATCAAACATATGGCAACAATATCGCCTCTTCCGGTGCATTTATGGCATTCAATTGGGAGCGTACAGGCTCCAGGGTTGCAGTGCTGCCGTTGGAAGATTGTGGCCGTAAGAGCAAAACTATGCCTTTGCTTAACGGGCACACAAATACAGTTACAGATTTAGAGTTTTCACCGTTTCATGATGGACTTCTTGCGACCGCATCGCAGGATACGTTGGTAAGTGATAATTGTTTGTACAACTTCATAAAACATATACATTTTTCCTTAAGTGCCCCCGACATGATCGTGCATTTATCATGCATTATCATGCATTTTATCATAGTGTTTGTGAAATAAGTATGTGTGCGTGGCATGAACAAAGCATGACGAAATATCTAATCGCTTTAGATATTTCATCATGCTATTTATACTCTCATCGCTCTCTTTCGTAAAAAACATTCTCTCTTTGACCATGTTCTCTCATTTACGCCTTCATGAATAAGGACGTGTGAAAGATGCAAATATAGGCAAGTGCTCACTTTTATGAAATATTTGGATAGAGCAGACGTGAGAGCGTTAGCGGATGGCATTCGAAATATTTGCAAAGTGCCGACGGTGTCGTCATCGACATTGTTGTCCGCACATCTGCTCACTTCGAAAAATAATAAGAAATAAACTATCATCATGCTTCCATGCAGCATGATGAACACACGGATACGAAGGCTAAATGCATGATCATGTCGGGGATGTTTTATCATTATAAAAAATATATGTATATTTAGCCGTCCGATTTGATGCAAACATTTTGCTGTTTTGCTGAGTTAGTGAGCTATTATTTTGTGTTCTTAAATTGGATGGGTAAGGTTAACAGGTCCTCCCCTTGTACACCTTATGCCTAGGGTCAAATCGGCAAAACGGTCACGATGGTCCTAACCACCTAAGAGGTGGAATAAGGGGAAAGGCAATTGACTCAGGATGTGGTTACTACCTGTCTTTATTGGAGCCTGCTTTTGCCTGAGCTTATTCCATTAGTTGCTACCCTTTGTCGCCTTCCCATTTTTCCATTTTTGTCCTTTAAAAGGGTTTTAGTGAGCCCACAGAAGCCATTAGCTGAAAGCAATGAAATGTTTTTAAATTCCAGATTTTTCAGTACACACGTGGTTCCTTGCATTAGACATTCTCTGGCGCATCTTTCTATTATTCTATAGCTCTGTTTGGAAAATGTTAAGATGTGTTCAAATGGGGAAAGATCTTTGAAATCCAGGCCCATGAATTCTATCTCCGGTTACTACATTTTCCAACCGATTTGACACATCGTGAGTCGTATGCTTGTAGTGAGTCGAATTGTTTATCAAAGAAGAATCTCGATTGAGTCTGAAGGCTAGACATATCATATTTTCATATTTTTATGATGATGATCACCATCTCCTCCGATTTAACATTGTTGTTGTCTTGTTGTTTATTTGTTTTCTAGGTTAAAATTTGGCATATACCGGAAAAGGGACTTGAGACATCATTAACAGAGCCGGAATGTGTTTTTCCGCACAAACAGCGTCGTGTCGAAACATTGGGCTTTCATCCAACAGCTGATTGTCTGCTCTATTCCACAGCTGCTGGCTGTGTTAGGCTCTTTGATATAAGCACCAAGAAAGAAATATTCTGTAAGTTGTGATCTGATTTGATCAATTGAATCCTATCCGTTTAATTCCACATATTCTACATATTAGAAATTACTTATATCCATTATTTATTATTTACTGTTTAGCCAACAATGACCATCCCAATGTAATACAATCGGCAAGTTGGTGCAAGGATGGAAAAGTATTAGCGACGACATGCAAAGACAAAAATGTGCGCATTTTTGATCCACGCTCAACTGGTGCCTCCATACAAATGCAAGCTGAATCACATCAGAGTATTAAGGACTCGCGGGTTGTTTGGTTGGGCAGTCAGCCAAGAATTCTGACCACAGGCTTTGATGCGGCATGTGTCCGCCAGGTTATTATTCGTGATATACGTAATTTTGGGACTATTGAGAAGATACTTGATTTGGATTGCGCGACGGGAATTTTAATGCCACTCTTTGATGCTGATACAAATATGCTATTTTTAGCAGGTAAAGGCGATGCGACGATCAATTATTTAGAGGTCACTGATAAGGATCCTTATTTAATTGAGGGCTTGCGTCATACTGGAGAACAAACAAAAGGTGCATGCTTGGTACCAAAGCGAGCACTGAAAGTCATGGAAGCCGAAGTTAATCGTGTGTTGCAATTAACATCAAATACTGTCATACCGATTATGTATCAAGTGCCACGTAAGGTGAGAAGTGATTAGAAATGATTCAGATGGAGTTGTGAATAATTTATTATAAAGAATATAATTTGATTAAAATTTTGTCTTTTTCCAGACTTATAGAGATTTCCATGCAGATCTTTATCCAGATACTGCAGGCTACAGAACTGAACTAATGGCCAATGAGTGGTTTAATGGTACTAATATGCCCGTACAGAAGATGCATTTAGATCCAGCTAAACGTGAACTGGGCGATGCACCAATTATTGTAAGTAACAACACATACACCACACACATATATATAGAAGAATAATATTGAGCATAATCAGTCAAAATTATAAATGATATTAATGATATTGTAGATTGAAATAGATTTAATTGAATTGAATTGACTTTGATTGCACATACATAATTATACTTTCTTATATTAATCTATGAAATTTTCACCAATCCCCCAAACAATCATACCAACAAACAAACAAAAACCTCAAACACAAAATCACAAATCAAACCAAAAAACAAATTCAAATACAAAATACAAACGCCAACCCAATTACAAAAAAGATTCACCGTGGCCCTCTTGGAGATATGGTGAAAAATATTGAAAATCGGAAAACCAGTAATGCAATGTCAATGGTGTCATCTACCACTACACAACCATGCTGCGGAATTACCAAGCGTAATGATAATGAACGATTTGTGGTACGAAAGAATCAAAATTTTGAAGAGAAAAATGGCAATGCCAATGCTTCAGCTGCTGCCGATGACAACAATAGTGGCGGTGGCATCAAAAAATATTCGGAATCTCATAAGGAAATTATCCGTAAATTCGAAAGCAATTCTGCTACACATGCAGATGGACATAGACATGCACATACACCACCATCACAATCACGCTCCAATATAAGTTCGATGGATTCGCCAACAGAGAATTCAACTGGCAGCAGCGAGGAGACTTCTTTGAGTATGAATTCTCCACCTAAACCAATGCCACGTACTTCGCATACCAATTCATTGCAAGATGTTTTAGCACCAGTAGGTGGCGCTGCTACATTCATGATGTCCGAATCTTCTACCATACCACGTCCACGCCCACGTACAACTGCAACTGTGTCATCATATAAGGTGGTTGTTCTTTAAGAAGAAAAGGAATTTCTCAGTTTTTCGAAATTTTTTTTTTGTTTTCAATTTACAGTTTTGTTTTTTTTTTTTTGTTTAGTTGATATTGTTGTTTGTGTTTTTTTTTTTTTTTTGGTTGTTAATGATTAATTTTGAATTTGAATTAATTCAGTATTAAATAAAATATACTTGTATATTAGATTAGATTATTACTTTTTATACCCTGACTGACGTTCATGGAAACAAACTATAAAGCGGAAAAAGAGTTTCTTAAATCTTATCTCACAACTAAAAATATATTTAGAAGAGGAAACAACAGAGCCAAGCATATGCCATTTGGTCCGGACGTATTCATGCATAGAAGACGGCAATCTTCACCTAGAACCAACAGAACAGTCATAGAAATTTTGCAGACTTCCAATTTCAATTTCCGAAGAAAATCTTATAACTCTTGAATATTACCGAGAAGTGATTGTACAATAATTATAGGTTGGGTTTCGTTATAACGGGTTTGGCATTCTATAGCAACCAGTTTAGGGAAATGCAATGTGAGCAGTGTGTTTTGTATCGCTGGTTATCTTGTTGGAATATCTAACTCCTACTTCCATAAAGGTTTAGTTCATCGACTCGACTCGAGACGACCTCTCCACCCTTGCTGCTCCTTCATCATGACATGACGTGACAGTAGGAGCTAAATGCTAAATGTTTCGGAGCCATGCGTAGACTGTAGACTGTATTCAACATACTTAGCCTTTGTCAAGTTCACAGTTGTCAATTGTCAATTCAATACATGCGCAATACAATACTGTACATATACACACATAGTAGAACTTTTAGCTTAAAGTTTCATTATCATCATCTCAAATACTTTTCAATATTAGAACCATCACCATCCATGCTTCATGATTATAATTGAATAGCATAAATCTTAAACTCGATTCTTGGACAGAATGAAAATTGATCTGACAGTGACGTCGGGCCAAGTTTCAAGATTTGTCGCATTTTCCATTAAGAAATATTTACAATCTAAGTTTATTATGTTTAATATTTAATATTGGCAACTAAGTTAGTTACCGCCATTTAAACTTTTTTCACGCACCGTGTCGCTTGTCAAAATTTGTAGTTTTGAACTTGGTATACCAATCACTATGGCATTCAATTCATAGACAGCGGGAACCCAATATTTCGTGTAGACTTGCTTAGTACTACACTGTTTCTTACCAGCTGGAGAGCATCCTTATTATTATTGTATCATTGCATGTTTTTCTATGCCCATTCCAACCAAAAGTCTACTCAGTTCAACTTAACTTGTCTGCCAATCAATAGATTTCTTAAAATAAGAATATGAAAACCCTTTGGGTACTTAACTGAACTTTATTAAGTTTAATACAACATAGTACTGAGTATATATTGTAATAAAAAAAAAAGAATCAAGATTCTTCTTTTTTTTGTAATTAATTTTAAAATTTTGTTATTAAAAAACATTAAAACCATCCGAAAAAAGTAAACTTCTTAAAAAAAATTTTGAGTTATGTTTAATTTAATGTTATGATGTGATGTATTTAGATATACAAGATGGATAGAGATTAAGATTGAGTGGTAAGTGTTGCTGGGTGAAGTAAAGTGAAGTGAAGGATATTTATTTTTGTTGATGATGTTGATGTCAATCTTTGATAAAATAAAAGTAAATGTCATTTTTGTTTTGTTTGATGTTTGGTTTATTTAATTTTTAAAAATTGTATTTTAATGTATTTTGTTATTATCATAATTTATATAATATTATATTGTATAGTGTACATTTATAATGTTTATTTATTTATTTCTTAAATTAATATTACATTTGTTTATATTATTTTTTGAATTAGCCACGCCTTGGTCCAAAGCCATTTTCAAGCAATTCAGCAGATGTTTCCTTTGATAAAGTATTTGCCGTTCCATTGGCACCAGGTTCACACGAGAATATTGAACAATTGTCGTCGTCTTCAAATGTGACAACAGCAACCGCAGCAGTAGCAGCAGCAGGAGCAACTCCTGAAGTTGTTGGTAGTGTGAAAAGCATTCAGCATCAGCCATTGTTGCCATTGTCTCAAGGTAATAGAAATTATTCAATCATTTAACCTATTTCATGCTACTAAAAACTACAATTTGGACATTATTATAAGTGTCTATACCTATATTCATCATCCCAGTAAATTTCGAGTCATAGAATTACTAGATCGTTTGGCTCCCATACAAATATTTCGGTTTATTGTAGAAATTCGGAATGAATGCTAACTCTACCCTAAACAAGAGGCAAATAAATAATGAAATATTTCTGTATGCTCAACCACTGGAGTGTTAAACGAAGTTAACCTTCTTTTTTAAGGTTCCAGACCCAGAGACCGACCGACCGTCCTCGGCCTATATCTCATGAACCGTAATAGATAGAGAGTTGAAATTCACAGAATTCGAGCAACTGCCACATATGTATATTAAAACTAAAATATAATAAAAATTTAAAGGGGTCCCCAGACAAGAAACATATGGGTTTTTATGGGAGCTATATACGGTTCATTGACCCCACGATCTTAAAAATTTGCATGGTTGAGGGAAGTAAATAGTGTCGAAATTGTAGTTTGATCGGACCACTAGGAAGGTAACTCCCATACAAACACACCATTAAATACAGGTTCTTATTAGAATTTTAAATTTAATAACAGCTTTATGTTTTTGTTCCATAATTTTTTTTTTTTTTCTAAATGGACATTTCAAATGTCATATGCATTAAGTTTGCACATTTTTCCTTGTTGATTAGCATATCCTATCTCTTTGAGGTGCAAATATTCCTAAATGTAACCTGTAGCTTCATTGATGACACATCCAGAAATAGCTAAGACCGCAGTATCATCAGCATTAGTTGGTATACGTATGCTTCTTTGGAATGGTAGATGCATGTCTGATGTGAGAATATTGTATAGTATCAGCAAGAACATATTGCCCTGAGTGAGGAACTCCCATCTTAACGCAATGCCATCAAATATTGGTTCTGTTCTGCAGGAAAGACTTCAACAGTAAGAGCTGCATGCGGGGCTGAAATAATCTAAGAATATATGTAGGTACTTCTAATATACGTGAGTTTAGCTTTACAATATGTAAATTTGGGATGTAGGGAGGATGACTTTGTACTGTTGAGTTTGGCGTAAGTCGAATCGATTGATAACAAGCGTATTTTCCAAATAAAGAAACAGAGCAATTTTATACAAAAATTCTGAAAAAACCATATTCATTAAAAATCTCCGATGAATCAATTACCAGCAATAAGAAATGGGTTCATACAAAACATCATGATGATTGATGAAAACATAAAATTTGTTTTAATAATAGTTGTTAATTTGTTATTATTTTCTTTTGTTTTATGTCTGATTAACAGCAGCAGAAGCAGTGGAACATAATGATCATGTCATTGGTATAAACTCTGGTAATGGTATTCAAAAGACTTTAAGTACTTCGGAACGTCGTAAGGTAAGTGTGCGTGTGTGTGTGATTAACATTCATTAACTAACCACAGCAAAATCAATCAATCAATAACAAAATCTCTACAGCAATCAACAATCGAATGATTTAAATGAGATTAAATTAAAAACTAAAAATGTATTTTCTCTTTCTTTCGTTCATTCCAAATTAAATTGCTCTGTGCTAACATTTTGACTCTCTCTCTCTCTCTCTCTTTCTCTCTTTCTTCCAACTCCAACACTAATCAATCCAACAATCAATCAATCAATCTCTTTTATACAACAAACAAACAAACTCACAACCATCAACAACAACAATAGTCTTCAGCAGACGATGACGAATCGCTCGATAAGGTTATTTTTACATTTTTTGTATAAACTTTTTTTTGAACATTATAACAGTTTTTTTTTCATCTAATATTTTTTATATAGAAAGATAAAAAAATGTTCCAATTATGATGTATGTATGTGTGTTTGTTTATTCGCTTTATTAGATATTCGAGCAGCACTCGGAATCATCGGAGAATTCATTGGAAGGTGAAGATAAAACAGATGCTGAATTGAGACGTTTATCATCTACTCGCAGCAGCATTGCTGAGCGTCGTCGCATGTATGAGAGTCGCTCCAAAAGCACCGTTGAAGAAAGAACACAGTCACCAATATCTCTGTAAATATTTCAACAATCAATCAATTGAAATAACATCAAATTTACTAAATTTTATTAAATTTTCACACATGTGCAGACGACGTGAATTATCAAAATTTACAAAACCAAGCAATCAACAAACAGGCGGCAGCGGCGGCGGCAATTCTAATGCATATGGAAACTGTTCTAGTTTAGATAATAAACGCATTTCTGTGCCCGAGGGCATACTTTTTGAAGAACATCGATCTAATGTGTCAAACAACAGCAACAGCATCACAAACAATGGTAGTGGTGGCAACGGCAATGGCAATGGCAATGGTGGTGCTGGTGGCATTAAGAAATCCGCAACCGAATCAACTTTCAGTGGTGGTGCCGGCAGTGGCAGCACTTCAACCAAACGCACTTCGACTGTTTTTGGCAAAGTATCAAAGTTTCGTCATCTTAAGGGAACACCAGGTCACAAGTCCACACACATTGAGAATGTGCGTAATCTAAGCCGACAAATACCTGGCGAATGTAATGGTTTCCATGCCAATCATGAACGCGTTGCTGTGCCATTATCTGGTCCAGGTGGTAAAATTGCCATATTCGAATTGAGTCGTCCGGGTCGTTTGCCCGATGGCGTCATACCATCTCTAGTGAATGGTAGCAATATAATGGACTTTCAATGGGATCCCTTTGATTCAAAGCGTTTGGCTGTTGCCTGTGATGATGGCATTGTAAAACTTTGGCGCATCGCTGAAACTGGTCTAAAGGAACCGACAAATATACCCGAAATGGAGTTGACAGCACACTTGGATAAAATCTATTTAATACGTTTTCATCCATTGGCATCGGATATTCTAGTTACCGCCAGTTACGACATGACCATTAAATTGTGGGATCTAAAGACAATGACTGAAAAGAAGGCACTAACCGGGCATACAGATCAGATCTTTGACTATGCTTGGAGTCGGTGTGGACAATATGGTGCTACTGTTTGCAAAGATGGCAAAATACGTGTGTATGATCCACGTAATTCAGCGGCACCCGTGCGCGAAGGCAATGGGCCGCTTGGAACTCGTGGAGCACGCATTACATGGGCTCTCGAAGGACAATATATTGTGTGCACAGGATTCGATAAGTAAGATATGAGTAATTATGATATGGTATTTCTTATATTTATTTCCATATTTCCAGAGTATCAGAACGTCAAATTAGCGTTTATAATTCACGTAAACTTGATGCTCCTTTGAATGTAGCCAGCTTGGATGTTTCACCATCAATACTAATTCCATTCTATGATGAGGATAGCTCAACATTGTTTGCCACCGGCAAAGGTGATTCCACCATCTACTGTTATGAGATCACCGACGAGGAACCCTACATATGCGCATTGTCACATCATCGTTGTATATCGCTTCATCAGGGTCTAAGCTTTCTTACTAAAAATCATTGTGACGTCGCTAGCGTTGAATTCTCAAAGGCTTATCGTTTAACAAACACCACCATTGAACCCCTGAGTTTTACAGTGCCACGTATTAAGGTATAAATCGATCACGATCTCAATCCACAAGTTCAAGTCTCAATTACAATTAATACTCAATATGTTATTTCCATATTTCTTAGAATGAACTCTTTCAAGATGATCTATTTCCGCCGACACTTATTACTTGGATCCCCACCATGAGCTCAAATGATTGGTTTTCTTTCAATGAAAAGAAGCCAATTAAGGTCAGTCTACAGCCTGATGGCATGGATTCATGTAAGTTGTTAATTGTCCGTTGTAAATTGAATTATAATAATTTCATTTATACTTGTACATTTTGAGATTGTTTGCCGCTTTTCTGCCAAAGGGAATTTGATGCTTTGTGGGCGGCGAGTAAAGCAAATAAAGTAGTAATTGCATTTGGTGTTGTCATTCATTTAGTTTCGATTTTCACTTTCACTGTTTTTTTTTTAACTATTTTAAACTGAATTTCTTCATTGTGCACAGCATCTCATCGTAAGATACTAATAGTTTTGTGTCATTATGTGAACCAGTTTTGGCATTTTAGATCTGGCAGAAAGCTCACACTATTCACTGCGTGGAGACTATAAACAGACAGACTGTGATTGTGAAAATCACTTCTTCTAGTGGGGAGTAGATTGAAAATGACAACGAAAAACCTTCCTCAAATTAATCCAAATTCTGTTAACCCTAAATCAAATTATATTAATCAAAACAAATCTTTATGATAAAAGCGACAAGCCATTTTCAAACAACCCAAGCAACAATCTATTAGAGAAAAATTGTATGATGATGATATGATTAAATTTGAATTCCTTTTTCTATTGTATTTGCATGCAAAAGTATCATCAGTGCAACAAGTGACACATTCGCAAAAGAAATCAGATCTACATGTAGCCAGTGGCGTTGGCGGCGGCAGTGGTGGCCAATTCATGACAAAATCTGAATTTGAACGCTCTCGACAGCAGGAGGTAAATTTAGCTCAAGTGAAAAGTGAATATATAAATAAATAATTTAACATTGTAGATACAAAATTCTGTAAGCGCTCGAATGGAGTATAACACCAAACTGGAGCAAGATGAAATGGAAGGTGTTGATGAAAATGAGTGGCATGACTAAGGAAGAAAAGAAGAAAAGTCTCAAAAATAAAATTATTAATAAATAAATATTAAAAACTGAAAGAAAAAGGCTGCAATCATCATAATGATTGATTGAAACATTGATTGATTGCGGTCATTGCCATTGAAATTGACAAATGACAATTGAATGATGCTGATGATCAGGATGATGATATTTATTTATATTATTATTATTATTATTATTTACTTAACGAAAAATCTACATATTTTTTATATGCAAAAATTCCATATATATATATATATATATATATATATATATATTATATATACATATATATATATAAATTATACTACGAGTATGATGTATACATTACCATAATAATATTTAAAATAAAATATACATATATATTATATATTTTATATGTTAACTTAATGAAACAAAAGCGAAAGTGAGGAAAACTTTATCAAAAATTAACAAGAAATTCATAGGCAGAGACAAAAATAATAGAAACATAAAACATAAGTACGTAGATTTTATGTAACTGTGACCGTGACCATGACCATGCAAGCAAAGACTAAAAAGACTAAATAAATTTTAAATATATTTTCATGATGAAACTGAAAACAAAACTGAAACCAAATGAGCGAGCAAGCGAGCGATCGAGTGAGAGAACTTAAATTAAAGTAAATGAAATGAGAAATTAAAATGAAATTTACATTCAAATTTCAATATTAAATGAAATGAAAAATGAAATGATATGTGAAAAGATAAATCAAGAAAGATAGAAATCAATCACATTTGTAAGTGATGATGGATGGAATTCTTGTGATGGTGATAATGAATTGTGCTCGCTCGCTTATCTTGGGCTTCTTATTTTTCGGGAAATTAAATTGAATTTATATAAAAATATAAAACAAATCGTATTTATGTTGAAAATCTCGAAAAGAACTGAACAATTGCCAAATTGATTACTTTATATTTAACACGAAAAATTTCCAAAACAAAAAAGAAAACATTATTACATATATTTACTAACAATATGATGATTGATGTATCTATGTATGTATGATGATTATGATGTATTTATCAAATTATGCGATAAGCAACAAATTGATGTTTTCATAATAAAATAAAAAAAAAAAAAAAATTCAGTAAGAAAAAAAAATCATTTTTGATTAGAATTTAAAAATAACCACCCAAGAATGAGAAAAAGAAAAGTAAAAAACTCCAAATTCAATCAAAAACAAATCAATCCTACATACAGTCTATTCTATTCTGTCTCTTGACTAGATTCAGTTCTTCTATTCAATTAGTTTTTAAAGAGTTTTAATCATTGTCCCAAAAATGAGGCAACACAAAAACTAAATCAATCAATCCACAAGGCTACTTCTTATTTACATATTTACTACTTTTCCTCCGAGAAATCAAAAATGCTCAAATTCCATCTGCTATTCTATTTCGCATTTTGTCACTTTACTAATAATTTTAAAATTTAGAGGGTTTATATCTTCTATAATTAAATTATTAAGTATAAAAATTTTGAATGGCATCTCTTTTTCTTAAATACTTTTATTATATAAAAATAAAAGGATGTATGAGGGGAAATCAAAAAAATACAAAAACAAATGAAAACCACAAATTTTCATTTCTCAAATTTAAAAATAATCAAGTAATATAAACATTGTGCTTCCCAAATTGCGAATTTCATCCAAACACAATATTTGATGGACTATGTTATTTAAACTACTGAATATGTAGAATCAAACAATACTTCTTATTTAAATAGTATCTTCTATTCTTCTCTACCTCAACTCCTCCTGAATGACTATGACATTTTTGATATACTTAATATCCAAATCCCAATCTCAACTTTCCTTCAACTTCATTTTAAATAGTCTATGTAAAGGTTAAAATTAAATTCAAAACTAAGAATCAGAATAAGAATTTCTTTAACGAACATTGGCCATCTTAAATCAAACAATCTCTGATCTAATCTGGATGGACTGTTGGACTGGACAGTGGAAAGCGCAAACCCTCCTTTTTTTTCTACAAAAATATATAACATCATCACCCAGTTAAACCTAGTATACACATATTTATACATTTTTGGATCTCTTTTTTTTAGAATAACAAAAATAAAAATAAAAACATATAAAAAAAAAAGTAACAAAAACAACCTTAACATAAACAATAATAAAAGACTGCTACTGATGATACCGTTGTACTCTGGACATTGTACGCGACTGTAAGAGAGCAGATTTTTAATAAGAATTTATATGTTTATTTATTTTAATGGATACAACTTTAATAAATCTAATTTGTTTTCAAAAAACACAAACAATAACAAGAATTAAGAATTAACATTAATAATGATGCTGATGATGATGATGATTCCAAAACTGATAAACGAAAAGACTTCAAAATACAACAAAACAAAACATAAAAAGTTGCCATGATTTTTTATATAAACTTAATAGAAAAACATTCATAAAACAATATTATTATTACTTATTCATATCGGGACCAAATTACCAAACAAATAGAAACAAACCAACACAAAAAAAAAAAAAAAATATACATACAAACGTAACGTAAATTATAAGAGTGAATTGAACTGATTTAAAAGCTATTCACCAACATGCATACATAAAGTAATTTGCCAGTCCCACATAGACATATGTAGATACATCAACAGATCAACTGATACAAAAACAGATCAACTCAACTCAATCAATTGGGCTTTTTTTAAAAGGATTTTATACCATAGACACGATGCGGCAATTAAGTAGTCTGTCACACCATGATGATTGCTTAAAAGTGTTTCAGTGGCATAAACAAAGCTCTCAATCCTGAAATGATAAATCAAGTTTTTCGGGATCAGTAATTAAATGAACCTAGTTAATTGCCACATCGTGATTATGATGATGATGTTGTTTAAGAATTTCTGAATTCATTTTTATATTGCACTATCTCTCTCATACTTTCATAAATGGTACAGATCGATATAACATGGTAGATATACAGAAACATACAACCAGAGAGCAGGCGATAGATAAACTATAGTCGAGGCTAACCCCTGGCAATCGAGCAAAAATACCAAACAATCTTGCTTTCAACAATAAAATGAAAAGATTAGAAGATTGATGTCATCGTCATCTGACAATTTTGATTTAAAATAAAATTAAATAACTAAATCCATAATGATGATCAATTGATATTTAAAGTATTAAAATAGATACATACATACATATATTGTACGAGTACATACCTATGATTTCAATTAAGACAAAATTCAAATGCATCAAGTATAAAAATAAAATAAAAATTTATACAAAAATGTAATAATTATGTGTATAAAAAATATACAGTTTTTTTTTTTTTAGTTATTTATTTTATTAATTTATATTAAATATTATTATTATTATTATTAAATTATTTATTAATTAACAAAACAAAACATGAAGATGAAGATGAGATTTCAATATAAAAACCAATGGCAACTTTATGCTAAATAAATATAATAAATTTAAAAATATCGCAAAATACAATAAAAAGAAGAAAAAGCTAATTCAATTTGCACACAACAAAATAAAAAAGTATATGAAAGACTAAACAATCGTCAAACATATTTTGTACACAATAACAATAACAACAACAACAACAACAACATTAATTACAACAATAATATATGCAATATAATAATAAAAATAAAAAAGATAAATATAAATATTGCATAAAAATGATTTTTGTATAAACATATACACCTATCCCCCGATTTACACGGTAGATACGTTCCTGGGAAAAACGTGTAAATCGAAAAGTTAAAATTTTCAAGTCAAAACCGTGTAAATCGAAAAGCTTGCAGAAAATGCATAATTTTGCTATTTAACAGTTGTGATTTTTTTCAGTATTTTTAGGTGCACACAGAAATAAAAATAGAATGCATTGAATGGTTAAAATATGTAAAATATTACGGAAACACTGTTTTTTTATTTAATTACAATGCATGTAACAGAAGAACAAAAAATAAAACCAAAGGTGTTTTATTATCCTTCATCACTATCGGAAATTACTCTCATTCTTTTTTTCGGAATCGCCGGTTGGAATTCATTTTCATCACTCGAAGTTATTTGTGCCGATTCGTGTTTGAAGCAGAAATATTTACATTCTGAGAGGTGGTAATAAAATCGATTATTAACAATTGCTTCGAGTTTTTTGTAAGATCTTTGTAAACTTCTTCATATTGAGCCAAGCATCGATTTATGTCACGTTGGAATCGTAAAGCCCTTTCTACGTTTGTGTCATTTTCTATAAAATGATTACCCAGCTTTCTTCCCAATGCGAGTCCTTCGCAGATGACTTTAGCAGTGAATGTTACTGGTACTAATTCCTCTTCATCAGATTTGTCAGACTCACTTTCGCAAACTAAGTTAACTAAATCATCCTCACTTAGTTCTTTATCAGCCATTAACTCTGCGATATCATCATCAGTAAAATCATCAAAACCTTCTCCGCCCAATGAATGCGCCATCTGTACTATCTGCGAATATTCATCATTTAACGTTGAAACGGAATGTTCATTTTTGACTACATTTGGCCACAATTTTTTCCAACAGCTATTGAGCGTTGTTTGCTTAATCGCAGTGTATGATAAGGCGATATGCTTCACACAGTCTAATATTGTAAAATTTTTCCAAGCACTAATAACTGTTAAAGATTCATTTTTCTCCATTTGTTCCAAAATATATGTAAAGGCTCGTTTTATGTACAAAGCTTTAAAAGTAGAAATTATGCCTTGGTCCAATGGTTATAATAATGAAGTTGTATTTTTTGGTACAAATTTTACTTCAACGTTCTCATATTCTAGATCTTGTGGGTGACCCGGCGCATTGTCAATTAACAAAGCAAAGGCAATCCCTTTGAACCTAAATATTTTTTGGCATCTGGGATAAAACATTCATGAAACCATTCAGTAAACATTGCAGCAGTAACTCACGCTTTCTTATTAGCCCTCCAATAAACGGGAAGATTATTGATGTTTACTCCTTTAAAGGCACGGGGCATTTTTGATTTGTTAATCACTAATGGTTTCATAATATAATCTCCTGAAGCATTGCTACAGAAAAGAATTGTTATGCGATCTTTTGCTGCTTTATGATCACTAGCCGATTTATAAAATTTTGAGACATAAGTCCTTTCAGGCATTTTTTTCCAGAATAACCCTGACTCATCAGCATTGAAAACCTGATCAGGGGTGTATGAATTGTCGTTAATAATTTCTGCAAAATTTGCTGGATATTCTTGGGCTGCATCTACGTCGCCAGAAGCCAGTTCACCTCTTAATTTTAAGCTGTGTAAAGAATGTCTTATTTTAAATCTTTCAAACCAGCCATGACTTGCCAAAAAATATGGCTTCTTTTCAGTTGAAAAAGAAGATGGTAATTGCTCTAAAACTTTTTCGTAAATTCGTACTGCTTTATTTGTTATAGCGGCCGTATCAATGGGTACTCTTTTTTGTGTTTGATCTTCTATCCAAAGCATTAACGCTTTCTCCATTTTTTCCATTGCGATATTTCTGGTGTATGATGTTGTGCCCATACTCGTGGTATTGCCAGCTGCAACACTCTTTCTAATTGTGTTTTCATTTGTTCTAATAGTTCTTATTGTAGCTTCGTTCATGCTATATGATTTTGCAACATCTACTACTCTATCTCCCTTTCGTAAGCGATCCAAAATTTCGATTTTAGTTTCTAAAGAAATAAGTTTTCTTTTAACTTCTTTCGACATTATAAGCCTATAACTTTTCACAAACTGTGTTGGCATATGCAACTGCCTTTTCTTTTATATCTTTTCCATTTGGTATCTTTTTAATTCGGTGGCGTCATGTTTCCTATACTTCTGAACAATTATGCTGATATCGTCCGCATCAGCATAGTTGTTCGAAGTGAGGTTATGGAACTTGGACATAACACGCACGTATTCAAACACAGTAGCATTTAGTAGAGTGCGATAAAAACAAAAAAAAAAAATTATTTGGAAAACCGTGTAAGAGCGAAAACGTGTAAAACGAGTACCGTGTAAATCGGGGGATAGGTGTATACTCGTACATACAAAGACAACAACAACACCAACACCAACAACAACAACAACAACAACAGGAATAACAACAACATAAATACAGTATAAAATATACAACAAACATACAAAAATATAATATAATATTTAACTAACATAAATAAATTCGATTGATTTCGATACTTTAATTTTAATAAATAAAAATAAATATTAATAAAAATATTAAACAAAACAAAACAAAACAAAATATATATATTTATATTTGGATTTTAATTTTTTTTTAATTTTTAGTTGTACATTTAATCTAATACTAGGTATATTATGGCAAGAGTTCCTCAAGGCAGCGTCCTTGCACCTGTTCTTTTCACATTATTCGCTGGTGACATACCCCCACCTAGATCGGATCAAGAGTCAGTGGCTACATACACGGATGATACAGCCATACTAGCCTCATCAAACTGCCCGCTGGAAGCTAGTTAACAATTTGTCATTTTGTCACAAACTTTATGAAAAACATAATACTATTCACTACGTGAAGAGTTTCATAACCGAAAACACATTCATTCTGGCGAATTAGCAAACGACGGTGATGAGGATGGTGATGGTAAAGGCAACATTTGGAAAAGGTTAAATTGACTACAGTACAATAATCCTAATTAATATAATCGTGCTGATCTTCCCAAATCTTCGAAGAGATGAATAACTTAATGACGTTTTTTTCCACAATTCGTAAAAGCAAATTATGTTGTCATGGTTACGGTAATTCCTATCGATTTCCACAATGATGAAAATTATGTTTTAACGAATTTGAAAGCGGGATCGACATAGTTTAGGAAGCCATTGCAGTAAAGAAACCAGGATCTTGATACTGACCAACACACTGTCATTAATAAAGCAATAACTCGGCTTCTAATTGTACGTTAGTCATGAAATTGTGACAGATAGCGTCACTATAAATAGAAATTTTGAAACAGTCTCGTTTCCTTTGCGATCGTCCTTGTATAGCAATGAACTTTACGAGAAAATGAAACTTACAGTAGAGTAAAAGTAGATGCATTTCTTATTAAAACACTATATGAAAATATGAAAAAACTGATGAGTTACAACAATGTGGATAGCATTAAAATTTTTCCCATGAAAAACATATTGTATTGTATATATGTGCCAACTTTCATGGTTCTCGGCGAATTTTACAATGGAAAAAAATATTGAACAAAGAGTTTGCCTCAAATTTTGTATTTTGAACGAAATTTCGTTTGCTGAATTGATTCAGGTTTACGAGAGGTACAAAGCCTGAAAAATACTTAACGCAAGCACTTTAAATGACAAATTCCAGGTACTCTATTGTCTTAAGGTATACATAGATGTGAGATCCACAAATATACATAGTATCATGTATTGCAAATACAAATTAAACTGGTAAGGGGCTTAAGGCACTAAAACTAATAGAAACCCTAGGTCTGCTAAGACACTTAGAAAGTGTAATAAAGACGCCACAAGAAAATATGTTTCGATGCCCCTTTGTTATCAGCATTTTCGGTTTATGGATTATTTGGTACATATTTGGTTCATAAGAGCATCACAAGACTTTGAGCACCGTAGAAATAATGATATTTACTAAGTAGGCTTTGAAAATATTTACAATATATTTGTTTCAATCGAGATTTTATTTTTAATACAGTATAATTTTTTGCGTCACAAATATTTACATCAAAATTATTAAACAAAAGCAAAACAAACAAAAATCAAAAACGCATTATAGAGCTGAGGAAGAGCTACAGTTTATAATGGAACGTATTCGAAATGAAAAAATTACATACAATGATAAACGTACAGTGGTTTATCCTAGTACTAAAGCTAAAGAGGAAGATCAACAAGCGGTATTGCAGAACCGCGTTTCCGATGGCACTGAATCCGAGTCTCTGGATAACCCAAACAATTACTATGACAAAGTGGATATGTTATCAGAGTATGAAATGAGTACTGTACTTGCTGATCTGGATGTGGACTCCCAATCGATAGAAAATGTAACAACAGCTCAATCTGGTCCTTATAATCCTCATACGTCTAACAGGGTTGATGGAAATGCCGATGATTTCGTTTTGCGTAAAAACCGCCTCATTGGGAAACTGATTGGCTTTGTTGAAACCTTAAACGCTCAGCATGAGTTTTGTGACTTCTTTACCAAAAAACTTGTTGAATATTTTAGAGCTCATCATCGTTACCTAAATCCAATGCCAATTGACGATAAGGAGAATCCAGAATGTCTGAAGCGACGCTTCGCTACTGCTATTGCTTATTTGGACAGTTTGATCTCATCTGATCAATGTGCTATCAAAATACTAGAGGAATGTTACGCAAAGTACCACGATATTCGCGAGAAACGCTTTAATGCGGTTATCTCCGGTAATGTCACAAATGCCAATACATTAGCTGAAACATTTCGATCCCTCGTAGCTGATGAAACAAATCCGATTGTTCGACATACATTAAGATGTGAGATCAAAACTCTAAATGAGATACATGCAAATATGCAGAACATTCAATCAGAACTGATGAGTAAGGAGATCAAAGAGACATCTGTCTATGCTACTGTAAGTTACTTATTGTAATATAAAATTGTAATTTTATTCAAACAATATTGTGTACATTTTCCATACATTGCCGTTATACTTAGATGTTGACCAAAATTCAGATCTTATTGACGAAAATAAATGAATATGAACCATATCCGATTGCTTCAACTAGTGATTTTGTTGTAACGCGTTGGAATGCCTTCACTAAGATTAAGTCCAACATTAGCAATGATTTAAAGAATCTCAAAAATCAAGTGGAATATTTAAAAACTGAATTAGAAGAAAAGGAAAGACGTGAACGAGATTCCACCTACGGTCGCATTGTCCAGATTAACATAGTGCCAAGTCCACGTGAACAACCTGAGCAAATGTTACGGTCTCAATCTCAATCTCGGTATCATTATCGATATGGTCCTGTACGTACACCACAGCCTTATAGAAATGCCAACAATATACCAACTAGTCGTCATACTTCTAATCGCTAATTTGCTTTGATCGTTGATATAATTCAATCGACGTCCCCAATAATGGCTCACATAATTAATTTAGATTGCTTATCCATAACCATTTTCCTAACATTGTATACTAATATTTTGGATGGAAGTATCAAATAAATTTTTTTTGTAAAATTCGCATTATATCATATTATATAAATAAAAAAGGTCAAATTTTATTGAAGTATATCGAGCGACATAAATTTATGTGTTTCTATATATGAAGTTGGTAATCATAAAAATCGTAGGATCCTGAAATTTACATGGTTAGTAAATAGATACACTTATAGTATCCAAATTTCAGTTAGCTAATGCAATAAACAACAAGTTCTTCTAGGAAGAAACATGAATTTAAATCGGGATTTGTAGGCGTGGGCCAGAAACTCATTATGTCCAAATATCAGTTCCGATCATTTGATTGATCATACAAAAGTATAACATTATTCATGTGACCTAAATTTAGGGTAGAGTCAGTATTCACACTGCATTTCAATATAGAGAACGAAATATTTGTATGGGAACTATGCAATCCATTAATCCTATGATCTTCAAATTTACATGGTTGGTTAGTGAGACACTAATAGAATGACGATTATTTTCTGAGTTAAAAATTAAGCAAACAATTAATGACTATTTTCAGAGCAAAAAATAAAGCTTAATAATAATTTTTAAGGTTCCGTACCCAAAAGGTATCAAACGGAATCCTATTGCAGAGACTTCGTTGTCCGTTCGTCCGTCCGTTCGTCCTCGGGTCATATCTCAGGAACCGCAATAGCTAGAGAGTTGAAGTTACAACATATGTACTTTTATCCGGCCATCACCAACAATTACTAAGACTAAAATATTTTCAAAAACTTAGAGGGAGACCCCTAGAAACATTTTAGTTTGTATGGCAGCTATACGATCCAATAATCCCACGGGCTTGGTGGTATATGGCTATACATCAGAAACTTATATCGTCGAAATTTCAGTTTGATCACACCACTTGGAAGTGTACCTCCCATACAAATCCCCTACTAAAATTCAGGTTCTTAGTAGAAAAACTTTTTTGGTTTTTAAATTATTGAACTGCAAATGAGACAATATAGGGTTTAAATATAGGTGCTATACTTCTGTTGGAATCAGCCAAATCGGACAACTACGAACTACGGGGGGTACATCCCATACAAACCCACCATTAAATTTCAGGTTCTTATTAGAAAAACTTCCAATCTGGTAAGGAACCCTTCGTGTACGGGTATGACTCGCACTTGACTTTTGATGGAGCTAGTCGAATCTGAGGGTAAAACAAATTTAAATTTATTTATCCAAAGTCGGGGAAGAAGTGACAACAATAACTATACAGCACTCTTTTCGACATGCTGGACTTTATGCCAGTTCTGTGAGTATTGAAGTAGGGACCTTTCAGTAACTTTGTTGGTTGAACAGTTTAATATGCCACAAAATTACAGTGAAAATCTAAAATCCTACGTAGAAGTAGACGACAGCCTGGCTATAACAGCCAACACTGACAGATGCAGAAATTCTATATTCTATGTGAAACACTGAGGAACAACAACAAGAGGATTAAGAACATGATACGGATGTTCCTGAGCCTCCACTAAGCATTCAACGAGCACTCGATGCAGCGAAGGTACAATATTAGAAAAAAACTTTTTGTTTAACCAAATTGAACCCTCAGTATCGTGGTATATGAATAAAATTTATGTATTATAATACATAGTAAAATAAAATCGTATTTCTTCTTACCATATTACGTCAAATCTCAATAATGTCGTAAAATGCGTAGTCCCTTAACTGATAACTGACGTTATATGGCGTTTTCACTTCTTGTAAGATAGGATATTCTAGTTAACTTCTGTTACAAACTTCCAATTTAAACCAGAAAATTGATATAAATATAAAAAATTATACTATATTATCTTTATATATATAATTCTTCTGTGAGTGTGTATGTCACTGAACTTCTCTTAAATGACTGGACCGATTTTGATGAAATTTTTTGTGTGTGTTCAAGGGGATCTGAGAATGCTTTAGATTTACAATTTATATATATAATTCTTCTGTGAGTGTGTATGTCACTGAACTTCTCTTAAACGACTGGACCGATTTTGATGAAATTTTGTGTGTGTGTTCAAGGGGATCTGAGAATGGTTTAGATTCACAATATATGTATATAAAAGATAGTCGTGTTAGTTACACTATTTATAACTCAAGAACGGTTGAACCGATTTGGCTGAAAATCGGTGGGGAGGTAGCTTAGAACTAGGAGACGGACATAGGACGTCCCCGTTTCAGTGGGACGTGACATAAAACGTAAAGGAATGGATTTGCAAACCGTAATAGCTACAGAGTTGAAATTTTTACAGAATATGTAGTAGTTCTATCCGGGAATTAGCAACAAATACTAAAACTAAAATATTTTTAAAAACTGAATGGGGTCCCCATACAAGAAATATTTTGGTTTGTATGGCAGCTAAACGACCCAGTAATCCCACGATCTTGAAATTTCGATGGTTGGTAGCTATGCATCAGAGACTTATATTGTGAAATTTCAGTTTGATCAGTCCACTAGGGAGGGTACTTCCCATACAAACCCACCATTAAAACTTAGTTTCTTATTCGAAAAACTTTTTTTGTTCTATCGAACTGATATTTAGACACTATAAGTTCTTGACATAGGCGCTACACATCTATCAATCAAATCGGCCAACTAGGAGGAGTATCTCCCATACAAACCCACCATTAAAATTCAGGTTCCTATTCGGTAAACTTTTTTGTTTTTTGAACTATTGAACTGAAATTAGTGTCTAACTATAAGTTTCTGATATAGGCGCGGTACATTTGTTGGAAGCAGTCAAATCAGACTAATAGAGGGGGTACCTCCCATAAAACCACAATCTGGTACTGAACCCTCCGTGTACGAGTCTGACTCGCACTTGGCCCATTTTTTATTTTTATCGGCGGTCATCGTCTACAGCGCTCCATTCCTTTCTCTGTTATAGCTCCCATCCCCACATATCTCCTTGATTTTCATCAAAGGAAGAAATGTTTCCATACGTATATGCTCTCTTATCTTTTTTGTGCGAGGGCGTAGCAACACACGCCGGGATAACTAGTATTATATATAACATAATAACATACTTGTAGTGTTTTGTTTTTTATGTTTTAATAATTATATTTTATTTATTTAATTTAAGTAATTTGGTTTTGGTGTTACATTTGCATATTTGGTTTTGGGTATATATTTTACACTTAGTATTTCTAAATATATATAAATGTAGATTTCTCGACAATTTACCAAAAAACAAAAAAAAAAAAAAAGCATTTCATTTGCTTCTTTATGTTTAGTTTCTTTAAATATTATTTAATTAAAAAAAAAAAAAAAGATTTAACAAAGTTTCTTAAATGCATTAGTTTTTTACCATTTTTGGTTTGTTTTCCTTTAATTTCTTTTCTTTTATTTTTTTTTTTAAATTATTTATTCTCAATTTATTTTGGATTTTTGTTTTTTGTTTTATTACAATATATGTTTTTTTTTTTTGTTTGATATTTTTATCTAATTTTTTTAAACTTTAAGTTTTATTTGTTTTTAATGCATAAAAAACAATAAAAGGATATGAAAGAAGGAACCTTTGTTAAAAAATCATACAATTTTCATCTATTTTTTTTTTTATCATAACAAAAATATACAATAAATATAAATTAAAAATATCCTTCTTCAACATCACTTTCTTTATTTTCACTTTCACTTTCACTTTTAGTTTTAGTTTTAGTTTTCTTTTCCATCATTGTGCTTAAGAGTGTTTTGATCTTTGTACACATTTCGTTTGTGCATTAATTTTTAATCTAATAAATTTATTTCCATAAATTAAGAGTAAAACAAAGCATTATAAAAGAAAAGAAATCAGAACAAGGAGAGATTTTTTGATATCATCATTATCATTTTATTAGTGTAGAATGAGGCACCCTAGAGACTATGAAATATATTTAAGTCGCTTCTACTTATATGGAAATATTCATCTTTACAAAGGGAAGCAATCAATTACATGCAATTTGTTTTGCAAAACATTGTCCTTTTGGACATTCACGTTGCTACCAGAGTTTTGCAATTACAGGAAGGTATACCCTTGACATAGTTGTCACAGGAGTCTAATCTACTACAACTATCAATTCTATCCAAAATTAGTTTCTTAATTTTTGATTTATAGTTTTCAAATTGTGGTAAACTTTAGTAAATTAAATTATGGATTACAATTACTTGTTACACAAAATTATAGCAGAAGTTCTTAATTTGTTTGATATGCACAAAGGTGGTAGCATAAAGGTATGGAGCTGTTTTTAATGGCAAGGCTTAGCTCCGATACATCGATACATTTATTAGAATCTGTAATGCTATCATATGCCGAGAATGAATAACTTGCTGCTTTTGTGGACATTTTAGCAAGAAAATGATTAGTTCCAAGAGTGGCCAAGTCACTCACCAGACCGTAATGCTATTGAAAACCTTTGTGAAATTACCAAAATGATTTGCCAAAATAAAACGCAATTTTGGAAAATTATTCAAAATATATGGTATAATATTTTTGTAGAGTTGTTATCGTCTTTGTTCAGAAGAATCGAAAATGCCATCAATGAACAACGGGACCATAGCTAACAACATATCAATGTTCAATTGCTAAGTTTGTTGTCCACACCTATTATTGTGGCCACTCGAAATTTGGATTATTTTATGAATTTAGCAAATATTTTTTTATTTTTTAGAATATGTAAAGCTGCTTCTTTTTTTTTTTTTGATGATGCCTATGTTGAAAACTAGATTGAAACAAGGGTGGTCACTGCGAACTGGGCCAATTGTGACATATTGAAAACTAACTGGTTCTTTATTGGCCAAAAAGATATGAATTCATTTCTTATAATTTTAAGCAGCTGCAGATCAGTTTAAGGACTTGGATGTTTATAATGCAAAGAACCATGAGTGATAATGAGATTAAGATTCGAATCGATTGGGCCAAACACAACTGAGCTGTAAAAAAAAAAAATAAATATTTGAAAATAGTTCCCAGATATAAACCTCATAAAGCAATTACTTTTTGGAATTTTGTTGGTCTTCTTCTTTCATCCGAGAGCTTCTCTACATAGAAAATGTTTCAGCTTCAATTTGCCAAATATCTGATTCATCATCTGATGTAAATGATTCTATACAAGGAATCAAAACAATTATTGTATATGGTACATACGAGGTGTGACAATTAAGTAACGGGACTGAGTATACCACAGTCGTCTGTCTTTAGCTTTAAGAGTGGGGATGGATGGTGAGTGAATGTAGACAGAGAGACAGTGAGAAAGAAAAGACCAGACCTGTGGAACAACAAATCCTGGATTCTGCATCAGGACAACGCGCCAGCGCACAATGCACTCTCTGTGAAGCAGTTCTTAGCGAAAAAATCAATTACCGTGCTCGAACACCCACCGTATTCACCAGATCTCGCTCCCTGCGACTTCTACCTGTTCCCCAAAATCAAAAGTTCGTTGAAGGGAACACGTTTTGAGTCGGTTGAAGAGGTAAAAGCAAAAACGGCAGACCTGCTAAGGAGTCTAACACTTAGTGACTTTCAGCACTGCTTTAACCAGTGGAAAACTCGCATGCAGCGGTGTATAGATAGGGAAGGGGAGTATGTTGAAGGAGATTAATTGTTATTTGTAATAAGTTTTCAATAAAGTATGTTTTACAGACCAGTCCCGTTACTTAATTGTCACACCTCGTATACAATATGATATCGTCATGTTCTTGTTTCTTTTCTCTTCTACTTTTATAAGATTTTGTTGAATTACATATTTTATATGGTTATACATAGATATTTGATCCGTTTACTGATATGTTTTTTTTTTTGTTTCTTTTATTAAAAAAAAATAAACTAAAAAACAGCAATAAAAAAAATTTGAAATTATTAACTAAAATGAATAAGATTTCATGGATCTTTGATTTTGACCAATTTGTATATCATCATTTTCTTATTTAACTGTTAGTTTTTTTTTTTTTTATAAATATTTTATATATAATTATGAGAACTTCCATAGTTTGTATAAAAACTATGAATATAACGTAAAAAAAATATATATTTATTTAGAAAAATAGTATTTTTTTGTGTGTTTCTTTTGTTTTTTGTTTTGTTTGTAGTTATCATTTCTTTTTTTTTTTTGTTTTTCTTTTGGCAACTTATAAACATAAATCACAAAAATCCGTACAATGAGCGCTTTAGAACATTTATACACATTACATTATATAGTATTACATACATATATCATAAATTATTTATGATTATATTTTATATTATATATACTTATATAAATTTATTTAATAATTTTATAAATAAGCAAATTTCATCATTTTAAAATTTATCAATTGTTTCAAGTAGGATTTAAGTTTAAGGAGTTTTGCAGATGTTCTAATTGTATTCCTTTAATATTCTTGATTCAGGGGTTTGGGAAATTTTTTTTTTTTTTTTATTTGTAAGCACAAAAAATTGTATATTGTTTCAACAAAGTATTCGGAAATTGGGAAACTTAGGCTTATGGATTTTATAGATCCATTCTATTGGAACATTCCAAGTGAATTGTTCTTTTATCCTACTGATCGGATCGGAGTTTTGTGTTTGTTTGTTTTCATCATCATTATGATATTTATTTATCTTTTATCATCTGATTCATTTACAATATTTAAGAAACAAATGAATAAATATTACATATTTTTACTATTATTATTATTATTATTATGTGCTTGTATAACCTTTCACTTCACAAGTAAAGGAGAGAGAATATTTATTGCAAAAACTATGTAGTTGGGATCATCAGATTGACCAATTTATTTACTTACTATATAACAAATATCATCATATGACACAAGTTATTGGTAAAAAAATTATTCAATCGAACAATTAAGCTATAGAACATGAAATGATATTGTATTGCAGTTAAATTTGAAATTCTTATTAAATGAATAATTGATCAACTGCAACATTATACAAGAAATAACATGTCTAACCCCGTCTAACCATCCGCACACATGTTTCGCAAAAGCTTTGATAACTAAAAAAAAAGAAGTAACTATTTTTGAAATTAAAAAAAAAAAAAAAACTATTATTAAAAAAAGTATTTATTCTAGACCCAACCCAACATTTGGTCTGTAGCTTTTTCCAAAGGTTTTTAGTAAAGAAAACGAAACAAAGAAACATCTATAAAATCAAAGTTGTAAAGATCTTGGCTTGAAATGATCATCATACCTATATAGAAATAATCATATAACACAATCTGTTGCAAGTTGATATGGGAACTTGTTTACATGGGCATACCAAGAGGGGCAACTGGACGAGGACTTTAGCCACTCGAGCCAACGTATTAAGTACTCAATGTCAAGTATTGTTGTTAAATTAATGTACAGCAAATTTCCCTCTAAATGCTGTACGTAGGTTAAATTTCTGATGAGAGCAAACCCATAGACCAAAAGTTGACTAAGTTTAGAATAATTCTGGTTAAATTTTTTTGTTAATTTTTCTTAATTTGAGAAGTCATTTCCTAACTGGAAGCCTTAGGATGATTAGCGGTACGAAGTATTTTCCATAGACATCTGGAACTATTGTAGAAACTGTAATCAAATCGATTAATGATTAGTTTAATATATATTTTTCATATAAATTTACAGTTAATATTCAGTTAATATTATCTCTTTTGTTATTGGGTTGCCTTTTTGGGTGAAGGGTTATACCACTAAACAATAAGATTCATTCTTTTTAATTTCTAATTTTGAATGAATGCATCTATTGTATTTATGAATGTTTTTGAAATGTATCTGCTTATTTAGATTACATATTTTTATCTCTGTATGTATACTGTACTTATATAATGGATTGATTTAGTTAGTATCTTAGTATAATATATGTATGTTATATTATTGTATATTATATACATTTAATAATAAATGTAATTAGTAGTATATAGTATAGTAGATATATATTTAAGTATTTATTTACTCGTATATGTATGTATTAAGTTTAATTTGATTTGGTTTATATTATTATTTGGTTTCATTTTGGTTTTCCTTGTCTAAAATTCATGCTACTGGGATAAATTGGTTCCATTTCTCAATTTTCAATAACATAAACTAATTTCTATTAAGATTTTTCATTATTTGTGCTGATCTGTGTCGCTTTTAAATATTTTGTATTTATTATTTGTTTTCAATTAAGCGCTATACTACAAATTTGGTTTTCTGACTATATTACTATTTTGATCAGTTTAAATTCATAGATAAATGTTTGCTTCTCTTTTTTGCAATACCTTTCACACATATTTTGATACAATTTTTCATGTTGTAAGTAGATATATTGAAATGTATGTGGTAGAGATGATAAAATATTGTATAACAGTTTATAGAAACCTTGGCCTACGAAATAGGTTTTATTTAGTTCATGATTTTTTAATCTAGTAATTGAAATTTCAACCTCTACCTGTTGATCTCTATTTCTGATGACAATACAAAATGCAATAATTTTTTCTTGGAAAATTTGGATTTTCTTATAATTATTTTTTGTATTTGGCACATAGCAAATAGCTGATAATGCTGTGAAGCAGTTCTCATATTGAAATGGTTTAAGTCTTTAATTAAAGATATTGAAATGCTCACAAGCAGGAGATAAGCTGGTTTTGTTCTCATATTGAAATCCTCCCATACAAACCACCATTAAAATTCATGTTCTTATTCATGTGACCATGGAAATTTCAAGATCCTAGAGTTACTGGATAGTATAGCTCCCATACAAAAATATCTCGATCTCAATTTTGAAATGCAATATGAATACTGATTAAATCGAAACAATAATGAAATATTTCTATATGCTCAATCACAGCTACGAAGGCAGAAAGGTGAAGCGTAAAGAGTATTACAGCTTCGGTATAGCCGAAGATAATCTTCAGTTTTCTTGTTTTTGCCTTTAAAATAAATTCCATAACAATTTACATAGAAACTTGATATTATTCCCACAGAAACCTATGATTTTTATATGTTTCTTGCACCGTTAAAGGGGTTGAATAAGTTGAATCATGTCCCCATAAATTGTAAATAGAATTATTGAGTAACCGATTCTATCTTGAATCGGTTATTTTAAGCTGTTGAGACGTTTGGTCCAAGTGCCTCGATATGTCATATGTTTGGAAGAATCTAGAGGCTGAGGGTAATGATTAAGTTTTACTACTTGTGTGAAAGGTGCAGCATTATCATATCTTTGGTAGAACCAAAGCTAGCTTTCTTGTCAAACATAGAAAGACATTTACATAAATCATTTTGATATTCATATGGGTATGTTGTAATCAATTTTTTCAATTTAAAATTAATTTAGTTGATTACTATTTTATTTTTTATTAGGCACAATGATTTTTTTTTTTTTTTTGTTGTTGTTGGTTTTCCCTTCTATTAAGTGCATAGATTTTTATATGTTTAAATGCACTCTTAAGATACTTGCGTAAGTTAGATTAGATAAGGAAGGGATGGTAGCCGTTGCCGATACTAAGACCAGTTCACTAAGGCCATTTTAAGGCCAGTTGTGATGCCACAGACACAATGTGTCCCAAAAATTCCCTGGGGGGGCTTAAGATATATTGAAACATACAAAGTAACACACATAAAACACACACACAAGCATACATACAAACACACATACAATTGCGAGTATAAATTGGCAATAGTTTTGACCAACAAATAAACCCAATTTTAAAGGAAAATATTCTAAGTATTTCAATATATTAGATACATATTATGACATTTAAATGATTTTTGTTTTGAATTTTTCTGTTTTTAGTACACATATTTTTAGTAGTTTAAGAAATTACAAGGATTACAAGGATGTATTTCATTTATTATTATCATTATTTCAAATTCTCACTTTCAACTTCTTTTCTTTTCATTCATTTCCTTTGGATTTCTACATTTGTAGTTGTAGCTAATCTTACGTAATAAATATATCCTTTTTTACCTTAACTTATGGTAGTTTACCATACCTCACATTTATTGCCCGGATTCATACGTTTGCCTGGTTTACATTGAAAGACCTCAGAGAATTCTTTCATATTAGAGAGAGTTCCAATAACACGATATTCGGATGGTGAATGTGGATCCTTTTCCATTTGTAATAAATTTGTTTCTTCGGTAGTACTAGAGCACCAAACCTAAAAAAAGATTTAATATACATGATTAAAAGGTTATCTTCAGCTTTTCCGAAGTTGTCATTCTCTTCACGCACCCCTAGAAAATGTTTTTGCTACACATACAGAATAACACTTATTGTTTTATAAGAGCTATACGATCCAGTAACTCTAGCATATTGAAATTTACATGGTTGCTGGAGATGGATTAGACTACTTATAGCATCTAAATTTCAGTTCGATAATACAAAGAAAAAAAAATTTTTTTTCTAATAAGAACCTGAGTTGTTTGTATGGCCCGATTCGGTTGATATCAATAAATATGCATTTGTGAAAAGAAATCTTTGTGCAAAATTTCAGTTCTCTAGCTTAAAAACTGAGGGACTAGTTTGGATACATACAGACGGATGGAAAGACAGATGGACAAACGGAATAGGATGAAATAGAATAGAATAGACAGAGGCGTGACGGCACATTGTAATGTCAGAGAAGAGATAGGGGTATAGTTTGTAATATCAATCCAATGGGTAACTTTTTTATATAAATTGTGTAAAGATTGTACTCACAATGTTGAGTGTTCCTAACATTACACATAAATTTTCTTATAGCCTGTTTAAAGTGTGAGTTCATTTGAGAGTTGTGGTGTTGTGTTCACATTGCTGTTTGCGAGTTCCAAACAGCTGTTTCTTGTTTTAGTTGTACATACAAGCTCAAACATAAAATATATGGAAAATACATCATTTACAACAATTTGCAGTGATATGCTTTTCATTCCAGTTATGTATTTTTATCGAAATTTTCATAAAAATTTTACAATTTGAAATTTAGTTAAAATTAACTCCATTGAACTCGAATTAATTTCTATAAAACCAACAAAAAATTTCTTTCATTTTCCTTGTTGTTCATGTAGATTTATATTTGAGTTCAATCAGTGTAAACTGGCTATATTACTTACAAGTAAGAACCTAAATTTGTGAACCAAGTTTCTATGGCTATTAGCTTTAACTAATATTGATATTGATAATTGGTTCTTATAAGATATCAAGAGTTAGACATAAGGTGCTTATCACAATTATAAGACACTATGAAAATTTTAATTCTAACCCTCGCCAAATCTGCGTGGTTTATATTTTGTAAATAATTAAAAAAAGCTAATGAAGGTACAAAGAATAAGCCGCAAAAAAACAGTACAATTTCTATTTTTAGAACAGCATAGGAAAAGAACCGTTAGTTTCAGTTGGAATGTTCGCATTTTTGCGTATCTGCAGCTTTATCAGAATTAGAAGAAACTTATTCAAAGGAGCATTGAAGGTGAACGAATCAATTGAATTTTTATTTTCGGTAGCAGAAAACGTGTTCTTAATCGATTTTAATTAATATGCCACTAAAGAAGCGTTTAACGGAAGAAGAAAAGGGCTTAATTAAGGCTTATTCAAGTTCAAACTTAAATGTAAGCGAAATCTCAAGGAAAATTGGTCGTAGTCGCACAGTAATTGTGAATTTTTTGAGAGACATTGAAAATTATGGAAAATTAAGAAGTTCAGGAAGAAAACCAATTCTTTCTGCACGGGATAAAAGCTATATAAGAAGGTGCCCGCACTACAGAAGCGCCACAAAGAAGCATGACTCCGTTTCATGGAAAATAACTTGGCCACATGCTCGGACTTATTAAGACAATTTTACTCTACAACTTTCGCATTGCTCTTAACGAGATTTCTTATATAGGTTATTTTTTCCGATGAGAAAAAATTCAATCTCGATGGACCAGATGGGTTTCGCTATTATTGGCGCGATCTGAGAAAGGAACCCCTTGTTTTCTCTAAGAGAAACTTTGGTGGCGGGTCATTAATGGTCTGTGGCGCATTCACTAAATGTGGTACGCTCGAATTGACATTTACAAGCTCAAAAATGAACAGCGCAGACTACATAACTGTGCTTGTAAGTAGCCTGCTTCCTTATTTGGCCGAAAACATTATACTTGAGTGGAACAAGCTTGACCCAGCCTTGCTTCACAACCTTATAAATTCAATGAAAACCCGTATTTTTGAAGATGGGAAAAAACCGAGGTGGACACATCGGTTATTAATATGTATTGTTTTTATAAGAAATACTGTTGAAGTACAATTTTTGTTGTTTTAAGATGTAAAAGAAGAAAGTGTCTTATAATTTTGATAAGCGCGCAAAAGGCGAATTTCACAATTTTTGTATTTTTCTGATTATTATTTACTAAATAAAAAAAAGAAATTAGTGGCAGTAATCGACAATTGAATGCCAATAACCGAAAGTTTTTTTTGAATTTCTATCTTTAACACCTAACCAGATATTTAAAAAAACGAAGTGTCTTATAATTGTGATAAGCACCTTATAAGACCCTGATGGTCATGTTCATGATTTGGTGGAAACCTCCTCAAGTATCTTTATGCTACACATAGTTGTTTTCTTTTTCTGTTCTAAACTTTTGGATATATATAAAAATCAAATGTATGTGTAAATAAATCATAAGACTAATCGCACTTTTTGGATTTGTGGGGCCCCAGGTATAGTCGAATTTTGGGGTATTTAACACATAAAAATTATTTTTATGTTAAAAATTGAAGGACTTAGATTGTAGGAGGTCCGTGGAGGCCAGCTATATGCCGATATAAAACAATGTGAATCTGAAACACTTAATTTATCAATCATTTGCTACCATTCGTTTTTCTTTTGGTATTTCCGATTTCTTTAATAGGGAAATAATTTCGCCTTAATCTTGGGATCCTCTTTAGATTTAATTCAAGGGTTGCCTTCTAGCTCGAATATTCATTAAGATACAAACCTGTGCAAATGAAACAAAGAACAATTGTTCATGTGTCAAATTTAAACCGGGTAAATTCAGAATATCGGCTTCCTTTTCCATTTGTGTCTGTAGATATGCATGATAAGCTGCTTTGAGGCCACCATTATCAGCAATATTCTCGCCTACCAAAATGAAATTCATATTAATAGTATCCAACTCTTCAACCAGGAAGTTACTCTTTACTTACCCAAAGTTTGTTTACCATTCAGAGTGCGACCATTTATTTTATAGGAACTGTACTGACGTGCGAAACATTCTGACTTTTCATTGAAACGTTCAATGCTCTTTGGATCCCACCAACGATTTATATTGCCAAATTTATCATACTCACGACCCTGATCATCAAAGGCATGCGTCAACTCATGACCCATCACAACACCCATGGCACCAAAATTTAAGCTCTTTGGATTGTTAATATCAAAAAATGGTGATTGTAAAATGCCTGCAGGAAAGACAATTTGATTTTTTGTTGGCGTATAATAGGCATTTACTGTTTGCGGTGTCATTCCCCAATGTGTTTTGTTAACAGGTTGATCTAGTCGCTTCAGATTGCTCTTTAGATTATAGATGGCAACTTGAATGTTATTCTCGAAATATGCATTTGCCGAAATATTCAATTCGATATATTTTCGATCGAGCTCTTCTTGGACAAGTATAAAATCAGGAAAGCCAATCATATCCGAAATGGTGTTAGCTTTTTCAATAGCACGTTCGCGTGTTGCCTTATCCATCCAATTCAATGTGAGTAAGTTCTGTTTGAAGGCTTCACGTATTTCATTGATCATTTGCTCGGCCGCTGGCTTCGATTCACCATGAAAAGCTTGACGCACAAAAATTGCACCCACCGCAAAGCCAATAACATTATTTGTATCAGCGACACAATAACGCCAGATTTCTTCACCGCCATCCGAACCCATAAGCGCCTTACGTACACCTTTATAGGCATCACGGAATGGTTTTGACAAACATGAAGTCAAAGTTCGTACAGCTTGCCAAATCAAGTAATTGTTGAGGATACTAAAGAAATCAAAAAATTTAATAATAAATAATATATAATTCCCGGTTACACACTAGGACTTACATTTTACCCTCTTGCGTTTTCTCCATATCGAAAATAATTTTCGAGAGGTTTTTTAAAAAGTCTGGAGCATAAACGACAACAACTTCCTTTTGTGTAACACGTCGATTAACTAATTGCATAGCATTGTCAAAGTGCTCGGTCCAATTAAGGAAGGGTGCCAATTTCTGTAGTTCTTCCAATTTCATAGGATGATACATTGCCTCCTCATTTCGACGATCTTCAAGTGGTATGGTTATATTAGCAATTTTCTTCTCAAATTCAATAACAGCCTCCATTTGATGTCGAGCATCGGTTTCATTGGCACCAAGTAAAATGCATGTTTTTGTCATATACTCAATATATTCATGTAGAACCTTACGATGTATATCGGTTTTATTATTGTAATAATCTGGGGTTGGTAATGTCAAGCCGCCTTGATCGATTTGTATAACATGACGTGATGAATTCTTATCATCCTCACCAATAGCCCAGCCAAACAAACAATTAAAATTATATCTAAAATAATAAGTTAAAAGATAACTTGAATTGGACTACATTGATAACTTGACAGACTCACTTGTTATGTAATTCCTTGAGGGTTGTACCCAAATTCCATTGGGCTACATTGAAACCACTTTGAGTAACATTCCAACCACCAATTTTCCATAGTAAATCCACCATTGGCTTTGCACCCAATTTCTCCATTTCCTCTTCGGTATCCAAGCATGATTCATAATAGATTTTAGCCTTACGTTCTGCATCCGATTTAAATGTCTTTAGCGGCTTATCTAACACACTGCGTATGATCAATTGATTCATTTGTTCCAATTTACTAAAAGTACCCCATGTCGATTTACCATCTGGTATGGGATTATTTTTAATCCATTGATTGCTATAAAAAAAACAAATAATATCAACTAGAATATCATAAAATACGAGTATATTCTACATATCATACTACAATATTACATCGGCTGATAAGTTCCCGCTACAAGTACAAAAATAGACCCCTGCACTAGTCAACGCTAATGTAATGCTATCAGTCCACAATCACACTGAGCAAAACGAAACGATAACGAGTCATGTGTGCTTTTGAAACGAGCCAATGAACTCATTTTTTTTTATTTGCTTTACTAATTCATTGTCTCGAATTTAAACAGTCGTGTGACTCGTGTCTTATCGAATGATTCGGTATCACACTATCATGAAAATATACTGTCGTGTGACTAGTGTCTTCGGGAATGACTTGGTCTGACTCGATTCTTCTGGTATAACTTGCCAAGGCTCGATATCACACTGTTGAGCGTGCATGCGATAGCAATAGTGTGGAAAACGAGTCAAGTTTGTTTCTGATTCGAATCATTCAAATCATTTTGTCTATGCTGTAGTGTCGACTCGTGTTTTCTGCTATGACTGGGTAGCACACTGTCTTTGTTAACGAATTAATTCACAACACCACACGAGTTTATTTGTGAAAGTGTTTGTAAAGACAGTGTGACTATTGATGTTGTTGTCTGTAGAACATGATACGTTTGAGGATACTGCACAGGATAAATTTGTGTTTAGTGTTGACTCGTACACAAGTACTAATCTTCAAAAGATAACTGTGTCACGTTTTCTCGTGACTCACTTAGAATATTTGTTCAGTGTTTAGTTAAACAACGAACAATTTGTTCTGACCTATGTACATCATCAAACATGCCTATGATGGCAACAGCAACAGCAAAAATTATAAAAGAAATAAAGAATAAAATCTATTAAAATGTTATGCCTTAAAGTATACTTCACGTTTTTATTAATTGAGATTTATTGAGAAAAGTCTCCGCGGTTTTTTGGTACTTTTTTGAACAAAAATTTTCTTTATTCAAAATCAATTTCAATCAAGTACAAATTGACCATTACTACCTATGACGTTTTGTGATTATAAAAAAAAAATCGTTTCGACAAACCGTTAAGTGAAGTTGCAGGAGACAGCCCTAAACTTTATTTTGTATGAGCATTTGTCTATAAAGAAACTGTAGGTGCCGCGTGTACATCAAAAGCAACAATGAATTGGTGATTCCGAGTGCTGTTTAGAGATGTTTTCCCCAAATAAAAAGCAGATACGTAACGATGGACGAAACTTGGATCCACCATTATACGCCAGAGTGGACAGTAAGCGCTGAACCCCGTCCAAAGGGGCCAAATGCGAAATAGTGTGCATGACAAGGTTATGGCGTCTGTTTTTTTTTGGGATGCGTTAGGTATTTTGTTTATCGAATACCTTGAAAAATGCTAAACAGTCAATAGCGATCGCTACATGGTTCAACTAGATCATTGAAACGAGGTGATTATAAAGAAACGGCCCCATATGCAAAGGAAGTCACAAGCCTTGGCTACAATGTTAAAATTGTACGAATTACACTTCCAATTACTTCCGCAGCCACCACATTCTCCAGATTTGGCCCCCTGCAACTAATTCCTGTTTCCAAACCTAAAAAAATGCATCGGCGGTTAGAGATTTGATATCTTCACTGAAACAAATGACTATTTTGAGGTTCTTGGATAACCTTATACTTATTATATATTATTTGAAAAAACACTGAACTAAATGTATCGATCTAAAATCAGACTATGTTTATGATTGAAATTGAATTTTACCGCAAAAAATATGTGTTATCTTCAACAGACCGGGACCTAACTTATCAGCCGATGTGTTATAATATACGTCACAATTTATTAAACATACCAAGCATAGCCATAAAAATCATCACATGGATCCTTTGTAGTATCAATTGATCTTAAAATCTCACTTGCAGCAAATATGCAATGCTTATTTAAGCAGGGTAAATCGTCAGCTATTATAATATATTATATATAATATTGTGATTAGTATAGTATAGTATAGTATATTTTATTTAATTATAAATGATTGATAACTTACCCTTCTTGTGCGGTTGCACACGCAAAATGTGATTAGTCTTATCAGATTGTTTGGAAAATATCACTATAAGTAATGATAAAATGATTACGGCCATAGCAAAAGTTGTCATGAGTAGCCATTTTTCGGTTTTATTACGGGAACGCCAATTCCAAGTAGCCTGAAATTTATGAATTTCAAATCAAAATACACGTACCATCAATATATGATTTAATCCATCGATTATTCATTTACTTTAAAAAGTATATTTTATGATTTCTATTCTACTACATTTGTCATCAAAAACAACCATTAATTTATAAGATAAGATTTTCAGTTCTGTTCCCTTTCTCCAATATGTACTTTCAATTCGAGAGGATTTGGAAAACTTACAGTTGATGTAGTCAAGAATTTCTTATATTTGTGCACTGAAACTAGAAGAATCTTATCACTAAAGTCATAGAAATCTTAATTTTACGACCAATTGCTTTAATGTCTGACAAGCCAAATTATTGATTGATTGACATTGAATCACCTTCTACTAAGGCACAAACTAGTCTTGGAACTAACGGAGGACTAAAATCAAATTATCCAGTTGTAGTTTTATTTCATTAAGAATCTGGAAAAAAAGTTCTATCACTTTGGTAAGGCTCATACAGAGCTCTAAATTGCCTCTAGAAGAACCTAGTAGTTTGATAACTGCAAGGGGGCTCAGGTGCCCTTCAGGAGAATGTAATAAATTTATATAATATAAAAACCTAAAAACCTTGCATTGACAGAACAGTCAAAATATTCATGGAGTAAATATCGATAATACGATTGTAAGTATGTATATAGAAATATGGTAATAGTGAAAAAGGAGTTAAGCAAGAAGTGAACATAGTGTTACAATTAGTGTCCACCTTTGTGTGGAGAAACTAATCTCTTAATAATATGGTATGTAACTTTAAGAAACATATATATATATATATATATATGAACAGGCTAACCGGACCTAAAGGGTACCAAAAGGATCCCTGTTATTTCCCATACAAAACCCCTAGGTAAACTCTTATTAGAAAAAAATTTTCACAATTTTACGATAGACCCCCATTTGGTCGGGAACGCCTCGGCGGTTATCTCGCACTAGTGCCGAACTTTCTCAACGCCCGCACTGAGTCTGTTACGTTTAACATTATTGTATACAAAGCATTTCTCATCCCCAGTGGTGATGAGCTTCAATAATAAATCATTTTCTTGACACTTGAGAAGCAAATCAGAATCGTCAACGCGACGGCACAAATACCTTTCCGTAAGAACAAGGGGAACCCATATATTCAGCTTTGAGATAAAACGTAGGCGTTTCATATGATTGTGAGCGGTCGAAATCGATAAATTTAATCTCTCAGTGATGCCCTATTCACCGGTTTGAATCAATTAATGCTTTTATTGTTCAGCTTGACTGCTTTCAACATACCTAAATCAATCATCTTTTTATGAAGGTCAGTCCTGCAAATAATATATTTCCTGAGGCTTAAGAAACGAAATTATTTCCAAAACCACATACGATATAGCTTGTGTTGTGAGCTGTTTTTCTATATATATATATATATATATATATAATACATATATTATCACTGGATAGTGGACAATGGATTGGATATATATTGAATTGAACAAGGAAATGAAAAAATATAATTCTTCGAAAACAAAAACATCATCAATAAGGTGAATAGATACACGTATGTGAATGGAGATATGTATACTGTAAATACAACCACATATGCTATACTTGTATTTAAAAATACAAAATGAAGCGTCACAAACGCGGTAGGGAATTTTTTATTGACAATTGGACAGACACTCACTCGACCTATACTAAATAGTTTTTGTTTTTGTATAAAAATTCATCATGTGTAACCTATAATTAGGTCATTGTCATTCGGTCTGGCCTGGTCTGGTCTGGTCTGGTTTAATAGATACTAGGTAGGTTGCTGGCTTGATGTAACAAATAAACACATCCACATCAGCAGTCACATGGTACAATTGTTGATGAATTGATATGATGATGAGATAATGAATGGATAATTTAATTGAAAACACACTTGGATTATAAAAAGACACTTGCTTTATACCATAAATATGTACATATATATCTGTAGACTTACTCGTGCAGTATGATAGCGTATCTGCATGCCAGTGCGACCGGACGCCTCATTGAGTTGTATGCCACCAATTGAACTTGAATCATCCTCAGTGAATTCAGTCTGTTTGTAGCGTGTCATCTTAAATGAAATTGAGTTAAATTAGAAATTAATTTTATTAAATTTAATTAAATTGTACTGATTTAATTATTCAATCTAATCACAAATACCTAAATGTTGAACGAATTCAAAGATAAAAAAATATGGATATATAATAATATAATTTTTAGGAATAAGTCCAAAGAATCTACGGTTCTGCAACAACCGGCGACCTATTCGAATTGTATACAAATAAGCAGCAGCAACAGCCATGCGAGTGCCCTAAAAATTATCTAACGCTACAGAGATTCAGATCCATTCACTGTACTATACTATACTCTACATAGACGAGTATGCACAAATATGTTTAGTTCTCTCAGTTTATCACATTCGCAAAAAATAGAAAACAAAAAGATGGCACACAGTATATTATATACTCGGACTATAAATCGGATACAATAAACAGCCAACGAGGCTCATACACAACATTATTTTCTAGATACAAACATACCACACAATACTATGTTAAGCAGTTGAGTGCTAGAGAATCTTACAGATGTGCCCTAATATATAAAAACAAACAAAAAAAAAACAACAGAAAGAAAACGTAAAACAAGGCTATGCCGAACTTGTTATACTCTTTACATACACATTTTTGCCTACGCTGCTGTGATTGAGCATACAGAAATATTTCATTATTAGAGTCGGAATACACACAGCATTTCAACGTTAAGGCAGCTATACAATGCCGTAATCCTAGAGTTTTGAAATTTATATGGTTAGTGAATATGGAACCAGACAGAATGCTAATTAAGTTTTTCTAATAAGAACATGAATTTGAATTTGGATTTAGACCTCTCCTAGTTGTTCGATTCAGCTGGTTCGTCGGAACTAGGTTGCATATACAATATTTGGACAAGTACAAATTGGACATACGGTGTCCGATTTCCCCTTCTATCTATTACAAAGTTCATGACAAACTTATAATACTATTTCACTGCATGAAGAGCATAAAAAACAATTGAATTTTGGTTTCATCGAATTTATGATATCCACCATCCCACAAGTGTAATAGACTCAATATGGAATTGAGTCATCTAATCTTTAAGTTCAATGCAATTGTGGTTTCATTATGATAAAATTTTGAGCATCCAATCTCAAAAATTCTTATCCCATATTCACTTCTTCTTCATACTCGCTCATATGAATATGTTGTCTGATATATCAAATCTTATACTATTACAGCAATTTAAATTTTGTTAAAGATACTTCATAATTTTTATGAAATTTACAATGTAAGAAATAAATTCGTTATATCGAAGATATGTATGTGCTTCTAATTTCAAATTTTTTAAAATATTTCAATTTAACATATGCAAAATTTCAATTGGATATCGTAAAGACTGATGCTTTAGACTTGGCCTAAGTGAAGTCTGAATGCCGCCCAATGCGGCCCAAGCAGAAATTTTTTTTGGCCCACTGCTTATGTTTTTTTTTTTTGTCTCGGCATTTTTCTTTTTTGGCCCAGGCGAAAAAATGTCACAGAACCAAAAACGTTGGACAAATCGACCAAGAAGTAGATTTATGAAATTTAAGGTGGCCTTTTTTTATCAAGAAAATGATTTTAAAATGTATATGTCCTTTAATGTGTACAAAATTTCAGCTCTATATTTCAAAAACTAAAGTAATTTCGAAGAGATCATAAGTAAACAAACAAATAGTCCAATGAAACTGAATCTTGTCTTTCTTATTAAGGGTCTTGTATAACCTGTTGTTAGATAAGTAAGTTCAAAATTTCTATATCAGCACCACTGATCATTTCAACATCACATCTGGAAAACTTGAAGAAGTTTATAAAATTTTGTACACACAAATGAATTAAATTAACTAAAACTTGTCTTCCTTATCCAGACGGTTTTATAAACTACAATATTACTTAATCAAGTTAAAAATTCAAATCATTTAATGTGTACAAAATTTCAAGTTTATGTTTCCAAAACTGAAGTATTTTCGGCAAACATGGAAATGTATTAAAATTAAGGAAAAATAGTCCAACGAAACTGAAACTTGTCTTCCTTATTATCTATTTTACTATTATCTATTTAACTTCAAAATTTATACATCATACACTCCTCCAATGTGTTACAATTGAAACAAAAATACAGAAGATTTTTCTTTATAATGAGTCAGACTTTTTAAGTCTGGTACAAACTCAAACACAAAGTTAATATACCCACTTCACTTTGCGGAAATTTTCAGATAAGGAAAAAAAAAAAAGAAAAATCTGCAGAGAAGTAAACAAATGCTTAACAAATAAACATTTATCTATTTATCTGTAGGTCGGTGGTCGTCGGTCTGCCTACTTTGTATAAGAATATGTACATATTTATCTGCTCGGATGTGTTAAGATAAGTATATTTACATATGTTCATATATATATATATATATATATATATATATATATATTGTTTTTGGTTTATTCATTGTTGTGCAATTTTCTGATATTCATAGATAGAAGAGCACAATTTCTACATAGATTCTATATACGTCGTACGTATGTATGTATCTCTTTTCTATATAATACATAATTTTATTTTCAAATTGTATCTAGATAATACAATTGAGGGTGTAACAATTGATAGAATATACTTATAATACAAAAGAGGGTGTAACAACTGATAGAATATACTTATAATACAATAGATAAGATATGCCAATGTATGATATGCTTAAAATATTTTTGGTTGGGTTTTAAAAAGTTCTGATAAAAGAGACAATTTAGATTTTCATTATATAGTACAATATATTGTCATATGTTTTTTTTTTTTTTGTTGTTGTTGCTGTACTCTTAATATAAAAGTTCAATGGACTATATATATAGATTTTTGTTTGTTTGTAGAACTAAGGTCAAAGTCATGAAATATTTTCACACCTTTGTAGTAAAATTATACTAGAATTATGAAGAATTTATGTAGATATCGGTCAGCTAAATGTACATATTGAGTTCATCTACTTATAAAACTATTTATGAAGTTAAAAGAATATTAATTTCAATAAAAATAAAAACATCTCAAGTCATTATAAATCAGGTCAAATCTTTTTAAAAATAATAAAACAAATTCTTTCTCTAAGGAATGGAATGGAAGATTAAAACTATGTAAATTTGTTTTGTTAAACTTATGTATACGAGTATAAAGGCATGTCGGGACGCCTATAACAAAGATGCTTGTAAAAAAGTGAGAAATACGAGTTCTGGATTTGTATTTCCTTTTAATCCTATCCTAAGAATGTATAGTAGTTTTTGCATTCAGTGCTGCAGGGTCCCTTAGGTGCCCAATCAACACTACCTTAATGGAGAATCTCATTCTGTATATGTTTTAAACTTGTATATTCCTGATCACCTTGATGGCCCCTAAGGCAATGTAGACTTTGCAATCCGTAATAACTTGCTTTATTAAGAAGTGAAAATTAGTTTCGGATTTGTATTTCCACTCCATGTGATCTTAAGAACTTTTAGATTAATAGATAATCTGATTTTGTATATCCTGTTTATAAGCAAGATTAATATCATTTCCCATTGATTTTTTAGGTCGAAATTTATGTTGAACAAGGGAATTATTTACAAATATTGACCTAAAACAAATATAAAAAAAGGTTATTTTCGGCTAGTCCGATACTTTAATACGCTTCACGTTATTGACTACGCTCGTGTGATTCAGCATATAGAAATATGACATTGTTGATTTGAGACTGAACTTTTATATATTTATTTATTTTATATACTATCAAGTAATCCTAGGATCTTGAAATTTACATGTTTCGTAAACATCGGTCGGACACTTATAGTGCTCAAATTTCAGTTTGATAATATGTACAAAAACTAAACAATTTTCCCTAATACGAAAATGAATATGAATCTGGGTTTGTGTGGGAACTATGCGATCTAGTAATCCTAGGATTATGAAATTCACATGGTTGGTAAACATGGATCACATACTAATAGTTCTCAAATTTCAGTTTCAGAATACAAAAACCAAACAAATTTTCCTAATAAGCAAATGAATATGAATCTGGATTTGTATGGGAACTATGCGATCCAGTAATCCTAGGATTTTGATTTTGATTCTCATGGTTGGTAAACATGGTAAAAATTTTAGTTTGATAATACAGAAAACAAACAACTTTTTCTAATAAGAACATGAATTTAAATCGGGGTTTATATGAGAGATCACCTCCTAGTGGTCCGATTCGGTTGATTCTGACAAATGTACAGCGTCTGGTGAAAACTGAGGGACTAGTTTGTATACATAGGAACAGACAGACGGAAAGGGCTAAATAATAATCACTACGTGAAGGTTATAAACATCATTAGAAAATTTACTTCAATAAGTGTATCAATATAAATCAAAATTGTTGTTTTTTTTTTTGAATCATAATTTTCACATATTTGGAAGATTTTGCACATTTGTATAATTTTCATTTAATCCATTGAGTGCTGATATCCAAAATAATCAAATTGTTTAAACATATAGAGAGGATATAAAAAAAAAAATTTAGAGTACATATTTATTATCAGGATCGGTAACAAAATTAAGCTCCCACAAATTATTTTATTGTATTTAACCGATCGAGACAAACTTAAACGTTATAATTAAATACCCTTTATACACTTATAATATTATATATTAACCCCATATGTTTGCATATGACCGATCAGGAATATACTTGCGTATGAATGAGTAAAACATACTTTACGATAATCTTTGAGCCACATTTTTTTCAATTCATCGAGCACAATTCAATTTTCTTTAAGACTTTTAACAAGATATTTCTATTGCCAATAATTTTGAGATAATTTAATATTTTATCTTATTTTTTAAGAAATTTTGAAAAAATCAATCAACTGACTTATTCAAGTACACTCAACACTGTGATGACGGTGAGTACACGAAAATTTCTTTAACTAAGAAGTATTTCAGCCCATGGCCATGAGCGACAAAACGATTACTGTGCGACCACGAAGAGATGAAAACGCGCAATTGGTTGAGCTGTCACCCACCATATTGAAATGTGACTCGACGCGTTAGAATCGTCGTCATTGTTGCTTATACTGTTCCCACTGCTGATCCCGTTGCTGCTCCCTGGACGGTTACTGTAAGTTGTGCTGACGTCGTTGATGTTATCATTATTGTGAAACGTCAACGCCAACATTGCTGCCCCAAGCTTTGTAATTAACGACGTTATTTTACGATACAATTTGTATCTTGCGGTTTGCGGCGTGCTACTTGTCACTGGCGGATTAATGCTTGTGGTGGCACGAGGCGATACAAGTAAAGTAAGGCCCTCCATCGACAAAAAAAAAAAAAAAAAAAACATTATATTAAAGCTTTTTTCCAGAAAAATATATTTTTCGAGATCTTTTCTATCTTTTTGTTGGCGTTCTTTTTGTGATTTGGAGATCCATTCACTCTGATTTGGGAATGAATTATGAAGGACTTTCTCCATGAACGTATTTTGTCCTACTCGGCTTACGTAGACCTCCTTAATATATGTATGACATATTGACCTGGTTTTGGAGTTGATTGTACAGGCCTTCTCAAGATTTAGATTGATAATAAGAAAATTTTTGTAAGCCTTCTTAATACTATATAGTGACCACGATTTAAGGGCCCCTTGGTTTGGGATTTGATTATAAAGGACTTCTTGACATTTAGATGCTTCCCTTAATATAGTATATTGCCACGGTTTTGAAGTTAACTTTAAAGGAGGCCCTTTGGACCGTAGGCCCCTTGGTCCGCTAGGGCAACTTGTTGCTGCTTTGCCTAACTGAGTCAATCAGTCAGTGAGCTAGTTAGTTTGCCTGGCCTGGCCTGTCAGCCTGTCAGACTTCCATTTATTATATGTTTATTTAATTTTTCTCATTCTTTCGTTATTCTCATATCAGATCAGAAGGCGTTCATATTCGATCCAACAGCTTGTTGGTTCAGTTCCGTTCGCTTCGGTGTAATTCATTTATTTATTCTTTCATCCAGTCATCCCCGTTCATTCATAATTGCCTTTGAGAATATTATAAATAGTTTTGCTACGTAAACAAATTAATTGAGGTTCAGCATTCGCCCCTCTTTCATTCTAATCAATAGCAGATATCATCACTTATTATTGTACAATATATAGAAATAGTTGGAGTCTCAATCCATTTAGATATTTTTACTTGTATGTCAAACTGTTTAGCTGTCTGTCTGTTTGTTGCTTTAGTTTTTCGATAAATATTTAGACAATTAATAAATAAAATATGCAAATAAACAATTTGGAAAATGTTCTTTTGTTTTCTTATCTTTCCGTTTCCCACTACTCGTATTTCCAACTCATTGTTTATTTGCATGATTTAGGTTAAAAAATATTTCTATTGAATTTGCAATTACGACGCAAAAGAAAAAACAAAAAGTATGCAATTTTTCGATATTTGTGTGTTATCTTCTCACTTCCACTTAGCTTGAAAAGATAATTGATTGTTTAATTATTCTAATCGCTTAGTTCAATAAATGAATGTCAATCTGCCAATAAGTGTATTTAATACAATATGAAAGGAATGTAGGTTCCAAAAAATGCCAAGGAACTAAGTATTGTATATACAAAATGATGATTTAGAAAAGTACGTGTTTGCTAATCCTATTAATCTTTTTGAATCGCATTGTGATGGGTAGCCGTCAATAAAAGTTCGTGTATGTGTATGCTCATTCTGAGCAACCTAATAGAAGTTAACCACCCTTAAGCCACCCAATCTGCTTCCCACGCGCTCCTCCGTGATTGCTTGAAGGCCATGAGATAATCCTTAAGTTGATAAACACAATGGCTTTTTGATTTGCCATATGTGCATTTTTTTTCGGAACAGGAAGTTTCCGATTACTAAGAGGCATAGGTACGTATCCTATAAATCACATAACCTTGCTTAACCCGGAACACAAAACGGCGAGCTTTGCCTGGATGTGTTGGCCTTAGCGAACGATGTAACTTAGTAAGGTTCCGGTATTGCCATACAATGCTATGAATCACATAACATCACTCTGCTTCTTCCAATACAGTTCTTGCATAAACCGATACGCACCCATTTCAGGTTATTAAAGATTTTTACACATTATTAGGGTTTCACTTAAAATAAGTGAAAAGAAAAGAGGAATTCTAGTAACATATCCATAATTTATTTATCTGGAGTGTGTTGAAACATCTTAAAAAGTTGCCTTTGATTCATATGATTTCTTCAATTTTGTATAAGTACTTTCACTTTTCGATCTAAAGTGGTATCATTATTTTTGAAGAACTGAAAACCATTTGAAACCTAAGCAACTTTGACTTTCTTTAAACACGAATATCTGTTGTTCGATCTTCATAAAATCAGTTCTCAGTTTGGAAAGTAGCGACTTCATATGCAACAACCTATGAGCAAATATTTTTAAGTCTTGAAACGGTATTTTATTGGATACTAAGTAGCATACGCATACACACACACTCACACTCAGTACTATGATTAAATTTTCACAGCGGTTTTTTAAGTGAATTTTTGCATATACACCGGTCGGCATACAATAAATATTTTGACATGTCAGAAACTCCACTTTTATTCGTTTTATTTGAAATCTACATAATGCAAAAATCTAAAAAAAATTGTTGTGTAAGTATTCGATATATTACTTAAAAAACAAAATTAAATTTAAATTTTTTAAATTTTCGTCCGATCAGCCGATCTTCATGGTTTGTGGTCTTTCGCTTTCTTCCCGATCGACACAAGGTTACCGCGTTTTTCTTTAATGACTTGGCAACTTTCTTTCCAAAAATTTGATTGTTGGCTTGAATTACGATCAATGTATTTATGTATGAAATTAGACTACGCTCATATATCCACCAAGGGCACGTTTGCAGCGGTTGATTCGTTGATCAATTTTCCATGCCTCGGCTCGCTCTCGTTCAATATTGGCTCTGAGCTTCTTTAACGACGCTGGCTTGTTGGCATATACTAATGATTTAACGTAGCCCCAAAAAAATAGTTTAGAGGTATTAAATCACACTATCTAGGCGGCCAATCGACAGGACCATTTCTCGATAGAACACGTTCACCCAATTTGGATTTCAATAAGTCGATTGTTACCCTTACTGTAGCGGTTTCCATTGACTGCAACCTGACGGTTATTTTCCTCAATTAAAAAAAAAATAAAAATGTCCAATGACACCACCGGCATGAAAACCACAACATACAGCTATTTTTTTGTGGGTGAAGTAGTATTTCTTGAAGCACATGAGAGGCTTCACCTTGACCAATAATGTATATTTTGTTTGTTGACGTAGCCGTTTAATCAAAAATGCGCTTTATCACTGAAGATGATTTTGCGATGAAATTGGTCATCTTCTCCCAACATTTCAAGAGCCCAATTCGAGAACGAACGTCGCTTCATATGATCAAGTGGCTTTAGTTCTTGAATTAACTTGATCTTATAAGGTTGTAGGCCAAGATCCTTTCGCAAAATTGGTCATAGTGTTGACTGAGAGATGCCCAATTCTTGAGAACGCCGTGGAATCGACTGTTTTGGTTCGTTTGCGACGGACTCTTGCACGGCAGCAATATTCTCGGCACTTCGACCAACTCGTAGCCTCACTGGTATGAGAACATCCAACAGCGAATATGCAGGACTCGCATTTGTTCACTAGACTATGAATTGCTTGTCTATTGAAACGATTATCACGACAAAAAATGGGAAATTTGGTAGTAAATTTTAATTATTTGTAAACGTTGTTCATATTGTAATGAAAATGTTGACTTTACTTAATATTTTGACATTCCCAGTTTGGTAATTGGTTAAAGGCTGCATTCACAGTGAACGTTCAAAGTTGTCAAGTTCATAATGGATATGGTACCAAATTACAATAATAATGAATCTGATTTTTTATATTGTAATTATGAAATAGATGCTTCCGAACTTTGCTTACACTGAGACATTGTCAATAAGTCAATATACAAACTGCCGAAGTCAATGATTTAAACATATGAAACCATCAAGAAAATAGGCAATAGAAAGTAATCTACAATATGTATTATGATTAAAACACATTAAAATATCAAAGCTAATTTTATTTGATTTTCTATATGAGATATTATTTTTTTAGACTCTTTTATGGACACACACACATACTTACGCGTACATATTGTACAAATGCATATATTGTAAGTATTGTACATAGATGTTCATGATAAAATTTATTCATAATTTAATTTAAATATCAAGTGGTTCAATTAAATTGTAGTATACTTTCAGGCACCATCAACAATAAAATGAAAAAATGTAAAAGAAAGGAAGACAGAGTTCGAAAGAGATAGGTGGGGAGGGAGAGCGAGAGCGAGAGGGAGAACAAGAAAACAACTTGATTAATAAAACCGACTACGACAATCTACAAAAAACTTGAGTTTAGTATCGTACACATACATACTTATACTAGATAAACACAATAAGAACCTCATAAGTTTAGCTTGGGTGGATGAATGTCATACACACATATACAATTTTGGACCAAATTGTTCTGCCACATCATGTATCATGTATCCGAAAAAATTGCATGGCCTTAGTCAAGCGATATGCCGACATACCCAGCAACTTCTGAAAACCCCTTCAACCTAAGCGGTCAAAAAGATGTCTCAACAATACATATTTTGAGCAAATTTCCAAAGTTGATACTTGCACTTTTTCCTAAATCCAAACCCTCATTCCCCGTTACAGAATCAAATATTGAAAAAATATTCTGCTTCCTTAAAACTAGTAATCTCTCATATTTAATATAACTATTTTTAAGAAAAGTTGTAGCGGTCCAAGTTCTATAAAATAAAAAATTGTTGATTGTGTTCACATACGAGTAAAGTCAAAAGTTTCTGGGCAATTTGAAATCCTCAAACAAAGAACGTTATGGATATCCAGTCCAAAAAACCCGACTTCATAAATTAGGTCTATGTAATAGACTTCTGTCGTAATCCTCCATAATGAACTTCCCCATAGTGAGGCGATTGACCGGTTGCAATCGTTATAGAGGAGTACGACTGTGCATGCATTCTTGGATTGACCAAAATTTTTGTTGAGTTTTATTAATTTAACTTAAATACTACATATCCTTTTGTAAAATATTGTATATATTTGAAGTTTTTCCTATTTTCAATCCTAAGTTTAAAATGCTTTCAGTAATAAAAAAAAAAAAAAAAAATCCCATGCCAAATAATCTGTATACTAATAATATCAGCTTTTGGCAATAAGAAGTATCTCAAAAAAATTCGAGATAGATAGTATCGCTGTACTACCGTAATATTTTTTGCGTAAAAACGTTTATCATGAGCCATCAGGAAAATTTAAAAAAAAAATTTGACAAATGCAAAATTAGATCCATCAATTTTGACATTTCCGGCGGATTTTCGAAAAATGTCTTTCACACAAACCTTTATCAATGAATTTTCTAAATAACATTGAAAATCATATCTAAATCCATTGGTTAGTTTAGCAGTTTTAAGCGGCCGAAATTTTTCCATACACTGTGATATATTGTACTTGGTATGCCACCCCATATTTCGTGTTAAGGCTCTAAATTTAGAATACTTTTTGAAATGTATTTATTTATTAGAACTAAGATTATAATTACAAATTATAACATACAATATTATTTAATATGAGCAATAACGGGAGAGGAAAAAGGTAAGAAGGAAAGGAGGAAATTAGAAAAGACTTGCCTTGAGCGGGAATCAAACCCGCAACTCTTGGGATATCAGCCCAGCGCACTAACCTCTGAGCCAACGTAATTTTATGTAGCATACCTTATAGAGTCTCTTAAGCATAAGAGTATATCCCTTTAAAATAATGCATTACAAACATCATGAAACAGTGTAAATGCCGCACACACACAGAAACACTCTTACTCTCTCTCTCTTTCTCTCTCTCTCTCTCTGTCATACTCTTACTCTTTCTCTCTCTCTCTGTCATACTCTTACACTTTCTCTCTCTCTCTTTCTGTTTGTCTATGTGGACGCGTACAAAAATAAACAGAAAAAACAACAAATTTGTAGTAAGTGCAAAAACCAACAATGCAATTTGAGTTAAAAGCTGTTTAATGTTACTTTTAGTACCCCAGGGAGACCTTGCCTTATCTTCACAGTTGACAATTTATGCAAGTGGATACATATTGTATACATATTGAACAAACTGAATAATGGGTAAAGGGAAAAGTAAAAACGGAAAACGGAAAACGGAAAAAGGAGACATGAAAATAACGATATCAATAAACAATTACTAATCCAATTAGTTTGAATATTCCCAGAACGACAAATGAAATTCGAATCAAATCAAAAGCATATTTTCTTTGATTGGGTGAAATTGAATTAATGTAACTAAATACTACAATATATTTTACTACTTATGTATATATATTGTATTATATAAGTATCTGTGATATTGATAATGAAGAATTTGTTTGTTTCATTATATAAAAATATTTATTAATTACACAGCACAACAAAATCAATTTCTTTTGCCATGAAATATGTTATGAGTCTTTATTAATTCAAGGTCACTGATTTCGAATCTGCCCTCAGTTTGTTTTATAAATATTAGTTCTCGTTTTTGATATACAGTTACAGATACAATACTTCCTTTGTTGTTAAGAATTGTGTATCACTAATTTTATTCAAATGAAACACCTTTATATTGTCATTCCTCAAACTATTCATATGGAAATGTAGGAAGTACAATATATAAGGGTACTAAGCAGAACTTTTAAATATAAGAAGTAAAATCTGCTTGATGTTGGTCGAGAAGGGTTTGCTTTAAAGATCCAAACAGTATTTGTGTTTTGTGATGAATATACCTTTACATAGTATCGTAAATCTAATACGGAATTAAGAAACAATATGTATATTAAGGTTCTTAACTGTAGAAAAGTTAAAAGCTGGTACTTTTGATTGGCTTGACAGATTGGATGGTTGATCAAAGATCTAAATTTGGTCGAATCCACGAATGAGTTCGTAAAGAAAACATGGAAATCATACAAATTTTCAACGGAATCATAAATGGGAAAACTATTTACAATGACATGTCAAATTTAAGAGATTTTGTGTGTAACAAGAGCAATAAATTTCATTATTTTCATTCTCATTTGAATCGATTTCCTAAAAAATCATGAAGATTATAATGAGGAGCATGGTGAAAAATTTCTACAAGTTATAAGAATAAAGGAAGAGCGATCCCAAAGAAGATGGGACAGCCGCATTATGGCAGATTAGTACTGGAATCTTTGTCGGGATCTAAAGCAAGCTCTTCATTAAGGAGAAAATTTTGTTCGGTTTTTTTCCAACTTCCATAACATTTCTTTGTTTTTTTATTCCAATTTTTTTGCTAAGAATTTGTTGATTTTTCTTTATAATACTTATACAATATTATTTTAATATGTATGTATTCGTATGTACCGAAGGTAATAGATGTATCTTAAAAACTAGAGCTGCTAGAAAAAAGAATTGAGGGTAGATTCACAAGCAACACCCTCAATTTAACAAAAAAATGAAGTCATAGTTCCATTGAATTTAATGAGAAATTCAATATTTCTTTATACAATACGAGGTGTGATCAAAAATTACTGTGAATAAACTTTCATAGCAGCAAATCTTTTTCAATTGGTACAGGGTTAAGCGATGGAAGTGTTACTAAGTTCACACCGGTATATCTGACAACGCGATATTGCCAGCTATGTCAAATTTATACTCGTATCAATGACAACTGTTTATATTGTTTGCAAGCTAACACAAGCATTTGCGTTTAAGTTTTATAGAACAAAATTTATTGGAAATGGAATTCAAACGTTATATTTGAGTGGAAGATCACAACCAGCTATTGTTAATGAGCTCAGGCATCTCAGGCAGTGAATAAAATGTTTGTGTATATCACCATAAATCGTTATAATGATACAGGCAGCATTGCTAAACGCTATGGTGGTGGGCGAAAAAAAAAGCAACATCACCTGAAATGGTTCGGAGAGTGAAGGCTCGACTTGAACGAAATCCACGTGGTAATTTGAATACCAAATGGCCAAAGAACTAAAAATATCCCAGCGAAGATGCCGATGCATATTCCAAAATGAGTTTAAGGTAAAGCCTTACAAGTTCCAAAAGGCAAATGATCTTACACCAAAGCAAAAAAAAAAAAAGTTAGACTCGAAATAGCAAAGGAGTTGTTACGCTTGCATGAATGTGGCGAATTTCCGAACATTTTGTACTCTGATGACAAGAAATTTCCCTATTGAGCAGTTCATAAACCCTCAAAATCATCGTGTTTCCTTAACTGAAAGCATTTACGCAAATTTGAGCCTACGAATGGCTTCCCGAGTAACTTTCCGTGTCAAGTAATGGTATGGGCACCTGTGACCGCCAATGGACGCTGTCCAATCGTTTTCATCGAGACTGGTGTCAAAGTCAATGCGACTTATTATCGGGAAAATGTTTTGGAAGCTGCTTTAAAGCAGTGGGCACGCAAGCATTTCGGTCGTACATCTGCCTTACTCACTCTATTTCACACCATGCGAATACTCTTCCCAAAAAAAAAAAAAAAAAAAAAAAACTGCGAAAAATTAAGTTTTCAAGCTATTCCTGCCATTGAGATGACCACGACAGATCAGCTGAAAACCCTTCCAAAGAAAAAACTTCCCGAAATGCTTTCAGTCATGAATTCAACGTTGGGATAAGTGGATTGTTGTTAGCCCAGGACAAGACTTTGCAGGCGAATTCAAGTTTTATTGTAAGATTTTAATGAAATAATTCACAGCATTTTTTGATCACACCTCGCATGTATGTAGTAAGTACTATTGTATATCTAAGATATTGATGACTGCATAGTCTTTTGACTTCATAAAGCTTTTGTTTTGTTTTAGTTAATACAGAATTGAGGAACAAAGAATATTGTGATGACAATTTAATTGAAGTTGAATGGATTTAAGTCTAATGAAATGGGATATCTATATAGCAAGCGTAGGAACACTGTTGCTTATACAAAGACTCACTTGACACAAAGGAAAGACTCTCATAGATACATAAACACACATTGGCATATATACGTTTTAGTAAAATGTTCTCATCTCTCATTCGGGGTCCTATTCCTATTCCTATTCTCTTTCTCTATAACTCTATATCTATACATATATATCTGTATACAGCGAAAGAGAGAAAACACACACACACACACACACACACACACACTTCAGCTTATCTCTTATCTCTTTTAATTCTTATGCTATTTGTTTTTATTTTTGATTTATGATTTTTTTCTCTTTTTGATTCTTACCTTTGCGCTCATTTTTTGTTAGTGCGCCAACAAAGTATGCTATAAAATTTTAGTTTTCTTTGAGTACAAATTTCTTGTTGATGCTTCCGTTGATTTCCTTTTGATTTTGATGTTTCCTTTACCATTCAATTCATTAATACTATTGTATTATTAAATTTTTGATTGATTATCAAAAACAAAAAAAAAAAAAAATTAAATAATATGGTTTTAAGTTTTCGTAGTTTGTGCTGCCAAAAATTATGCTATAATTTTCAACAAAATTATAAAATTTTGTGTTTTTTGTTTTTAAGAAATTCAATATTATTTAATATATAGTTTTTATTGGCAATTTTTCACAAATAAAATACTCGTGGCTCAGCTTTGGTTCTTTAGTTCTTTTCCGTTCAATTCGGTACGATTTGATGTCTAACTCTGTTGGTTTTGCTATGTTGCTTCTTGCTGTTTGAATTCGCTGTTGGCGACTAATGAAATTTCACCACCATTGCCGCCGTTCCAAAAACCGAAACAGCCAGACCCCACGACAAATGCAAAGCAAATGAAACTACACCATCAACTAAACCAAACCAAACCAAACCATAGCAAGCAAAATCAAGTCAAGCCAAGCCAAGCCAAATCAAACCAAACTAAGACTAAGATAACCATAGTGAAAGAATGACAATGAACAAACTTACAAACGTCGAATGTCGAATGTCGAACGAACTAACAACGAACGCATTATGGCAAAATTTCGTTATCGGTCCACAACACTCAATAAAACCACAACCACACACCACACCCACCCCCCCGGAAAGAACCCGCATGCTCTTTAACCAATGTCATTGAATGCCTCTGGCTACAACAATAAAGTCAACAACAACAGCAACAACAACAATAACATTACAAGAAGTCAACAATAAAATCAACTGGAACATAACAAAAAACAATAGGTTCCCTTATTGTGTGTAGTGTGTACAAAAATACCCTTGCCCCATATTTAGGTAGCTAGTGCGCAGTTGCAGTTAATATATAACGTTGCCAGATTAATGAAAAATATGCCATCCTTTACCAATGAATGACAGATGGCGCTTTAACTAACAAACAAATTCCATTGGTTTTTCATGTTATACACAAAAAATAAATACTTAATTCGTATGTAGTATTTCATTTATGGGAAATTGGTATCATATACCTACACCATTAACTTCTATTCTATAAGAATAATAATAATAATTTATTTATTATACATTTAATTCTAATTTATTGATAAAAAAAGATCTGGTAGCACTAATGGAAGCGATAAGCGCTTAGCATCGAAAATCCAAATCTCCAGCGAAAATATGCAAAAGTAATTTAAATTATGGGTTTCTAATAATATGTATTTCAATTGAAATTATTTCAGAAACAAAAATGTTAGACACCTCACCCCAGCAGAACTTCGCGTATGCTGAACGCAGCCCCTAGAAAACGTATTTGCCTAAGCTCTGTGATAGAGCATTCAGAAATATAAGTATAGACCCATATAATTTATATACTTTTGCCATTAATGCGGAACAATGTTCAGGTCGGAAGACTAATTCTACAGCGTTGTTCTTTTTTTTTTTTTCAAAAAGTTGTTCAAATTGCGGAACAAATGCAAATCCATGGGGGCTAAATCCTGTGAGTATGGGGGATGTTAAAGAAGTTCCAACTCCAATTCTTGTATTTTTCTACGTTCATTTGTACAGTTTGAAGTCTGGGTACATCGTGCAGTAAGTTAGAAGTGGATCTGTTGACCAATCTATGCTACTTTTGCTTAATTTTTTGTATCACCTGTGCCAGTTGGTTGCAGTATATGTACTTCAGCTATGATCGTTGAGCCAGGTTTCATGAAGTCATAATGGATCTCCCCTGCAAGAGACCACCAAACTGTTCTGTACATGAGTAAAAGACTTTGGGATTTGTTTTGGTATGTCATCCTCATCCTAACACTGTCCTTTTTTTACAAAACAATTTTTTATATTGTACAAAAACCTCAATTTTTTTAAAAATGATAAATGGGCAGATTTAAGAGCAAAAAAAAAAGAGACAACAATTCAAAAGTTTTATTCAGGTAAAAGTTGCCATAAATCATGACTCCAAAATTCATATTACACGAGCCAATAGAATAAGAACTTAAGCGTCTTAAACCAATAATGGTATCAAATTTGTCAATGTGTTAGACCGAGGTTGTGTTAAATGAGGCCTAGGTGTACTTTAATAATTTTTCTATTATATATCCTGAGACAAATTATGATTTAAGTTATTGTATTTATTTATCCTTCCGAATATAAGAATTCAATGGCATCATACCTGATTTTCGTTTTTTTCCATTTTCATACTTTAGTGGTAGGAACTCTAACTAAAATTGTTGTCTGTTACCAATGACTGTTTAAAAACAACTGAATACAACTGAATTTAACATGGGTGGAAATTTCAAGGGAATTTTTGTATTTTAACAAAATTGAATGTTTTTTACGCCAGTTACGTCAGTTGAACTATTGCGTTTTTGTCCCATTTACGTTCTATTTAAGTCACCATTAAAGTTTAACCTATGATAGACTATATTTCACTGTTAATGATGTCTGTTCAATAAATAATTTTACTTAAATGCGAGATTTTAATTTGTATATTTCTCTGAAACATTTTCTTAGTCATTAGTTTCTAATACGTGTATATTTTTATTCATTTTAAAATATTTTATCTGTAAGTGTAAATATTGTATTTAAATACATTTGGGGAGGTAACTTCTTCCAACTTTAAAAGCACAACCATTGTTTATTAAAAAAAATATTATAATTTATGACTTATTTACTAAGTGTGCATAAAGTGAAGTGTGAAAATTTCTTGACTTTAATGTTCAATTTGAAAAGTATGAAAAGTAAAAGTATCTATTGTTTTGTATATTACAATATGTACCATAAATTTTATTTATTTGGATTTAAACAATTTTGTTTATTTACAATTTATGTGCGACAGTGTACTGTAGTTGTTTATGTACACCTTAGTGGGCAGCGTCATATTAAACTTTTAACATCCCTGGGCCTAACGCAATACATCACTAATAATGATGAGCAGAGAAATAAAGTGACTTACAGATATCATCGAAAAAGTCGTCAAAAGTTCCAAATTGCAACAGTCGAAAAACTCTCCCAAGGCAAAACAACTAGAAAACTTTCATTAAAAATCAAAACAACAAAGTGTATATGATTTTCTTAATCTCATTCATTTGTTTTTGGACCGTTTTTAGGGTTCCGTACGGAACCCTATTACTAAGCTTCGCTGTCCATGTGTACATCCTTGGGATCTTTCTCACGAATGGTAATAGGTAGAAAACTGAAGTATTCAGAAAATGTGTAGTTCTATTGAGGCGACAGCAAGTAATAGTTAAAATAAAATAAACTTACAATATAATTGGAAGGGATCCCCATAAGAGGAACGTGTGCTTCATATGCACTGCACACAGCCGTCCGTCCGTCCGTCCTCGTGTCATATCTCATAAAAAGCAATAGCTAGAGAATTGAAATTTTCAAAGAATGTGTAGGTTTATCCGGGCATCAGCAACAAATACTAAAACTAAAATATTTTGAAAAACTTAAAGGGGTCCCCATACAAGAAACTTTTTAGTTTGTATGGCAGCTATACGATCCAGTAATTCCACGATCTTGAAATTTGGATGGTTGGTGGCTATACAATAGAGATTTATTTTGTCGTAATTTCAGTTTGATCGGACTTCTAGGGAGGGTACCTCCCATACAAACCCACCAATAAAATTCAGGTTCTTATTCAAAAACTTTTTTGTTTTTTTTGGATTATTGAACTAAAATTTAGGCACTATAAGTTTCTGTTAAAGGCGCGGTATATTTTTTGGAATCAGTCAAATCAAACCCCAATATGGTACGGAAACCTCCGTGTACGAGTCTGACTCGCACTTGGCCCATTTTAATATTTTGCAAACAGAAATGAAGGTAGGAAATGTTGACATTGACACAAAACTGTGGCGCGGTGTCCAGTGCCTCTCATATGTTAACTGCCATTTTACAGAGGATATAGCCAATATTGCTACTCAAATGTTTTTCTTTTTTAGCTCTTGTAAGATGGATGCACAGAAGCCTTCGTGAGCGATTTTTGCCATCATACATAATAATTAGAACATGAATTTGAAGCTGGGTTTGTATGGGAGCTATGCGATACAGTGATTATAGCATCTAAAAATTTACATGGAGGTGTCCCTTCTAGTGATCCGATTAGATTGGTTCCGACAAATGTATAGCATCTGGTAATTTCATCTCATTCATGTCGATTTTATTAAGAATATTTTTACTCTATATGTTCTCTGATGTCTCTTGGGTGTTACAAAACTTTATGACAAACTTATAATACTATTCGGTGCGTAGAAAATCCATGAAGACTATATACTTACACCCAATGTAGTATTGTCTTGTATCTGGTGATATCACTAAATGCTTTATAATGTATGTAGGTATAATATATCAAATTAGATTCGTTAGATTCTTTCATATTGAATTTACTTGTATGCACTTAACTGTAACTTAACAATACAACAATTTTTGAATGAAACCAATAAAATTATCCATTAAATTAACTTGAAGTGATTATACAATAGAAAAGTGTCAAGTTTGTTTTGACCATTTTAAAATTTCCTAATTATTATTGTATTGAGTAGTAAATTATACAAGTGACATAGTTCACATCAAATTGAAACAAATAAAATGTTTATAATGAAAAATCTACCTAAGTAATAAAAAGTATCTACATATAATTATTTGTTCTGTACGATGCATTATGAGTAGGTAAATGCAAATAACTAATGACAGATTGATTAGCATTTGAATGAAACAGACTGACTGTCTGAATGGCTAACTGATTAACTGATGAAGTAACTAAGCGACTACTGCTGACTAAGCGCCTGAGTTAGTGAATGATTGAGTTATTGATAAAGTGTGCAAAGCTAAAACTACACTCAGTTAAACTCAACTCAACTCAACTTGGCATGAATCTCTCTGATGATGAAGTTACTAACAGTTCGCATGCTGTTATACTAATTACAAAAGGTATCAAATTATCGTGTTCTAAACCGGAAAATAACAAAAACAATACAATACAATAAGACGAAATTGTACGAAATTTCAAAAGTGTTTACAGAAATTTGCGTGTTCTGTATCTCGAACAAGCGAACGAACGAAAACAAGTCAAAACTGAGAAATGAGTGAGTAATAACAAAAACAAAAACAAACAAAAATAAAACAGCGACAATAATTTCGGCACCCAAAGCCTTGAAAAATTTTGTAATCATAAAGAAAAAATGAAAAAGATTTCTTTAAGTGAAGTTCTTCCAATAGCGACACTGTAAACTCTTAACAGAAAAACAAAACAATAACTTCAGATTACTACGAAGTATTAAAAATTTTTTAAGTTTTGTGGACGTTACTTCTTCCAGTCTGGAAATCTGTGAAGTCTTATCATACCAATTTCAGCTCGTTAGCTCAAAAATTGAGGAAGTACCATGTTACGGATGGATGGGCGCTTATGGCTAAATTGGTTTCCTTTGTCATTCTAAACATTTCCACCTTAAATTTTTTGGGGTATCCGATGGGTAGACATGGACATGGATTTTCATTACTTAGTCGTGTCATCTTGTCAAGCTGATAATTTCCATATTAAGGTTATTGGGTTTCCGATAGACAAGTGTTCAATTAGTTAATTACTTTCAAATTAACGTTACAAACATTATCATAAAGCTAAAGTAATGCAATATGTTTACAGTAGTGTGAAAAAGGTATAACAAACCATAAACATTTAGAAAGAGTAGTCGGTATATACATACAACAACAACCACAACAACAATGATAATGATGTTGAATGATGATGTTGACGAAGATGGTGGTGACGAGTGGGCGATGGTAGCCGTGAAATGTGGCAACAAGTTTAAAATCATCAGCTCAAGCCCACCAGCGAATTAGTTGAGTAAAATCAGTAGCATTGTCAACATGCAAAAGTATCTAACGTTCGGTGTTTTATTTCTAAGTTGTGTCCCATTTAAGACAGGTGAGTGAGTAGTGCATCGTGAAGAAAGCGGCACAAAGATGATGTATACATTTTGGATTAACACAATACAACAACACTCACAATGGATATTATTGGATATGACTTATACATAACTTTCCATGTTTCCATCTTATTTACTTACTTACAATAGTTCATGGCCAAGGTAGCGCTGCATGGGGCGGTGGACATGCTGTCGCCAGCGCTGGCCCAGGCTCTACAGATCAACAGTATAGCTATGGTTATGCAGGCATGGATGGTCGCGGACCTTATGGCGGTGCCGGTGGTAATGGTGCCTATTATGTGAGTGGCAACGATGATCGTGGCCAAGTGTATTCATATGGCGGCAACGGTCAACCGGGCTATGTGAATAATCGTGTCTATCCAGATGGTTATGGTGGTTATCACTCAGGTGCAACAAGAACAACAGCAGCAATGACTTCACTAGCTTTGGTTATTTCTACATTTGGATTATTACTGGCGTTCCTTAAATTTGGATCTGTTTAGATGATGGTGATGATGATGATGATGATGATAACGATGGATAGGCGATAGAGTGTGCTTTAATACAAGTGTGTGTGTGCGTGTTTTCTTTTTATTTAACTAAGATTTTTTTTTTTTTTTTTATACATAAATTGTGACTTCAAAAAAGACAAAGCATCAAAACAAAAGTGCAAATAAAAATAAATAAAATTTATTAATTAATATAAATTTTTGATAATTCAAATTATTCTAATAAATACTTGTCTAAACTATTCCTCTATCTTTGTAATTCCAAACAGTAAAGACAACAAGATTTTTATTGATTTAAATACAAATCGTTCATTAACTTTAACTTTAACATATAATTTTTTTGTTAATGCATTTCCAAAAGTTTAAGACTATTCTTCTAACCCATCTTCTTCAGATACTCGTAGAACTTATCATAATTGATATGAATGAACACTTTGCTAAGTGATTTTTGTTGTGGCATAAAAAATTTAAAGACAATTTTTCAAAAATCGAATTGAGTAATAGAATTCAATTATTGAATCATCATCAAGTTTTTTTAGTTACAGTTTCTTAAAATATTGGGAGTACAAATTAATTCGGTCCGTTTTTTTGTGTTCAAAAGTATTTTTTATTGAAAAAATGTACAAAATACATCATTCAAAGTATTGTCCGCCGAAAGCGACTACTTTTTTCCATCTCTCTGGTAATTTTCGAATACCATCTCTAAAAAATGAGTCCTTTCTTGCCTTGATCGAATCATTGAGCCATTTTTCGATTTCTTCAAAAGACCCGAATCGGTGACCCCCCAAATCGTTTTGCATCCGTCGAAAAAGCCAGTAATCGGAAGGAGCATGGTCTGGAGAATACGGCTGGTGGGGTAAAACCTCCCATTTCGGCGTTTCCACGTAATTTTTGACCGTTACAGCTAAGTGGGGCCGAGCGTTGTCATGTTGCAAAATCACCTTGTCATGCCTTTCGGCCGTTTCTGTCCGTTTTTCACGCAATGCACGGCTCAAACGCATTAGTTGTAGTCGATAACGTTCCGCATTAATGGTTTCGTTTGGTTTTAGTAGTTCATAATATACCACACCCGTCTGGTCCCACCATATGCAGAGCATGACCTTTGAACCGTGGATGTTTTGCTTTGGCATCGATGTAGACGATAATGGAATGGGTTCACCAGGCTTGGTATAGTATTTTTTCTTCTTGGGGTTATCGTAGTATATCCATTTTTCATCTCCAGTTACGACTCGGTGCAAAAATCCCTTCCTTTGATGTCTTTCAAGAAGCAGTTCCGAAGCGAAAAATCGTCTTTCGACATCTCTCGGCTTCAACTCGTACGGCACCCAATATCCTTGCTTTTGAATAAATCCTAATTGTTTTCACCGAACGGAAATTGCTTGCTGAGTCACTCCCAACGATTCTGCGAGTTCAGTTTGTGTTTGCCACGGATCTTGATCCAGTAAAGCCTCCAATTCCTCATATTCAAACTGTTTGGGTTGGCCAGAACGCTCTTTGTCTTCGACACTAAAATCACCACTTTTGAAGCATCGAAACCATTCTCTGCATGACTTATCGGTCGGAGCAGATTCACCATAAACTTCCTCAAGCATTCGATGGGCTTCAGCTGCACTTTTCTTCCCATTAAAAAAGAAAATCAAAATTTCCCGCAAATACTGTTTATTTAACACAAATCCGGACATTTTCGAAAAGGCAAAAAACAGTGTTATTGTCAGAAACAGACGGTGTTGCACACTAATTATTGTTGGCAGATGTCAAACCTTTCCAATGGAATAGGTAATGGTTTCCAAAATCGGCCACAACTTGCAGGTGGAGCCATCTTTTGAAAATAGACCGAACTAATTTGTACTCCTAATACATAATATTTTTTTTTGTTTTTTGTTTTAATTGAAACTTCTTGAGCGAAGTGGAGTAAATCCAAAAAATATGAAAATGCAATGTGACGAAAATCAAAATTTGATGATGTTATTATTATATTGGAGCTATTTAGGCAAATACAATATGGAAGTGAAACTTCTAAAGTAAGTAGATGGTCAAGCAATAATATAGAATATTGTAGTGTTATATTGTTTCAATACAAAAGAGTTATTTTATTTTTCGGTCATTCGGCCACTTGTTCGTACGTTCTTTCGTAAAATAAACACAATCAGTAAAGCATTTTTTATCTCTCTCTTTCTCATGCATGAGCAAAGCACAATGTCTTGTGCGTCTCCCCACTACTTGTCTGAAACATCATCTCATTTTGATTTTCGTCACATTTCATTTTGTAATTTTAGGATTTACCTCCCTTCGCTAAAGAAGTTTCACTTCCATATTGTGCTTATGGGGGTAAGGCACACTACTTAAATATATATATTTTTTTTTAAATTTTACATAAATAAATTATCAGTATAATTTTAACAAATCTCTCGTTGGAAATTTCACTTTCTACAAAAGGATATCACTTGCAGCAGCCGGTTATTTTCATTTTCATTCAGCGCACGCACTTTGATTCTTGGCGGCATCATTCTTTGGTACATTTTTATCGAAATATCATCATATATCACATTTACGTGTACAAATGTCAATCTTAGCTAATGTTTCCTTAAAAAGTAAACCATTCTATTCATCATATATTCCATAAGTCCGCCTTGTTGCCAGAAAGCGAAATCACAATGTTTGTTGAGGCTTTCTTATGCAGTTCCTGGACCCAGGTTTTTGTACGCTGAAAACTATATTGCTTCTCAATATAAAACTTAGGCAACGATAGCTGCTTGCTTGTCCAGATGTACCCTAATTTCATATTTCACCACTGTATGAGCCATGCATATTGTTTGTGCTAAGAACGCCGTGCCTATTGTACTCTGCTGGAATACCTCTTCGACAAGCATAGCACCAACGATGATTTACCAATGACTGATTCACCAGTTGGTGCGACCAACTTGAATTGGCAACTTTTATTTGTGATGCCGTTGTCATGTTGAGAAATAAATATAAACACAGATTTGGAGACTTTGATGGCTGCGGTGCTACGCTTATTGCTGCTGCTTTCATAACTTCAGAAATTAAAAGCGGTGATGCTAATAGGACGGCGGCTGGAATGGTTTTTTGTTTTCTAATCTCTAAGTTTTTCTAACAATAAAATTTAGGAACGGTAATATGGAGAATAATAGTAGTTCCGAGTTATTGAATTGAAATTTTGTTGGTCGCTACAACTTTTGAGTGAGTTTTTCTTGTGCCCCGAAATCGTTTTTTTTTTTTTTTTTGTTTGATATTAATGAAAAACACAATAATTTTCGCAATTTCTTTTATGAGTCTTGTACGGGTTTACCATATTAATGATGTCGAACAATGTGTGCTTGAACAGATACAAGAATAATGGATTCTATGTAATGATAGTCAGTTTTATTTAATTGGAAGTATTATTGAATTGTTAATTATTCAAAGTTGTCGACGCACTAGCTACAATATTCTTAGATATATGTTTTGAAAAACGGGCATTCCTCACAAAAACGAACTATTGAAGTTGAAGGTTATGGAAGAAAAATTGTGTAATCATATATGAAGTACTAATTGATAATGTTGTTTACTTGCAATTCTTTGAAAGGCAATAGGTTAAGGTGTCCAATAAAATGAGCTTAGTAACGTGCAATAGTTTTTGTGTCACGAGGGACGCATTGGAAGAAGATGTGGTGATTTGGGCCACAACTAATATACTCGTATTACCATAGCCAAAAAACGAACAACAAACGAACAAAAAACTAGAAACAACGTTATCTGCGACTATGCCGAAGTAGTCTTCAAATGGGTGGTTTGTATGGGAGGTACCCTACCTAGTGGTCCGATTCGACTGATTCCAACAAACTTCCTACGCCTGTCTTGGAAATGGACATTATCCAAGTTTTAGTTAGATAGGACAAAAAACAAAAAAGTTTTTCCAATAAGGACATGAATTCAAATGGGTAGTTTGTATGGGATGTACCCCCTAGTAGTCCGATTCGGCTGGTTCTGACAAATGTACTGCGTATAGTAAAAAGAAAGGTTCGTGCAAAATTTCAGCTGTCTAGCTCAAACATTGAGGGACTAGTTTTGCATACATACCGACGGACAGACGGACATGGCTTAATTAATTTGTTTAATCGAGCTGATCAAGAATGTGTATATCTTATGTGGTTGTTTTGCTTTGTCTCCTCCTGCCTGTTACTATACTATGGTAGATACCTGGGTATGTATTTAGATAGGCGGTTAACATTTAAATCGCATATCTCAAATATAACGAATTCGCTCGGACAGAGAATAAGAAAATTGCTTTCACTCCTAAATAGTAGGAATAAATTGTCATTAAGAAATAAGGTACATATCTACAAAGCAATAATTGCTCCTGCTTGGCGTTACGGTTTACAGGTGTACGGCAAAGCGGCTAAATCAAATATCTGCAAGGTCAGAGTACTGCAGGCCAAGACATTGCGCATGATTTCTGGAGCCCCATGGCTTATGCGCACTGCAGACCTCGAGAACGATTTGAAAATATTCAAAATCAGCGATGTCAGGCCAAGAACTACATTGATCAGTTGGTCAATCATCCAAACGTACTAGCCAGGCGCCTATTAAAGATAATATAAAAATCACAAAAGATGTTCTAATAAGAATATGAATTTGAATCTGGCTTTGTATGGGAGCTATACGATCCAACAATCTTAGGTTCTTGAAACTTACATGGTTGATAAATATATATATAAAATGGAAACTTATGGTGTCCAAATAAGTTAAATAGTCAAAAAAAAAAATTTTTTTCCTAGTAAGAAACTGACTTTCAATGGGGTGTTTGTATAGGAGGTACCCCTCCTAGTAGTCCGACACTGACCTCGTTGAGTTGTTTAAGAATATATGTTCAATACATTTCTTATGGGGATTTCGATGTCTCCTTCCGTCTGTTAGAAACTTCACGACAAAAATAGTATGAAGAGAACAAAAATAGAATTTACTACGGAACGAAAGAGATTTCAGTTCTGGACATGCTTTGAGCCGTAATTGATACCAACTTTCCTTGGACGACCTTTTGGACAGCCTGGGTATAGTGTTTGAACCTCAGCTATGATGAATCATAAATTTATTAATAGATTGACATTTCAAATATGCAAATCTATTTATTATTATTATTATTTTTTCTTTACCATCTCTATGGAATCTATATTATAGATACATATGTAAAAAGTACATATTCACAAGTCAAGAAGCATCAGTACATATTACCATCATATACATTCATATGTCTGTACATGATATGTAAATGAAGTACCGATGTTTTACGTGCTCACCTGTCTGTAAAAAGACTCAAGAACACGGTGCCAAGCACACGGATTGAGAAAACGTCAATCAACGTCCCCTTGGATATATATCTGCAGGTACCAAATTAGAGTCATATTCATTTTGGTAAATATGACTCCCTCCTTGGTGGCCCATCTTAAACCTCTGCTGCTCTCTGGGTCACAGCACCCGGTAGTATAACGCTACTCCACGTCGAGTTATACTCTACCCGCATTTGGGTATTAAACCATAGCCACCACGATACTCCCACAAGGGGGCCGTACCCGCTGGCCAGGACGGAACAAGTTCCGTGGGCTCCTGACCACCCGTGGTACCAGAAATTAGCCTCTGGTCAGACTTCGTACCCGAGGTACTACCAATTCGAACTCCAAAAAGTCCATGGGTTGGTGGCACAAGTTGTTTTCATTCATGTAGTAGCCAAGAAATCCAATTTATAAAGGATTACCAGGATCACAAATTATAAATAAAAATAATGTTCCCTCCAGGAATATGAGTTCTATACATCAAAACTATAAAACTCAGAAGAATTTCCCAGAGGGGGATCTTATGTAAAGCAGCATTTCGAGAAAAACGCGTTTAAAGTTTTCAATTTACTCACAAATTGGCTAATTAAAGAAAATATTTTCTCTTCTCTCGCGGCGAGTATATAAGTTATTAACATGAAATTACTACAAAATTTAAATCATCATATAATGAATATTTCGACATCATTAACTCAAAAATCGTATTTTTTGAGTTGTAACGGTTTAGTTAAACATGTGCGATATATGTAAAATTTTAAGATGTAAGAAATCTCATATGTTGATAAATTGAATCAATTATGCCAATTGATATCTTACAACCCAACCAAATTATTATTGTTGAAAAGTTTGTAAGTATTTAATTACAATTAACATATTGTATGTCAGATTCAAGGTTATATATATTACAATATATGTTTTGTACATATGATTCATAGATTGTTATTGGGTGTATGCATATGATTCCGCCCTTTTTTGTGAAAACAAAACAAATTTGCTTGTTTAGAAAAAGGAAAATTTATTTATTCAAAGTATGCCCCATCTGCAGCTACAACCTTTGCCCATCTTTCAGGCAATTTACGGATTCCTTGCATAAAGAAGTCCTGGTCTTTTGAGGCAATCCAATTATGAAGCCAAATTTTGATATCTTCATAAGAAGTGAATCGCTCTCCCGTAAGATCAGACTGCATCCTTCGAAATAAATGAAAATCTGAAGGGGCTATATCTGGTGAATATGGCGGGTGGGGTAGCACTTCCCAGTCTTGTCCATTTAAATATGTTTTCACAACATTTGCCGTATGCGGTCTGGCGTTGTCATGTTGAAGAATTAATTTGTCATGCCTATTCACCCATTCCGGTCGTTTTTCTTCTATAGCTACCTTCAACCGCATTAGTTGTCGTCTGTAAACATCGCCAGTGATAGTATCAGACGGTTTCAGCAACTCATAGTGCACAACACCTTTCTGATCCCACCAAATACAGAGCATAACCTTGGTACAATGAATATTTTTCTTTGGCTGTGATGGGCCGGCCTCACCTGGCTTCAGCCAAGATTTTTTGCGTTTAGGATTCTCGTAATATATCCATTTTTCATCTCCCGTGATTATCCGATGCAAAAAACCTTTTCTTTTTTGTCTTTGAAGCAGCATTTCACAAATGGTTTTGCGACGTTCGATGTCTCGGTCTTTCAATTCATGTGGCACCCAGTTATTGACTTTTTGAACCATTCCCATTGCTTGCAAACGTCTTGAAATAGTTGATTGATCAACATTTAATGTTGTTGCCAATTCTGATTGTGTTTGACAACAATCTTCGGTCAATAAATCTTCCAATTCAGCATCTTCAAATTTTTTGGGTGGTTTTCCATGTTCTCTGTCCTCAATGTCAAAATCATCATTTTTAAATCGTCGAAACCATTCTTTGCAAGTTGTATTCGATGGAGCATGCTCACCGTAAACATCAGCAAGCAAACGATAAGTTTCCGCTGCACTTTTCTTTGCAACAAAATAGTGCAATAAAACCTCCCGCAAATGATGTTTACTTGGGATAAAACTCGACATTTTCAATGAATTAGAAATATTTGTTGTTTATGCTTCCACCGAATGTTATACACTGTGTTTAACAGCTGATAGAAGGCACTATCGAATGCAAGTATTAGTATTTTAGTGTGCAAGTGTAAGCGGCGATACTAGCGAAACTATCGGAAAGGGCGGAATCATATGCATACACCCAATATTATGTTACATACAATAAATACATAAATTTCTACATATGTTCACATAGAAATCATTTCTCTTGTATACAATTCCTACAATTCATACTAGTGTTAATCACTTCGTTTATACGAGGGTGAATAAGGAAGTCCCAACATTACATCATTTTTTATATTTCTCAATGTAAGTTACACTTAATCCAATGTAAGTACAATATATCCAATAAATACTAAGGGGGCCTAGTAATTACCACTGCAAGACATTTCTTAGTTATGGGTCTTCATAGTAATTAATCCATTAATGTAATATAAAATTCAGTTAGTGATAGTTTTTTTCAATATATGGTAAACTACATAATATGACCAATAACCGATTCGATATGCCTATGAGCACTTTAATCATGTACATTTTTAAATTCCAATGAACTACTCGTATTCATGGACTGAAATGAATGTTATAATTATATTATACAGATATGTTAAATAACTTATTGATTTACCCTCGCTTACTGTCATTAAATGTTTGGCATATGCAAAAATTTTTAAGCGTCTTTTACTAAATTAATCTATAATAAGTACTTAAGATTTCACGCAGGTTAATGATATTAATGTATTTAATATTGTTGATGTCGGAGATCCAATCAACTTCAAATGAAATCAAAAGTTTTTTGAAACAACATACAATTTTATGTTGAACATTGAAACACTTGGTTTTAATGACAACAACAATAAAATATAATCATGACGATGACTATGACGATCACGAAATACGCGACTAAGACCACTACTGCCAAACAGACTACTGACAAATTGACATTGACTCATGTAATTAAGTTAATCGTTTTGGAAATTGAAATTGTCTTGCGATATTTTGTTTTTCTATTCAGAATCAAAAAAAAAAAAAAAAAAATTCCCATGTTAAATCAAATTATTCATATTTATTTTTTTTTTTTAAGAAAGTTAAATTCGCTGTTGTTTGAAAATTTTAATTTTGTTCTACGCCTTAATTATATAATTAATCATTGTCAGAGGAAAATTGTATTGTATTGTAGCTTAAATAAATAACAACAAGCAAAATGAAAACTACAAAATACATATTCATAGTATGATACAATAATAAAGAGATAGAGAATATACTATTCTGTATGAAATATAAACTATCAATTGTATGAAATCCAACAAAGTATCAACAATTGGAACCTTTTAGAACCAAGAAACTGTTCTAGACCTACAATTTTTTGATAGAAATTGACTTAAGGAATTTAATCGATTATTATTATTAATTAATTTAAACTGGAACATGTCTGTATTAAATTTCCACTCAATATCTCATTAACTGTCGCTCAATAATTTATCCATTTTTATTTGTATAAAATATGGGTTCCATGCCTTACAAATATCACGATAAATACTTTTATTTTGCATATTGATTAATTTATTAATGGCTTAAATTACTCATAACTTTAGGATAATTTATGCATCTTTATAATTTTTATATTTCGTGAATAGAGAACATAAACAACTAATTTTCATCAGAAATGGTTTTTTTTTTTTATATCTAAATTAATCTCCATGAAGAACAATGCACTTAAGGAATTGCTTGAATTAATTTTCGAAAGACTTTTAACACTCTTCCAAATTATGTATGCAAGTTAACAGTTGGGAAACGCTGGAAAGGCACAATTGAAGATTTTTAACAGAAACAACTTTGACCTTGGATATATATATGTAAAATGGAAAATCTATGTAACGAAGCCAGAAGTAATATCAAAAGAGCCATAAGGAATAGATGGAATAAAACTTGTTCGATTTTATTTTATTTTTTTATTTATTAGAACTAAGAATATAATTACAAATTTAACTTAGTATTTAATATGAGCAATAGCGACAGAGGCCTTGAGCTCAGGGGATAGTTAAGAAGGAAAGGAGGAAATTAGAAAAGTGCAGGACCAGACTTGCCTGGAGCGGGAATCGAACCCGCGACTCTTGGCATGTCATCCTAGCGCACTAACCTCTAATGTTCGATTGATTTGCTAAGTTCCTTTAGGTTATAAATTATGATAATACAAAATTTTAGTCTGAAATTGACATTCATGAAAGCACATTGTTCTGTGTTAAAGAAGACTCAAAGAAAACAATTATGGAGATCATAAAAAAACGGTCAACTGCGAGTCAGACTCACACACGGAGGGTTCCGTACCAAATGGAGGTTTGTATGGGAGGTTCCCTCCCTAGTTTTTCGATTTGACTGATTCCAATAAAAACTTATAGTGATATGATAAAAACTTATAGTTAAGCACTATTTTAGTTCAATAGTGCAAGAAACAAAAAAGTTTTTTCTAATAAGGACCTGAATTTTATTGGTGGGTTTGTATGGTAGGTAAACCCCCTTAGTGGACCGATCAAAATGAAATTTGAACACTATAAGTTTTTAATCCATTTCAACAAACCATGTACATTTCAAGATCGTATGCTTACTGAATCGTATATCTACCATACAAACCCATATGTTTCTTGTATAGGGACCACTTTAAATTTTTATTGATATGTTAATTTTAGTATTTTTTGCTGTAGCGCTAATAGAACTTCATATTCTGTGAATATTTCAACTTTCTACCTACAATATTACAATTCATGAGAGAGAGCCCGAGGATTGACGGACGTATAGCGTAATAGACTTTTCTTTGGTACCCTTCGAGTCCGGAACTCTAAAAAAGATATGGTGCTGTGGTGCAAATTAAATAGTTGCTTTATAAGTATGTTTATGTTATCTTGTATCACCAAAGCATGCGTTTTGAACGGATCAAACGCTTATTCAGCATTAAAAATTGTTGAACTCGCAATATGGTTTTGATATACGGGAACATAAAGAAATCATTTGGCAACGTATTCGATGTGATGCGCTCTCGAAAACCCTTTTATGTGCGTCAACGTGAAGGAACTAGCTCTGGCATGGTGACAGATAGATATGTAAATATAAGAAATAATCGAATGCAAAAGCTTATGAATCAATTTCATTTTAATGCCGAGATACAGTTTTCAAGTGACTGCAAACAAAAACAAATAGCGTTCGTTGTGAGTATTTTTAAGCCAAGATATGTCAAAATATTCGAATTAGATATTAGATGTGTTCTGGCAAGACTAAGATTACGCATTCCCCAAAAGTAACCCTCATATTATACAAGTAAATGTAATTACTCATTCAACAAAAGATACTCGTATGATGTTTAAGTGTAATAATTTTTCAAATTGAACAACTAATTAAACTAAAACTGAATTCATTGATAATCTGTGTTTGTTACTAACTGCAGTCGAACTTCTCTATAACGAAGTCATTGGAAACGGTAAATCAGTTATCGAGTCATCTGAATGAATCATTGAGCTGAAAACAGTGTCAATACTTTGGTAAATATTGGTAAAGTTAATAGAATCACATGCAGAAATATCAATGAAAATTCCCTTTATAGACACAACCTAAGTTTACAGAAATAGTGCGATTGATTGTCTAAAGTACAAAAGAGAAAATTATTTTTATTATATGAATTTCAGACTAAAGACACCAAATGGGGAGAATTTTTTTTAATTCTCCAGTTTCACTGTAAATATTATATTTAGTCTCACTTCATAATGATTTAAAGAGAACAAGAAAAAAGTAATAATTATTAAACAGGCAATAAGAAACTTGCTTGTTTTCAAGACGAATAATAATAATAATAATAGTAAGAATAATAATAATAATAATAAATAAAGTTAGCCACTTCATTTGCTTATTATGGCTCGTATTTCTCATGGTAAGTATATACAAATATTGTTTATCTTTATTGATTATTGCAAACCAAATTCTTAAAGGAAAAAGTTACACATTCTTGTAATTTAACTTTTTGGATCTAATGACGAATCAGTTTTAATGATGAACTAACTCATCAGTGCATGTACAGATTCTTTGATTTATTATTGTGTACCAAGTGAATGTGATGTGAATGTGTTATCTGTAAGTGCATTAGTCAGCTCATTTAATCAGTAAATTTAGTGGATTCAGTTTTATTAGGAGTATTTATATTTTCAAGACAATTCCAATTATTCGTAATTATAAAATGCCAAAACTTAAGTGTGAACTGCGTTTCTGTTTACTTTAAATTTAAAACAATTTAAAACCATTTAAAACATATCAAAATATACTCGTACACTCATGAAATTTATGACCTATAACGTGAATCAAAAATGAGGCTTAGAGCGTCCTCAAGTTTTCGGTTTTCATCATCATTGATAATATTTGGTTCACTTATTTGTTTTTCTGCTCTTTCTGCTTTTTCTTCTTATCATGTTCTTGCTGATTGTTATCACCTTCTGGGAATATATTTTTAAGTTTAAGTTGTTGCATTCTAAGTCTCAATTCTGCCTTATAATGAATATTAGCCTCGTATGCATTAACATCTGAGAATGTATTTTTCTCTCGTTTAAGTTCTTGCATTCTTTGACTCAATTCTGCCTTATAACGAATATTAGCCTCGTATGCATTAAAATATGTTTTAAGTAATTTCGCAACTGTGATTAAAGACAAAATTGTGACACCTGATGTCCCCACATGGATTAGGATTTCTCTCATTGGCTTAGAATGCAATATATCATAAATGATTTGCAATATGCACGTGGCTATTGACGATAAACCCAAAATTTGGATGCCGGTTACAATTTCCTCTGAGCAAGTTAAACTTAAGACGACAAAGCCGTCTATTATAATGAGTCCCGCTAATAGGATCCAAACATCATAGTTATTACCATAAAGTTGACTCCATAGGATGGTAAATGGTAACATGAAGTTGGCCACCAGGAAAACGCTTTTTGGAAACATTCTGCGAAATATACCAAATAAAATAAGGTAAGCATTTAATCGAATTAAATTGTTAATAAAATAAAGTATATGGTATTTCTATAACCGACACACGGCACCATGGGCAATTCCATCTTATACTTCACACTTAGCAAACAATTTGTTTTATTATCTGCGCTGAAATCTAATATAATATATTATATATATAAATTCGGGCTGATGCAAAACGCTTCTCCAGATAACACAAAGATGTCAGAGATCATTGATATCAATGATAGGGTCAAGTATTGGTATTTGGGATTAATTCTGGACAAGCGACTCAAGTGGAATGCACTTGTAAATTCTATCACGGTATGTTGTTACGAAAAGTTGCGATCCAATTGGTAAACTTTCCTAGTCCAAAAAACAAAAAAAAAATAAAAACCCACGCTCAGTTCCAAGCAAATAGTGGCCCCGTCTTGGGTCTACGCCATACAAATTTGTAACAACACTGCCGCGTATGGTATAGGGTCAGAACGTTTCACAGAAATCTAAAGTAATCATTGCAATCTATCTAAATAGCAGCCATTTCAAACAACGACTTCATAGATATCGAAAATTAACTGGCGGTAGCACAAAGAATTCCAAGCAAAAATGCTTCACTAGCTGTAAGGTTTTCCAAGCTTCCCTTTTCCATTTCTTACCACATTGAGGAAACTGTGTATACTCACTTGATATGAAGTATATTATTTCCGCACACTTTTTTCAATTAAATTATGAAAAAAACAAAAATATTGTACCGATATGCGAGTATATTATTTGCTTAAGCTTTTTGAAAATATAGTGACAAACTATGGAAGGCCAACTTAATACAAAACTTGAATATTTAACACAAACATAATATGGAATTTATAATATACATAATAATCATTTCCTTTTTAATCATGGACTCCTTGAAACCACCCAAGGTTTTATTGGATGATAGCCAATTAATAATACATAGTCAGGTTGGAATTATATGAAATTTTCAAGTCCAAAATCAATGTAATAATGTAACTAGAGGATGGGGAAAAATATTTAAACTATACTGATCTTTATTACTGTAGAATCAATAGAATAAACTCGCCAAGCTTTAAACTTTCTATATTCTATAGGCATAGTTCATTTCCAAAAATTCACTTTTGGATCATATTTCTTCTATAGTGTGGGGTTATATATTTCTTTACTTATGGTGCTGACATTAAATAATCAAAAGTTTTTTAACTGATACATAGAATATTTTGGGCTGAGATGAACGGAGTTTGGCGATCCTCAGGGATATTTCTTAGAACGCACGCACTACAACATATTCGCCTGATCCCTACACTACCTTAATATTCTCTGATGATATTGCTCTATGCTGTTCTGGCGAAAACTACAGTCAGATTAAGTGCAATCTTACATATATTCGCCATAGATTTTCACAATCGACAAATTAAATTAAACGCGGGTAAAGCAAGCGCGATATACTTCATTCGGAAACCAAAGCACTGCAACTTAATGAATACCAATTTGAAGCTTTGCTCTGAATCTATACAATGGGAAAAACAGTGTGAAATACCTCAAACTAACCATTGACAAAAAACAATTCATCAATTTACATATAAGTAGGGCAATAAATAAAGTAAATAAAACCACAATAATACTATACACGTTAATAAACAGGAGGCCTAATAATAAGCAAACAATATTTAAGTCGCTATTCGTTCCAATTATGTTATGTGATTCAGTAATCTGAGGTGATTGTACAGTATGTCATCGTGCTAACTCCAATTTCAAAAGGCCCAAGACACATTATTAAAAGTGATTCTTAATCTACCCTTCTACGCTTTTCCCACATCTCTACTCCATGGTTGGTAAGATTGATGAAATAATCTCTTAGGCTAAAATAAACTTTAATTTGAGCAAAAAAAAAAAAGAAGATTATCTTTGGCTGTATCGATAAATGTACAGCACCTAGTGAGGCATAAGGGCTAGTCCATGCATACATACAGACGGCCAGATGGACATGGATAAATCAACTCGTCTCATTGAGCTGATATGCATACTTCATCATTTATGGAGTGGGTATTTTTCAAACTGGGATAAAAAAAAAAAAAAATAAAAACAGTTTTAGTATCCATTTTTTTATATAATATTTATTGATTTTTAAAGTATGTAAAAAAAATTAAAAAAAAAAAAAAGTCAAAAATTCATCCAATGACAGGCTGGTCAAGTGGGGGTTGCATTCAAAGGGTGCTCCCTGGTTGACATGATTCCAGTCCTTGTAGTCATCTAAATCAAACAAAGAAAAAAAATTCTTAATCAGTAAAGATGTGGCTATCTCTTGGACCTTAGCCAAAAAAAAAAAAAAAATTCACAAAATGGCGTCCACTTGAAAAAAAAAAAATTTTTTTAACCCTGTTTTTCGGCCTTTATGAATTTTTTAAAAATACTTGGAATTAAAAGTTTTCAAAATCCAAGGTGCAGTCGATAAAAAGATGTATAAAGAAGATTCTCACAAAATTTCAAAAGAATCGGTCAGATAGAACTTGAGATATCGTGTCAACCACCTCAAAAAAAGGAGTTTTGAGAGAAACGCGTTTGAAGTTTGAGAAAGATTTCTTGTAGAATAACTCAGATAATAATATTTAATACTCACTTTGGATTAATCGGCGATCCCATATCCATACATTGGACATTGGCAGCAGAAGCTCGTAATTCAGAGCTATTAATCCTCAGCTCGTTACGTCTTACAGCAAATGTGTGAGCTTCAGTACCAACGATGATGCCCATGAGTGCCATTATATTTAAAATCGGCAAAAAGCCTTCATTAAAAATGGCAACGGCTAAATAATTTGCAATCTCGATGGTTTGGGTTCCAGCGTGAATATGCTTTGGAGCAAAGGTCCATATCAATGAATTGAGTGATTCATTATTATTTTGTGTTTCGGATCCTAAACATCGTTGTAATAAATCATCAGACGATAAGCTGGTATAGATGGGCTTAATTACATCCAATACTTTAACATCCAGACGAGGCCGCTCATGGACAAAGCCTTCAAGGATGTTGTTGTCTGCGGCTTGTTGCCATTTACACCAGCTTGATGAACCAGCAGGGCAGTACATGTGTTGTGGATCCTTGTCACTTGAACTTCGATGGTAATAAGTAGCCCATATTTCATTTTTCATACTCTGCACACAGTCAGGATGCCGACGAATTGCCAGACCGTAGTATAAACTTAGCTCATTGATAACTTTATCTGTCAATTTACCAGCTCTTTTGCCGCAAATACCACTATTGTCTTTCTTTGCTTTACGTAACCTGGCACCCATACGTTTTTGAACATGCTCAACACACTCTTTTTTCACTACAACTGAATTATTATCATACGGGTCCATATCAAGACTACCTTTGAATGTTTGTTCATTTTGTAATCACTCCTCTCGGCCGGCTTAGATGCCACGTCACAAAATCCGCTGTATCTCCCAAAATAATACGAGAAAAATCCTTTCAAGAGCATATTTTTGAAAGTCTAAGCTTTGAAAATATGGAAAAAAAAATCGATTTTTTTTAATTTTCTAGACCAGAATACCCCTTAAAGTAGATATTCCTTTGTTGCAAATGCGTCGAACTGAAAGGCTTCGGTTTAGTACTTCAAAGAGATTTTAATCAGTACTTTAATTCCACTGTTCCTAAGATAGTCGTTATCATGTTAAAAAAACCCAAGGGGGCGGCATTTTCTAATTGACGATTCGCAGCATTACCGACTCCAAAATGTCTTTGTGCTGAAATCGTTCCATGATACAAAATTTGTTTTGTAAAAAGGACCAACTCCAGCATCGGAAAAGAAAATTCACATCATTTTTCCACCTTCTTCATGCGCAAAAGTCATCTTACATTTTGAATTCCTTGGATCAGACGGATAGTAATTCCATGATTTTGAAATTTGGATGATTGATGGCTTTACATCAAAAACTTTTATTGTCGAAATTTCAGTTTGATCGGACTAATAGGAAGAGAACCTCCCATACAAACGACAATTAAAATTCAGGTTCTTATTAAAAATACTTTTTTGTTTTATGCTCTATCAAACTGAAATTTAGATACTATAAGATTTTGATATAGGCGCTGCATATCTGATAGAATCAGACAAATCGGATAACCCATACAAACCACAATTAAAATTCACGTTCTTATTAGAAAAACTTTTGGTTTTTTGTCCTATCAAATTGAAATTTAGACACTAAAAGTTTTTGATATAGGTGCGGAACAATTGTTAGAATCAGTATAATGGGACCACTAGGCGACCTCCCATACAAACTCCAATCTGGTACGGAAACCTCCGTGTACAAGTCTGACTCATACTTGACCAATTTTTATATTTAATAAACTAACTTGCTTGAAAACATGCCTAAACTGATTAAGAAGAACATGGACATTGCTGTAGTACCGTTATTTTGCAGATTGTTGTTGCTAATTGCTCCAAATCAATAATTTTGTCTTGTTAAAACTGCACAAAGAATTCGTCTTAGGGATCTCTGAATAAATTATTGTTATTTATTTTCAATGATAATTTGTAATTACGCGTTTATTTCAAATAAATTTTAATAACTGTGATGCCAAAAATTATATATAAATTAATCACTTGACTTTTAAATTATCCAATTTTGAATATAGAAAGTTTTGTCAGACAACCATTGCCTATTTATTTATAGATCAATCGTAGAGAAATGCAATTTCCAAGTCAGCAGTTGTATTGAAAGACAGCACGTAATGTGATATTATCCGGAAAAGCAGTGAGCTAAATTTGAGACACTACAGTCAGATGAAAGAAAATATGGTTTAAAAATAAAAGTCAGTATTACCAAAAATAAAGCTGGATACATCGATATATATTGCAACTGGTGATCAAATCTTTGTACTTGTTGTTATCTATCCAAAAATCATCATCTAATAAACTTTACTTAATAGTAAAGTAAATCTTATGTTCTCGCCGGGATCAAAGTGTCTTGTTATATGGTTTTTTTGAATATTTGAAGTTATTTATTATCGTCTTCCAATATTATAAATGTAATCCAAATGTGATGAACGACTTTCGGACAATTGGTTTTTAAGTTCCGAGTCCAAAAGACTACATGTTGCCTGATGATTCTCCCGAACACATTCTTCATTCAATCCTAATCTCAATTCTGACTTTTGGTCTAGTTCTTGGTTGGTATTTAATTGTGTTTTATTCTTGTACCTTTTTAAATTGGACTCTGATCCCATTTTACTATCCTCTTTATTGCTTTTTACTGACATATTTGAAGAACTCATTTGATTTGATGCTGTTGCTGCTTCTGTTGTGCTTGATGCATTTACATTTAGATCAATGTCACAAATTCGGTGAGTGAGATTCAGGGAACTAAATGATATCGGTTGAATTGTCGAAACACTATCTTTTACTCTCAAATCAGATTTTGTTTGATTTTTGGCAGCGGGTTCTGAAGGATTCTTTAAAGAACTCATTTCTTTGGTTGTTCTATCAATTGTGCTTGAACCATGAGTCTCTGAAGACCATTCATTTATTTTCAATTCAGGCTGTGGACTTAGAGAATTCGACAGCAGTTGATTCATGTTTGAGGGACTTCTATCCGTTCTCAATTCAGTCTTCGTGTCTTGGGGTATTTGATTACAACTTGAATTTGAAAAAGTAGATGTTATCGGTTTAGTTGACGCAACGTTGTCATCCAATTTCAATTCAGTCTTCGTGTCTTCCCGTTCCTGGTTTTGTTGATTGGAATTCGAAAAACTTTTTGTTATTGGTGCACACTCCGAACGGCATTCATTTAAACTCAATTCAGACTTTGGGTTTTTATTTTTCATATTTGTTCCTGACTTATCTTCTCTTGTGCTTTTTACTGTCATATTTGAAGAACTCATTTGATTTGATGCTGTTGCTGCTTCTGTTGTGCTTGATGCATTTACATTTAGATCAATGTCACAAATTCGGTGAGTGAGATTCAGGGAACTAAATGATATCGGTTGAATTGTCGAAACACTATCTTTTATTCTCAAATCAGATTTTGTTTGATTTTTGGCAGCGGGTTCTGAAGGATTCTTTAAAGAACTCATTTCTTTGGTTGTTCTATCAATTGTGCTTGAACCATGAGTCTCTGAAGACCATTCATTTATTTTCAATTCAGGCTGTGGACTTAGAGAATTCGACAGCAGTTGATTCATGTTTGAGGGACTTCTATCCGTTCTCAATTCAGTCTTCGTGTCTTGCGGTATTTGATTACGACTTGAATTTGAAAAAGTAGATGTTATCGGTTTAGCTGACGCAACATTATCATCCAATTTCAATTCAGTCTTCGTGTCTTCCCGTTCTTGGTTTTGTTGATTGGAATTCGAAAAACTTTTTGTTATTGGTGCACACTCCGAACGGCATTCATTTAAACTCAATTCAGACTTTGGGTTTTTATTTTTCATATTTGTTCCTGACTTATCTTCTCTTGTGCTTTTTACTGTCATATTTGAAGAACTCATTTGATTTGATGCTGTTGCTGCTTCTGTTGTGCTTGATGCATTTACATTTAGATCAATGTCACAAATTCGGTGAGTGAGATTCAGGGAACTAAATGATATCGGTTGAATTGTCGAAACACTATCTTTTATTCTCAAATCAGATTTTGTTTGATTTTTGGCAGCGGGTTCTGAAGGATTCTTTAAAGAACTCATTTCTTTGGTTGTTCTATCAATTGTGCTTGAACCATGAGTCTCTGAAGACCATTCATTTATTTTCAATTCAGGCTGTGGACTTAGAGAATTCGACAGCAGTTGATTCATGTTTGAGGGACTTCTATCCGTTCTCAATTCAGTCTTCGTGTCTTGCGGTATTTGATTACGACTTGAATTTGAAAAAGTAGATGTTATCGGTTTAGTTGACGCAACATTATCATCCAATTTCAATTCAGTCTTCGTGTCTTCCCGTTCTTGGTTTTGTTGATTGGAATTCGAAAAACTTTTTGTTATTGGTGCACACTCCGAACGGCATTCATTTAAACTCAATTCAGACTTTGGGTTTTTATTTTTCATATTTGTTCCTGACTTATCTTCTCTTGTGCTTTTTACTGTCATATTTGAAGAACTCATTTGATTTGATGCTGTTGCTGCTTCTGTTGTGCTTGATGCATTTACATTTAGATCAATGTCACAAATTCGGTGAGTGAGATTCAGGGAACTAAATGATATCGGTTGAATTGTCGAAACACTATCTTTTATTCTCAAATCAGATTTTGTTTGATTTTTGGCAGCGGGTTCTGAAGGATTCTTTAAAGAACTCATTTCTTTGGTTGTTCTATCAATTGTGCTTGAACCATGAGTCTCTGAAGACCATTCATTTATTTTCAATTCAGGCTGTGGACTTAGAGAATTCGACAGCAGTTGATTCATGTTTGAGGGACTTCTATCCGTTCTCAATTCAGTCTTCGTGTCTTGCGGTATTTGATTACGACTTGAATTTGAAAAAGTAGATGTTATCGGTTTAGTTGACGCAACATTATCATCCAATTTCAATTCAGTCTTCGTGTCTTCCCGTTCTTGGTTTTGTTGATTGGAATTCGAAAAACTTTTTGTTATTGGTGCACACTCCGAACGGCATTCATTTAAACTCAATTCAGACTTTGGGTTTTTATTTTTCATATTTGTTCCTGACTTATCTTCTCTTGTGCTTTTTACTGTCATATTTGAAGAACTCATTTGATTTGATGCTGTTGCTGCTTCTGTTGTGCTTGATGCATTTACATTTTGATCAATGTCACAAATTCGGTGAGTGAGATTCAGGGAACTAAATGATATCGGTTGAATTGTCGAAACACTATCTTTTATTCTCAAATCAGATTTTGTTTGATTTTTGGCAGCGGGTTCTGAAGGATTCTTCAAAGAACTCATTTCTTTGGTTGTTCTATCAATTGTGCTTGAACCATGAGTCTCTGAAGACCATTCATTTATTTTCAATTCAGGCTGTGGACTCAGAGAATTCGACAGCAGTTGATTCATGTTTGAGGGACTTCTGTCCGTACGACTTGAATTTGAATAAGTAGATGTTATCGGTTCAGTTGACGCAACGTTGTCATCCAATTTTAATTCAGACTTCGTATCTTCCCGTTCTTGGTTTTGTTGATTGGAATTCGAAAAATTGTTTATTATTGGTGCACACTCTGAACGGCATTCATTTAAACTCAATTCAGACTTGGGTTTTTCATTTTTCATATTGGTTCCTGACTTATCTTTAACAGTTTCTGAATGAGACTTCGATAAATTTTTACTATACCATTTGTTGCCTTTGATGGAATTAATATTATTTGTGGTAGTGATGCCAGCTGGAGCATTTTTCGAAACATTCATTTCACTCTTTGAATCGCAATCATTAATTGTCAATTCGGAGTGAGGTAAAGCCTGGATTCTTGGATTCGAATTCGACGAACTTTCATCGTTTTTCTTCAATTTCAATTTAGATTGTGAGTTCAGCGCCAATTGATTACTTTGATTTGAATTCGAGCAACTATAATTTAACGTTTTATTTCCTGACAAACTTTTGTCTAATTTAATGTCTTGCTTTTTGTTAATCTTTGGTTGCGTCTCATTATAATTCGACTCCGCAATTCCTTTACTATACCATTTTTTACGATTCATTGAATTGTTATTACTATTTTTATGGTTTATAATAGCGGCTACTTTAGCATTTTTCAAAAAATTCATTTGTTGTGTTGTTCTCTCAATTGTTCGTGACCCATAACTCTCCGAAACGCAATCATCCACTCTCAATTCAGACTGTGGATCTAGTTTGTCCAGCGGTAATGGATAATTACTATTTAAGGGTTTATTTGTCGAATTTCCTTCTTTACCCAATTCCAATTCAGACTTTGAATCTTGTTCCTTGTTGAAAATAGTTTCGCACTCAGAGAGTTTTTTATTACACCATTTATTGCGACTTCTTGAATTGTTACTACTCACGGTAGCAGCAGTGTTTAGATCCTTTTTCGAAGTATGCATTTGTTCTGTTGATCTCTCACCACACTGCGAATTGCATTCTCCCTCCCTTTTAAATTGCGAATGCAACTCTTGTGACACCTGGCTTGTATGATTTGAATTCGAGATACTTGATTTGCTTGGCTTATCCAATCCGAATACAAGCTTCGGCTCTTCTTTTTTATTGACATTTTTTTGCTGTGCCTCTTTTTTGGACTCCGCAATCATTTTACTATACCATGCTTTGCATTTCTTTTGGTTCTTAATTGGAGTATAGGCAGGGAGCTTTTTCCAAGAACTTGTTGCCTTAGCTGTTTTCTGAATCGGGCCTAACGCACTCTCCGAGGGTGGCTCTGATCTGTAATTGTTCTCAACATCACATCGTTTGTTATTTCTGTTGAACGTCATCGATTCTGTGGGTAGTTTCTTTGAACTATTTTTAATTTGATCTCTATGATAGTTTGCCTTGTTTCTTTCCCTTACATTTTCTTCCATTAACAGATGATCTTTATTTACCTTTTTATCTTTAATTTTCTTGTTTTCTTTAGATCTATCATATGTTTTTGCCTGTGGTTCCGAAGTCACATTCTCAAATTTCGCATTTTGATTGCATAACAATGAACTTGGTTTCATGTATTGTTTATTAGATCGGAAAAATTCCACTGAACGCTCATATTTTTGCCTATCGAAAGCACCAAGCTTTTTTTGCTTACCATCCTCATCCTCAATAGTAATATTTTCTGTTAAAGTGGGTAGGCTGCTGCTTTTGGTAACTTGCTTTTGGACTGGTCTGTTATAGAAAAGTTTCGATAGATTTTTCTTTGTTTGTTGGTTCTCAGCATCTATGACTTTCTGAAGTGGAGACCTTGTGGACCATTTGCTTGTTGTATACCATTTCCTTTGTTGGACACATAATGAACGCATTAACTGACTACCAAATAGACAATAGCGCCTTGCATTACTATTTGTTACACTCATTTTAAAACGATAAACAAGAACAGAAATTATAATAAAAACCGTACAAAAAAAAATATATAAGAAAATTTGAAAAACAGACTATGATAAATTTAACTATTGTGATTAAATTGAAAATGCAAAGTCTACTTATGTGCCTAATTTTGATGTCAAACCCAATAATGTACATTATGTATGTATCATATAGAGAAATTATGAGTCTGCGCCCATTTATAGATTATACTGTTCTTTGATTACTGATACTTATCTTTGGCACATAATCAGTACACTGTATGCATTTCATTTCTGAGACCGAATTATATGTATGAGAGCTTTACGATCCAGTAATACTAGGGTGAAATTAATTTTTCACTGCTCTTGAATATGGATCATACAACCATAGTAACTCAAATACAGTACGATAACAAAAAAAAAAATTCTATTTGGGTTTATATGGGCGCTACACGATTCAGTAACGTTAGGGTCGTCAAATTCACAAGGTTAGTGGACATTGATCAGAAACTTAAAATGTCTAAATTTTAATTTGATAGTGCAAAAAAGGAAAAAGTTTTTCTAATCAGAACGTGAATTTTAATGGTGGGTTTTTATGGGAGGTACATTCCCTAGTCGTATAGGGCTGGTTCCGACAAATGCAAATGGAAAGGTTCGGAATTGCTGGGGTAAATTAATGGTCGATAATGCCGCTAAATTACTATTCTAATCATTTTCTAGAACCACAATCCCATCGTAGGGAGCAGTAATATAAGCAAGTCTAGTCAATATTAAGATTAGATTTACATACAACATACATTTGTTGTGTCTTGTTGCGCTTTACAATATAGAATATACATAGAATAACGTTTCTCAGCACATGTTTACAGTTGTCTGTCTGTAGGATGTGTCCTACATAGGATAGAAAAACAATGAAGCTTCAAAACAAACACTATCCAGATCAGTCGCAAGTCATCTCCACTTTATTTACTTGCTTATCAATTGCCGGCAAGATCGATCCCAACTTAATTCGACTTTTCGTACTTGTGAAACAGACGCTGACCGGATCAGTTGCAACTCAGTTGCAACACATTTCATGAACCCTTATAATATTTATCCAACTTTTTACTTTCATATATGTATACCTTTTCTCCTTTCTTTGGAACAATCTTATCTTGTAAAGTTTCACAGATTCTTTAGAAATCCATTTTTCTTTTCTCAATTATGACTTTTAAATATTTTATGTAAATATTTAGCATTTAAAAAGCGTAACACAATACAATGTCTTCCTCAAAACACCCTAGTAACGTGAAAGATATGCACAGGGCTATCACGCACATTTCGTAATCTCTTCAATCTGAGTACTGAATATCTTATAAATATAGGTGTAAAACTGTAAACAAACAAATTAATAAGGACCAAATTATTAAAGACAATTTTCATTTATTTACAGAATTGGGCACAGCTCCATTGCCCGTGCATACAATATGTACCATATATACTTAATGAGAATAGTCGCCCTCCACCATCGCCACCTATGTTATCAATATGTAAGTATGTACAAAGCATACTTTGGATAAATGCCCTCATCTTCAAAAGCGTCAGAAATGTCTTCGTTCGAAACTCCATCCAACTCTTATCATCTTTATTACTTAAAAAAGCCAATTTCCAAAAAACTTGTGATATCATAGATTTAATCTAATCTCAATGTGTCCTAATGCCTAACTCTTAATTTTCTAATGTTAATAATTAGCTACAATTTAATTTTTTGAAAATGCTTTTTATTTAATTTATTTTGTTTCGATCCATTTTGGGTTCTAGTTTCGTCCATTCCCCTTCCCCTTTTTTTTTATTATCCACATCCAAAAAAAAGTATTGAAACTTAGAATTTTTAGAATAAAGTAGAACTTGTGTATCTTTGCATGACAGTAAGATGTGTTTTTACCAAATTCCTTGTATACTTAACAGTAGAAGAAAGTGAATGGATATGGCTTTACGGGGCCTCCAATGCATGATGGTTCTGTTTCATTGATGATCTCATCAATAAAATGAATGATTCTTAGATTTATTTGTTTACTATTGTGCGTCAATATGCGAAGTTACATGCCTTACATTTTCAAGGCTGCTGAAATTCAAATTACCCATAATTATAAAATGGCAATACTTACATAAGTGTTAAATGCGTTTCTGTTTACTTTAAATACAAATCAAAATATACTCGTACACTTATGAAATTCATCACTTATCACATTAATCAAACATGAGGTTTAAGAATCCCATTCACTAGAGAGTTCTGAAGCGGATTTTCATCACCTTTGATGATATTTGGTATTATTTGTTGATCTTCTCCTTCTTCTTTTTTTTTTTTATCATATTCTTGCTGATTGCTATCACCTTTTGGGAATGTATTTATCTCAACAAACGCTTTTTGGAAACATTTTTCAAAATATAGCAAATAAAATAAAGTAAGCATTTAATCGTATTAAATTGTTAAGAAAATAAAATATATAGTGTTTCTATAACCTGCACCCGGCACCATGGACAAATCCATCAAATACTTCATACTTAGTAAGCAGTTTTTAGGGTTTTGGACCCAAAGGGTACCAAAAGGAAATTTCAGTTTGATCGGATTACTAGGGAGGGTACCTCCCATACAAACCCACTCTTAAAATTCAGGCTCTTATTAGATCAACTATTTTGTTTTTCGTTCTATCGAACTGAAATTTAAATACCTTAAGTTTTTGATATAGGCGTTGCAGATCTGTTGGAATAGGCTAACTAGGAGGGGTACCTCCCATACAAACCTACCATTTTGTTTCTTGGACTATTGACTATTGTATGGGGACCAATTTAAATTTTTATTTATATTTTAATTTTAGTATTTGTGGCTGTAATGCCAATAGAACTTCATATTCTGTGAATATTTCTACTTTCTACCTATTACAATTGATGAGATAGAGCTCGAGGATTGAAGGACGTATAGCGTAATAGACTTTTCTTTGGTAACCTTCGGGTCCGGAACTCTAAAAAAGATATGGTGCTGTGGTGCAAATTAAATATTTGCTTTATAAGTATGTTTATGTTATCTTGTATCACCAAAGCATGCGTTTTGAACGGACCAAACGCTTATTCAGCATTAAAAATTGTTGAACTCGCAATATGGTTTTGATATACGGGAACATAAAGAAATCATTTGGCAACGTATTCGATGTGATGCGCTCTCGAAAACCCTTTTATGTGCGTCAACGTGAAGGAACTAGCTCTGGCATGGTGACAGATACATATGTAAATATACAATAAGAAATAATCGAATGCAAAAGCTTATGAATCAATTTCATTTTAATGCCGAGATGCAGTTTTCAAGTGATTGCAAACAAAAACAAATAGCGTTCGTTGTGAGTATTTTTAAGCCAGGACATGTCAAAATTTTCGATGTAGATGTTAGATGTGTTCTGGCAAGACTAGGATTACGCATTCCCCAAAAGTAACCCTCATATTATACAAGTAAATGTAATTACTCATTCAACAAAAGATACTCGTATGATGTTTAAGTGTAATAATTTTTCAAATTGAACAACTAATTAAACTAAAACTGAATTCATTGATAATCTGTGTTTGTTACTAACTGCAGTCGAACTTCTCTATAACGAAGTCATTGGAAACGGTAAATCAGTTATCGAGTCATCTGAATGAATCATTGAGCTGAAAACAGTGTCAATACTTTGGTAAATATTGGTAAAGTTAATAGAATCACATGCAGAAATATCAATGAAAATTCCCTTTATAGACACAACCTAAGTTTACAGAAATAGTGCGATTGATTGTCTAAAGTACAAAAGAGAAAATTATTTTTATTACAATATTATATATGGGGAGAATTTTTTTTAATTCTCCAGTTTCACTGTAAATATTATATTTAGTCTCACTTCATAATGATTTAAAGAGAACAAGAAAAAAGTAATAATTATTAAACAGGCAATAAGAAACTTGCTTGTTTTCAAGACGAATAATAATAATAATAATAGTAAGAATAATAATAATAATAATAAATAAAGTTAGCCACTTCATTTGCTTATTATGGCTCGTATTTCTCATGGTAAGTATATACAAATATTGTTTATCTTTATTGATTATTGCAAACCAAATTCTTAAAGGAAAAAGTTACACATTCTTGTAATTTAACTTTTTGGATCTAATGACGAATCAGTTTTAATGATGAACTAACTCATCAGTGCATGTACAGATTCTTTGATTTATTATTGTGTACCAAGTGAATGTGATGTGAATGTGTTATCTGTAAGTGCATTAGTCAGCTCATTTAATCAGTAAATTTAGTTGATTCAGTTTTATTAGGAGTATTTATATTTTCAAGACAATTCCAATTATTCGTAATTATAAAATGCCAAAACTTAAGTGTGAACTGCGTTTCTGTTTACTTTAAATTTAAAACAATTTAAAACCATTTAAAACATATCAAAATATACTCGTACACTCATGAAATTTATGACCTATAACGTGAATCAAAAATGAGGCTTAGAGCGTCCTCAAGTTTTCGGTTTTCATCATCATTGATAATATTTGGTTCACTTATTTGTTTTTCTGCTCTTTCTGCTTTTTCTTCTTTATCATATTCTTTCTGATTGCTATCACCTTCTGGGAATATATTTTTAAGTTTAAGTTGTTGCATTCTAAGTCTCAATTCTGCCTTATAACGAATATTATCCTCGTATGCATTAACATCTGGGAATGTATTTTTCTCCCGTTTAAGTTCTTGCATTCTTTGACTCAATTCTGCCTTATAATGAATATTAGCCTCGTATGCATTAAAATTTGTTCTAAGTATTTTCGCAACTGTGATTAAAAACAAAATTATGAAACCTGATGTCCCCACATGGATTAGGATTTCTCTCATTGGCTTAGAATGCAATATATCATAAATGATTTGCAATATGCACGTGGCTATTGACGATAAACCCAAAATTTGGATGCCGGTTACAATTTCCTCTGAGCAAGTTAAACTTAAGACGACAAAGCCGTCTATTATAATGAGTCCCGCTAATAGGATCCAAACATCATAGTTATTACCATAAAGTTGACTCCATAGGATGGTAAATGGTAACATGAAGTTGGCCACCAGGAAAACGCTTTTTGGAAACATTCTGCGAAATATACCAAATAAAATAAGGTAAGCATTTAATCGAATTAAATTGTTAATAAAATAAAGTATATGGTATTTCTATAACCGACACACGGCACCATGGGCAATTCCATCTTATACTTCACACTTAGCAAACAGTTTGTTTTATTATCTGCGCTTAAATCTAATATAAATACAAGTATTTCATAAGATCTTTGGTTTCGGGCTGATGCAAAACGCTTGTCCAGATAACACAAAGATGTCAGAGATCATTCAAATGGTAGATCAAGTATTGGTATTTGGGATTAATTCTGGACAAGCGATTCAACTGGAATGCACTTGTAAATTCTATCACGGTATGTTGTTACGAAAAGTTGCGGTCCAATTGGTAAACTTTCCTAGTCCAAAAAACAAAAAAAAAAAGAAAAAACCCACGCTCAGTTCCAAGCAAATAGTGGCCCCGTCTTGAGTCTACGCCATACAAATTTGTAACAACACTGCCGCGTATGGTATAGGGTCAGAACGTTTCACAGAAATCTAAAGTAATCATTGCAATCTATCTAAATAGCAGCCATTTCAAACAACGACTTCATAGATATCGAAAATTAACTGGCGGTAGCACAAAGAATTCCAAGCAAAAATGCTTCACTAGCTGTAAGGTTTTCCAAGCTTCCCTTTTCCATTTCTTACCACATTGAGGAAACTGTGTATACTCACTTGATATGAAATATATTATGTCCGCACACTTTTTTCAATTAAATTATGAAAAAAACAAAAATATTGTACCGATATGCGAGTATATTATTTGCTTAAGCTTTTTGAAAATATAGTGACAAACTATGGAAGGCAAACTTAATACAAAACTTGAATATTTAACACAAACATAATATGGAATTTATAATATACATAATAGTCATTTCCTTTTTAATCATGCACTCTTTGAAACCACCCAAGGTTTTATTGGATGATAGCCAATTAATAATACATAGTCAGGTTGGAATTATATGAAATTTTCAAGTCCAAAATCAATGTAATAATGTAACTAGAGGATGGGGAAAAATATTAAAACTATACTGATCTTTATTACTGTAGAATCAATAGAATAAACTCGCCAAGCTTTAAACTTTCTATATTCTATAGGCATAGTTCATTTCCAAAAATTCACTTTTGGATCATATTTCTTCTACGAGGTGTGACAATTAAGTAACGGGACTGAGTATACCACAGTCGTCTGTCTTTAGCTTTAAGAGTGGGGATGGATGGTGAGTGACCTTGATTCCTACTGCGCAGAATCCACTTGATCCCGCCTCTCTGTCTAGTCTAGTTTGCTTTTAAACCTAGTTTGAGTAAAGTGTTGTGTAATAGAAGTGCCGGAAAAATGATTAGTTTAAAAATCGAGCAGCGAATTAATTTAAAATTTCTCGTAAAATTAAAAAAACCTCCAAGTGAGTGTTTTCAATTGCTAAAAAATGTGTTTGGTGATGACTGCATGTCACGTACTAGAATTTTCGAATGGCACAAACGATTTTCTGAGGGCCGGGAAGAAGTTGATGATGAGGAACGGACTGGACGCCCTGTGACATCAAGAATTGCAGAAAACGTTCAAAAAATTAATGAATTTGTTCGGAAATACTACATTGAGGTCCTAAAGAAGCTGAGAGAAAAAGTGCGAAAGAAAAGACCAGACCTGTGGAACAACAAATCCTGGATTCTGCATCAGGACAACGCGCCAGCGCACAATGCACTCTCTGTGAAGCAGTTCTTAGCGAAAAAATCAAAGCAAAAACGGCAGACCTGCTAAGGAGTCTAACACTTAGTGACTTTCAGCACTGCTTTAACCAGTGGAAAACTCGCATGCAGCGGTGTATAGATAGGGAAGGGGAGTATGTTGAAGGAGATTAATTGTTATTTGTAATAAGTTTTCAATAAAGTATGTTTTACAGACCAGTCCCGTTACTTAATTGTCACACCTCGTATAGTGTGGGGTTATATATTTCTTTACTTATGGTGCTGACATTAAATAATCAAAAGTTTTTTAACTGATACATAGAATATTTTGGGCTGACATGAACGGAGTTTGGTCCAATAAAAAATGAATCACAGTTGGCGATCCTCAGGGATATTTCTTAGAACGCACGCACTACAACATATTCGCCTGATCCCTACACTACCTTAATATTCTCTGATGATATTGCTCTATGCTGTTCTGGCGAAAACTACAGTCAGATTAAGTGCAATCTTACATATATTCGCCATAGATTTTCACAATCGACAAATTAAATTAAACGCGGGTAAAGCAAGCGCGATATACTTCATTCGGAAACCAAAGCACTGCAACTTAATGAACACCAATTTGAAGCTTTGCTCTGAATCTATACAATGGGAAAAACAGTGTGAAATACCTCAAATTAACCATTGACAAAAAACAATTCATCAATTTACATATAAGTAGGGCAATAAATAAAGTAAATAAAACCACAATAATACTATACACGTTAATAAACAGGAGGTCTAATAATAAGCAAACAATATTTAAGTCGCTATTCGTTCCAATTATGTTATGTGATTCAGTAATCTGAGGTGATTGTACAGTATGTCATCGTGCTAACTCCAATTTCAAAAGGCCCAAGACACATTATTAAAAGTGATTCTTAATCTACCCTTCTACGCTTTTCCCACATCTCTACTCCATGGTTGGTAAGATTGATGAAATAATCTCTAAGGCTAAAATAAACTTTAATTTGAGCAAAAAAAAAAAAAAGAAAATTATCTTTGGCTGTATCGATAAATGTACAGCACCTAGTGAGGCATAAGGGCTAGTCCATGCATACATACAGACGGCCAGATGGACATGGATAAATCAACTCGTCTCATTGAGCTGATGTGTATACTTCATCATTTATGGAGTGAATTGTGAATTATGCTTTGAAGGATATTTAACATTTTAATTTAATAGCTTAAAATAGATATTTCTTTGTTGAGAGATTTTCAATCAGTACTTTAATTCCACTGTTCCTAAGATAGTCGTTATCATGTTAAAAAAAACCCAAGGGGGCGGCATTTTCTAATTGACGATTCGTAGCATTACCGACTCCAAAATGTCTTTGTGCTGAAATCGTTCCATGATACAAAATTTGTTTTTTCCACCTTCTTCATGCACAAAAGTCATCTTACATTTGGAATTCTTTGGATCAGAGAGCTCTTACTATGCCGGATAGTACACAAGTACAAATTGTGGGTCATTCCTAAACAAAACTGTCTTTCATTTTTCTAAAATCCTTTTTAAATGTCTTGTAGCGAATGCCAAACTAAAAAAATATTTATAAAAAAAAATCTCATTGTAATTCCAATCGCCTAAATGTTAAATAGCACATTGTTTTCCGTATGTTTCTAGGTACAAATTCGAACTATGTTCTCATGAAAATTCAATCCTCACAACCTCAGAAGAAGTTCCGAATGAATTCTTATTGAAGATGCTACAAACTCATTTGTCGTTTATTATCAAAATTTTCGTAGACGTCCGCTTGAATATATTGTATGTATAATTTGTTAAGATAAACAGTTTTATAAATTTGCAGATGATGGATCATCAATTAATAGTATTTTGTAACAATAAAACTTTGTGTGTTTTAATCACTTTTTTAGGGTTCGGGACCCAAAGGGTGGCAAAGGAAACCCTATTGCAGAGATTTCGTTGTCCCTCTGTCCGTCGGTCCTCAGGTCATATCTCATGAACCGTAATAGGAAGACAGTTGAAGTTTTCACAGATACTAAAACTAACTTAAAGGGGTCCCCATACAAGAAACATTTTGGTTTGTATGGCAGCTATACGATCCAGTAATTCCATGATTTTGAAATTTGGATGGTTGATGGCTTTACATCAAAAACTTTTATTGTCGAAATTTCAGTTTGATCGGACTAATAGGAAGAGAACCTCCCATACAAACGACAATTAAAATTCAGGTTCTTATTAAAAATACTTTTTTGTTTTATGCTCTATCAAACTGAAATTTAGATACTATAAGATTTTGATATAGGCGCTGCATATCTGACAGAATCAGACAAATCGGATAACCCATACAAACCACAATTAAAATTCACGTTCTTATTAGAAAAACTTTTGGTTTTTTGTCCTATCAAATTGAAATTTAGACACTAAAAGTTTTTGATATAGGTGCGGAACAATTGTTAGAATCAGTATAATGGGACCACTAGGCGACCTCCCATACAAACTCCAATCTGGTACGGAAACCTCCGTGTACAAGTCTGACTCATACTTGACCAATTTTTATATTTAATAAACTAACTTGCTTGAAAACATGCCTAAACTGATTAAGAAGAACATGGACATTGCTGTAGTACCGTTATTTTGCAGAATGTTGTTGCTAATTGCTCCAAATCAATACTTTTGTCTTGTTAAAACTGCACAAAGAATTCGTCTTAGGGATCTCAGAATAAATTATTGTTATTTATTTTCAATGATAATTTGTAATTACGCGTTTATTTCAAATAAATTTTAATAACTGTGATGCCAAAAATTATATATAAATTAATCACTTGACTTTTAAATTATCCAATTTTGAATATAGAAAGTTTTGTCAGACAACCATTGCCTATTTATTTATAGATCAATCGTAGAGAAATACAATTTCCAAGTCAGCGGTTGTATTGAAAGACAGCACGTAATGTGATATTATCCGGAAAAGCAGTGAGCTAAACTTGAGACACTACAGTCAGATGAAAGAAAATATGGTTTAAAAATAAAAGTCAGTATTACCAAAAATAAAGCTGGATACATCGATATATATTGCAACTGGTGATCAAATCTTTGTACTTGTTGTTATCTATCCAAAAATCATCATCTAATAAACTTTACTTAATAGTAAAGTAAATCTTATGTTCTCGCCGGGATCAAAGTGTCTTGTTATATGGTTTTTTTGAATATTTGAAGTTATTTATTATCGTCTTCCAATATTATAAATGTAATCCAAATGTGATGAACGACTTTCGGACAATTGGTTTTTAAGTTCCGAGTCCAAAAGACTACATGTTGCCTGATGATTCTCCCGAACACATTCTTCATTCAATCCTAATCTCAATTCTGACTTTTGGTCTAGTTCTTGGTTGGTATTTAATTGTGTTTTATTCTTGTAACTTTTTAAATTGGACTCTGATCCCATTTTACTATCCTCTTTATTGCTTTTTACTGACATATTTGAAGAACTCATTTGATTTGATGCTGTTGCTGCTTCTGTTGTGCTTGATGCATTTACATTTAGATCAATGTCACAAATTCGGTGAGTGAGATTCAGGGAACTAAATGATATCGGTTGAATTGTCGAAACACTATCTTTTATTCTCAAATCAGATTTTGTTTGATTTTTGGCAGTGGGTTCTGAAGGATTCTTCAAAGAACTCATTTCTTTGGTTGTTCTATCAATTGTGCTTGAACCATGAGTCTCTGAAGACCATTCATTTATTTTCAATTCAGGCTGTGGACTTAGAGAGTTCGACAGCAGTTGATTCATGTTTGAGGGACTTCTATCCGTTCTCAATTCAGTCTTCGTGTCTTGCGGTATTTGATTACGACTTGAATTTGAAAAAGTAGATGTTATCGGTTTAGTTGACGCAACATTATCATCCAATTTCAATTCAGTCTTCGTGTCTTCCCGTTCTTGGTTTTGTTGATTGGAATTCGAAAAACTTTTTGTTATTGGTGCACACTCAGAACGGCATTCATTTAAACTCAATTCAGACTTTGGGTTTTTATTTTTCATATTTGTTCCTGACTTATCTTCTCTTGTGCTTTTTACTGTCATATTTGAAGAACTCATTTGATTTGATGCTGTTGCTGCTTCTGTTGTGCTTGATGCATTTACATTTTGATCAATGTCACAAATTCGGTGAGTGAGATTCAGGGAACTAAATGATATCGGTTGAATTGTCGAAACACTATCTTTTATTCTCAAATCAGATTTTGTTTGATTTTTGGCAGTGGGTTCTGAAGGATTCTTCAAAGAACTCATTTCTTTGGTTGTTCTATCAATTGTGCTTGAACCATGAGTCTCTGAAGACCATTCATTTATTTTCAATTCAGGCTGTGGACTTAGAGAGTTCGACAGCAGTTGATTCATGTTTGAGGGACTTCTATCCGTTCTCAATTCAGTCTTCGTGTCTTGCGGTATTTGATTACGACTTGAATTTGAAAAAGTAGATGTTATCGGTTTAGTTGACGCAACATTATCATCCAATTTCAATTCAGTCTTCGTGTCTTCCCGTTCTTGGTTTTGTTGATTGGAATTCGAAAAACTTTTTCTTATTGGTGCACACTCAGAACGGCATTCATTTAAACTCAATTCAGACTTTGGGTTTTTATTTTTCATATTTGTTCCTGACTTATCTTCTCTTGTGCTTTTTACTGTCATATTTGAAGAACTCATTTGATTTGATGCTGTTGCTGCTTCTGTTGTGCTTGATGCATTTACATTTTGATCAATGTCACAAATTCGGTGAGTGAGATTCAGGGAACTAAATGATATCGGTTGAATTGTCGAAACACTATCTTTTATTCTCAAATCAGATTTTGTTTGATTTTTGGCAGCGGGTTCTCCAAAGAACTCATTTCTTTGGTTGTTCTATCAATTGTGCTTGAACCATGAGTCTCTGAAGACCATTCATTTATTTTCAATTCAGGCTGTGGACTTAGAGAGTTCGACAGCAGTTGATTCATGTTTGAGGGACTTCTATCCGTTCTCAATTCAGTCTTCGTGTCTTGCGGTATTTGATTACGACTTGAATTTGAAAAAGTAGATGTTATCGGTTTAGTTGACGCAACATTATCATCCAATTTCAATTCAGTCTTCGTGTCTTCCCGTTCTTGGTTTTGTTGATTAGAATTCGAAAAACTTTTTGTTATTGGTGCACACTCAGAACGGCATTCATTTAAACTCAATTCAGACTTTGGGTTTTTATTTTTCATATTTGTTCCTGACTTATCTTCTCTTGTGCTTTTTACTGTCATATTTGAAGAACTCATTTGATTTGATGCTGTTGCTCCGTTGTGCTTGATGCATTTACATTTTGATGAAATTCGGTGAGTGAGATTCAGGGAACTAAATGATATCGGTTGAATTGTCGAAACACTATCTTTTATTCTCAAATCAGATTTTGTTTGATTTTTGGCAGCGGGTTCTGAAGGATTCTTCAAAGAACTCATTTCTTTGGTTGTTCTATCAATTGTGCTTGAACCATGAGTCTCTGAAGACCATTCATTTATTTTCAATTCAGGCTGTGGACTCAGAGAATTCGACAGCAGTTGATTCATGTTTGAGGGACTTCTGTCCGTACGACTTGAATTTGAATAAGTAGATGTTATCGGTTTAGTTGACGCAACATTATCATCCAATTTCAATTCAGTCTTCGTGTCTTCCCGTTCTTGGTTTTGTTGATTTGAGATAGAAAAACTTTTTTATTTTATAGTTTGAGCCGCTACTCCGAACGGCATTCATTTAAACTCAATTCAGACTTTGGGTTTTTATTTTTCATATTTGTTCCTGACTTAT